>OX392540.1:5818931-6336431 GCA_947623455.1 Mimachlamys varia | reverse complement strand
GGATTACATCCAAATTTGATGTGAAGCATCATTTGGGGAGGGCGATCAGATTTTATATAAATGAGGCTGATCCAACCCTTGGGGCCAGAGGGGCGGGGCCCGAAAAGGGGAACTTTGCTGAATTTTTGCTTTAAATTCCTACTCCTCCTTAATACTTGAATGGATTACATCCAAATTTGATGTGAAGCATCATTTGGGGAGGGCGATCAGATTTTATATAAATGAGGCTGATCCAACCCCTGGGGCCAGAGGGGCGGGGCCCGAAAAGGGGAACTTTGCTGAATTTTTGCTTTAAATTCCTACTCCTCCTTAATACTTGAATGGATTACATCCAAATTTGATGTGAAGCATCATTTGGGGAGGGCGATCAGATTTTATATATATGAGGCTGATCCGACTCCTGGGGCCAGAGGGGTAGGGCCCCAAAAGGGGAACTTTGCTGAATTTTTGCTTTAAATTCCTACTCCTCCTTAATACTTGAATGGATTGCATCCAAATTTGGTGTGAAACATCATTTGGGGAGGGCAATCAGATTTTATATAAATGAGGCTGATCCGACCCCTGGGGCCATAGGGGCGGGGCCTCAAAAAGGGGACTTTGCTGAATTTTTACTTTAAAATCCTACTCCTCCTTAATGCTTGAATGGATTGCATCCAAATTTGATGTGAAGCATCATTTGGGGAGGGCGATCAGATTTTATATAAATGAGGCTGATCCAACCCTTGGGGCCATAGGGGCGGGGCCTCCAAAAGGGGACTTTGCTGAATTTTTGCTTTAAAATCCTACTCCTCCTTAATACTTGAATGGATTACATCCAAATTTGATGTGAAGCATCATTTGGGGAGGGCGATCAGATTTTATATAAATGAGGCTGATCCAACCCTTGGGGCCAGAGGGGCGGGGCCCGAAAAGGGGAACTTTGCTGAATTTTTGCTTTAAATTCCTACTCCTCCTTAATGCTTGAATGGATTACATCCAAATTTGGTGTGAAGCATCATTTGGGGAGGGCGATCAGATTTTATATATATGAGGCTGATCCGACTCCTGGGGCCAGAGGGGTAGGGCCCCAAAAGGGGAACTTTGCTGAATTTTTGCTTTAAATTTCTACTCCTCCTTAATACTTGAACGGATTGCATCCAAATTTGGTGTGAAACATCATTTGGGGAGGGCAATCAGATTTTATATAAATGAGGCTGATCCGACCCCTGGGGCCATAGGGGCAGGGCATCAAAAAGGGGACTTTGCTGAATTTTTACTTTAAAATCCTACTCCTCCTTAATGCTTGAATGGATTGCATCCAAATTTGATGTGAAGCATCATTTGGGGAGGGCGATCAGATTTTATATAAATGAGGCTGATCCAACCCTTGGGGCCATAGGGGCGGGGTCTCCAAAAGGGGACTTTGCTGAATTTTTGCTTTAAAATCCTACTCCTCCTTAATGCTTGAATGGATTGCATCCAAATTTGATGTGAAGCATCATTTGGGAAGGGCGATCAGATTTTATATAAATGAGGCTGATCCAACCCTTGGGGCCAGAGGGGCGGGGCCCGAAAAGGGGAACTTTGCTGAATTTTTGCTTTAAATTCCTACTCCTCCTTAATACTTGAATGGATTACATCCAAATTTGATGTGAAGCATCATTTGGGGAGGGCGATCAGATTTTATATAAATGAGGCTGATCCAACCCCTGGGGCCAGAGGGGCGGGGCCCGAAAAGGGGAACTTTGCTGAATTTTTGCTTTAAATTCCTACTCCTCCTTAATACTTGAATGGATTACATCCAAATTTGATGTGAAGCATCATTTGGGGAGGGCAATCAGATTTTATATAAATGAGGCTGATCCGACCCCGGGGGCCATAGGGGCGGGGCCTCAAAAAGGGGACTTTGCTGAATTTTTACTTTAAAATCCTACTCCTCCTTAATGCTTGAATGGATTGCATCCAAATTTGATGTGAAGCATCATTTGGGGAGGGCGATCAGATTTTATATAAATGAGGCTGATCCAACCCTTGGGGCCATAGGGGCGGGGCCTCCAAAAGGGGACTTTGCTGAATTTTTACTTTAAAATCCTACTCCTCCTTAATGCTTGAATGGATTGCATCCAAATTTGATGTGAAGCATCATTTGGGGAGGGCGATCAGATTTTATATAAATGAGGCTGATCCAACCCCTGGGGCCAGAGGGGGGGGGGGGCCCGAAAAGGGGAACTTTGCATCATTTGGGGAGGGCGATCAGATTTTATATAAATGAGGCTGATCCAACCCCTGGGGCCAGAGGGGCGGGGCCCGAAAAGGGGAACTTTGCTGAATTTTTGCTTTAAATTCCTACTCCTCCTTAATACTTGAATGGATTACATCCAAATTTGATGTGAAGCATCATTTGGGGAGGGCGATCAGATTTTATATATATGAGGCTGATCCGACTCCTGGGGCCAGAGGGGTAGGGCCCCAAAAGGGGAACTTTGCTGAATTTTTGCTTTAAATTCCTACTCCTCCTTAATACTTGAATGGATTGCATCCAAATTTGGTGTGAAACATCATTTGGGGAGGGCAATCAGATTTTATATAAATGAGGCTGATCCGACCCCTGGGGCCATAGGGGCGGGGCCTCAAAAAGGGGACTTTGCTGAATTTTTACTTTAAAATCCTACTCCTCCTTAATGCTTGAATGGATTGCATCCAAATTTGATGTGAAGCATCATTTGGGGAGGGCGATCAGATTTTATATAAATGAGGCTGATCCAACCCTTGGGGCCATAGGGGCGGGGCCTCCAAAAGGGGACTTTGCTGCATTTTTGCTTTAAAATCCTACTCCTCCTTAATACTTGAATGGATTACATCCAAATTTGATGTGAAGCATCATTTGGGGAGGGCGATCAGATTTTATATAAATGAGGCTGATCCAACCCTTGGGGCCAGAGGGGCGGGGCCCGAAAAGGGGAACTTTGCTGAATTTTTGCTTTAAATTCCTACTCCTCCTTAATACTTGAATGGATTACATCCAAATTTGATGTGAAGCATCATTTGGGGAGGGCGATCAGATTTTATATAAATGAGGCTGATCCAACCCCTGGGGCCAGAGGGGCGGGGCCCGAAAAGGGGAACTTTGCTGAATTTTTGCTTTAAATTCCTACTCCTCCTTAATACTTGAATGGATTACATCCAAATTTGATGTGAAGCATCATTTGGGGAGGGCGATCAGATTTTATATATATGAGGCTGATCCGACTCCTGGGGCCAGAGGGGTAGGGCCCCAAAAGGGGAACTTTGCTGAATTTTTGCTTTAAATTCCTACTCCTCCTTAATACTTGAATGGATTGCATCCAAATTTGGTGTGAAACATCATTTGGGGAGGGCAATCAGATTTTATATAAATGAGGCTGATCCGACCCCTGGGGCCATAGGGGCGGGGCCTCAAAAAGGGGACTTTGCTGAATTTTTACTTTAAAATCCTACTCCTCCTTAATGCTTGAATGGATTGCATCCAAATTTGATGTGAAGCATCATTTGGGGAGGGCGATCAGATTTTATATAAATGAGGCTGATCCAACCCTTGGGGCCATAGGGGCGGGGCCTCCAAAAGGGGACTTTGCTGAATTTTTGCTTTAAAATCCTACTCCTCCTTAATACTTGAATGGATTACATCCAAATTTGATGTGAAGCATCATTTGGGGAGGGCGATCAGATTTTATATAAATGAGGCTGATCCAACCCTTGGGGCCAGAGGGGCGGGGCCCGAAAAGGGGAACTTTGCTGAATTTTTGCTTTAAATTCCTACTCCTCCTTAATGCTTGAATGGATTACATCCAAATTTGGTGTGAAGCATCATTTGGGGAGGGCGATCAGATTTTATATATATGAGGCTGATCCGACTCCTGGGGCCAGAGGGGTAGGGCCCCAAAAGGGGAACTTTGCTGAATTTTTGCTTTAAATTTCTACTCCTCCTTAATACTTGAACGGATTGCATCCAAATTTGGTGTGAAACATCATTTGGGGAGGGCAATCAGATTTTATATAAATGAGGCTGATCCGACCCCTGGGGCCATAGGGGCAGGGCATCAAAAAGGGGACTTTGCTGAATTTTTACTTTAAAATCCTACTCCTCCTTAATGCTTGAATGGATTGCATCCAAATTTGATGTGAAGCATCATTTGGGGAGGGCGATCAGATTTTATATAAATGAGGCTGATCCAACCCTTGGGGCCATAGGGGCGGGGTCTCCAAAAGGGGACTTTGCTGAATTTTTGCTTTAAAATCCTACTCCTCCTTAATGCTTGAATGGATTGCATCCAAATTTGATGTGAAGCATCATTTGGGAAGGGCGATCAGATTTTATATAAATGAGGCTGATCCAACCCTTGGGACCAGAGGGGCGGGGCCTCAAAAGGGGAACTTTGCTGAATTTTAAAGATTAGTAAAATACCTGTTAACATACACTGAAGGATAGAAATTTCTGAAAGTGAAAGTAGTTGTGATACAGTCTTGTATTCCACAATGCTGGTATACATTTACTATAGCTAAGACGCTTTTGATTTTGCAATGCCAATCAAATAGGAGATTACCAAATCATTGCAAAGTGTATAACAAGCATGGCCGATATGTTGTTCATTGCTTTGACAACACCATAAATAAATTTCGTAACCGACTCTAGATCTGAACAGATAGTTTATGACAATGATGCTGGTTTGAACACTTTTGAACTAAGGGGTGTGTCCCTGCTATAAGTGTTTGCAATTGTCAGATGACCGTTTAGGCCCATGGGCCTCTTGTTTGCGGGAGGGAGTAGGTTGGCGTGTGGGCATGTGGGGGATATCTACAGCCGCAATACGGGGCCCTTCCTGACCTGTCAGTGTTCTAGTTATATCTGTAACCCTTGTTACAGTGCCATCACACTGACAGAGGCTATAGTGTGTCTGATGTTCTATAGTAGTCACTTGTTATATCTGTAACCCTTGTTACAGTACCATCACACTGACAGGCTATAGTGTGTCTGATGTTCTATAGTAGTCACTTGTTATATCTGTAACCCTTGTTACAGTGCCATCACACTGACAGAGGCTATAGTGTGTCTGATGTTCTATAGTAGTCACTTGTTATATCTGTAACCCTTGTTACAGTGCCATCACACTGACAGAGGCTATAGTGTGTCTGATGTTCTATAGTAGTCACCTGTTATGTCTGTAACCCTTGTTACAGCGCCATCACACTGACAGAGGCTATAGTGTGTCTGATGTTGTATAGTAGTCACTTGTTATATCTGTAACCCTTGTTACAGTACCATCACACTGACAGGCTATAGTGTGTCTGATGTTCTATAGAAGTCACTTGTTATATCTGTAACCCTTGTTACAGTGCCATCACACTGACAGAGGCTATAGTGTGTCTGATGTTCTATAGTAGTCACTTGTTATATCTGTAACCCTTGTTACAGTGCCATCACACTGACAGAGGCTATAGTGTGTCTGATGTTCTATAGTAGTCACTTGTTATATCTGTAACCCTTGTTACAGTGTCATCACACTGACAGAGGCTATAGTGTGTCTGATGTTCTATGGTAGACACTTGTTATATCTGTAACCCTTGTTACAGTGCCATCACACTTACAGAGGCTATAGTGTGTCTGATGTTCTATAGTAGTCACTTGTTATATCTGTAACCCTTGTTACAGTGCCATCACACTGACAGAGGCTATAGTGTGTCTGATGTTGTATAGTAGTCACTTGTTATATCTGTAACCCTTGTTACAGTGCCATCACACTGACAGAGGCTATAGTGTGTCTGATGTTCTATAGTAGTCACTTGTTATATCTGTAACCCTTGTTACAGTGCCATCACACTGACAGAGGCTATAGTGTGTCTGATGTTGTATAGTAGTCACTTGTTATATCTGTAACCCTTGTTACAGTGCCATCACACTGACAGAGGCTATAGTGTGTCTGATGTTGTATAGTAGTCACTTGTTATATCTGTAACCCTTGTTACAGTGCCATCACACTGACAGAGGCTATAGTGTGTCTGATGTTCTATAGTAGTCACTTGTTATATCTGTAACCCTTGTTACAGTGCCATCACACTGACAGAGGCTATAGTGTGTCTGATGTTCTATAGTAGTCACTTGTTATATCTGTAACCCTTGTTACAGTGCCATCACACTGACAGAGCCTATAGTGTGTCTGATGTTCTATAGTAGTCACTTGTTATATCTGTAACCCTTGTTACAGTGCCATCACACTGACAGAGGCTATAGTGTGTCTGACGTTCTACTGTCACCTGTTATATCTGTAACCCTTGTTACAGCGCCATCACACTGACAGAGGCTATAGTGTGTCTGATGTTCTATAGTAGTCACTTGTTATATCTGTAACCCTTGTTACGGCGCCATCACACTGACAGAGGCTATAGTGTGTCTGATGTTCTATAGTAGTCACTTGTTATATCTGTAACCCTTGTTACAGTGCCATCACACTGACAGAGGCTATAGTGTGTCTGATGTTCTACTGACACTTGTTATATCTGTAACCCTTGTTACAATGCCATCACACTGACAGAGGCTATAGTGTGTCTGATGTTCTATAGTAGTCACTTGTTGTCCCCCGCTTCCGGAGGAACGGGGGATATTGATTTGGGTTTGTCCGTCCGTCCGTCCGTCTGTCCGTCCCTCTGTCCGTCCCTCCGTCCGTCCCTCTGTCTGTCTGTCACACTTCGTTTCCGTGCTCTATCTTTTGAAGGAATAATCCGATTTTCATTAAACTTGGTCAGGATACTTATCATCCAAGTACCTCGGATGAGTTCGATTTTCGTGAAATTCCGCGCATATTTTATGGAGTTATCCCCCTTTTATCACCAAATATAGGCATCATGTACAAAATGCCATAACTCTTATGTTTTTTATTTAATTCACTTTAAATTCTGTAGAATATTATATAAGGTAATGATGTTTAACATATATTACGGGTTTGGATGTCGTATCTCAACTTTCTTTGGAATCCGACAGAGTTTTGTCCCTTTCATTGCCTCCCTCTGTCCGTCTGTCTGTCACACTTCGTTTCCGTGCTCTATCTTTTGAAGGAATAATCCGATTTTCATTAAACTTGGTCAGGATACTTATCATCCAAGTACCTCGGATGAGTTCGATTTTCGTGAAATTCCGCGCATATTTTATGGAGTTATCCCCCTTTTATCACCAAATATAGGCATCATGTACAAAATGCCATAACTCTTATGTTTTTTATTTAATTCACTTTAAATTCTGTAGAATATTATATAAGGTAATGATGTTTAACATATATTACGGGTTTGGATGTCGTATCTCAACTTTCTTTGGAATCTGACAGAGTTTTGTCCCTTTCATTGCCAAATGAAAGCATTATGTACAAAAAATTGCTTTCCGTGCTCTATCTTTTGAAGGAATAATTCGATTTTCATCAAACTTGTTGAGGATACTTATTATTCAAGTATCTCGAATGAGTTCGTTTTCGTGAAATTCCGCGCGTATTTTACGGAGTTATCCCCCTTTTTATCATGAAATATAGGCATCATGTACAAAATGCCAGAACTCTACGCACATGATGTTTCCCCCCAAGTGGCCCTGAAGCGGGGGACATAAATTCCATGAATTAGCTTGTTATATTTGTAACCCTTGTTACAGTGCCATCACACTGACAGAGGCTATAGTGTGTCTGATGTTGTATAGTAGTCACTTGTTATATCTGTAACCCTTGTTACAGTGCCATCACACTGACAGAGGCTATAGTGTGTCTGATGTTGTATAGTAGTCACTTGTTATATCTGTAACCCTTGTTACAGTACCATCACACTGACAGAGGCTATAGTGTGTCTGATGTTGTATAGTAGTCACTTGTTATATCTGTAACCCTTGTTACAGTACCATCACACTGACAGAGGCTATAGTGTGTCTGATGTTCTATAGTAGTCACCTGTTATATCTGTAACCCTTGTTACAGGGCCATCACACTGACAGAGGCTATAGTGTGTCTGATGTTCTATAGTAGTCACTTGTTATATCTGTAACCCTTGTTACAGTGCCATCACACTGACAGAGGCTATAGTGTGTCTGATGTTCTATAGTAGTCACTTGTTATATCTGTAACCCTTGTTACAGGGCCATCACACTGACAGAGGCTATAGTGTGTCTGATGTTCTATAGTAGTCACTTGTTATATCTGTAACCCTTGTTACAGTGCCATCACACTGACAGAGGCTATAGTGTGTCTGATGTTCTATAGTAGTCACTTGTTATATCTGTAACCTTGTTACAGTGCCATCACACTGACAGAGGCTATAGTGTGTCTGATGTTCTATAGTAGTCACTTGTTATATCTGTAACCCTTGTTACAGTGCCATCACACTGACAGAGGCTATAGTGTGTCTGATGTTCTATAGTAGTCACTTGTTATATCTGTAACCCTTGTTACAGTGCCATCACACTGACAGAGGCTATAGTGTGTCTGATGTTCTATAGTAGTCACTTGTTATATCTGTAACCTTGTTACAGTGCCATCACACTGACAGAGGCTATAGTGTGTCTGATGTTCTATAGTAGTCACTTGTTATATCTGTAACCCTTGTTACAGTGCCATCACATTGACAGAGGCTATAGTGTGTCTGATGTTCTATAGTGGTCGGGTGGTGCAGTGGATAGCGCACTTGCCTTTCACCAAGGCATCCGGGGTTCGATTCCCCGATCAGACGTGAAAAGGTACGGGGTCACCTGCCCGACCACGTAGGTTTTCTCCGGGTACTCCGGTTTTCTTCCACAATAAGACCCCTCGCGTGCTAACATCTGGGCCAACAAGAGTGATTAATATAAGTTGTATAGCTTGTTTCATAATTGTTTTAAAATAAATAAAGTTTATATTTTATATTACAGCGCCATCACACTGACAGAGGCTATAGTATGTCTGAAGTTTGGAGCAAAGTTATTCAAGCAGACTGATGTGTTGTATGTGATTTATTGGTTTTTAGTACAGGTAAGTATACAGATATATGATACATATGTATATGAACACCCTCACAATTACATATAAAAAGTACCAGATTTAATATAGAAAAAAATCAGAAAAACAGCTTTATTTGGCTGACAACTTTTATGGTTTAAGTAAAAGGGGATATATTGCAGATTACAAAAATCAATGTTTGTGCGTCTGAATTTTTACCTGTTCAGTTACTGTAGTAACCCTAACGATCATAGGTAAGTTAAAATGTCTGTGGTGTTACCATTATTGAATTGTTGTGATTGTTAGGATAAAACATGCCAGTTCTATGCTATTTGATTTATTTAATTGATAAAGTTATGACATAATGATTTTTTATTACAATAACCTCTTTTAAATACTATTTGAAGATATATGTTGGAATATGTCCCGAACCCTGTACCATGCACTCAAGAGATGTGCATTATTTCTTTTAAATAAAGTTAAAAATAAAGATTCATGAAAACGGTAATTAATTTGTAAACATACAATGCTACAGATAATTATTGGATGGCTAATGGTTTCTTTTCACCTTTATTCAATTTAATATGAGTTAATTTTTGTGATGGTAACACCATGGACATCTGATAAACACCAAAGACAACTGTAACACCACAGACATTTTGTCCATTGCGCTACCATTTTAAATATCATAATACATGTATTTTAGTCAATTTCACTATTGACAACCATCGTCTTTGTTTCCAAGTATGAGAGGGCCATTCTTGATCGCCTGAAATGTGCTGAATAAAACCAGCATTGAATGTCAGTGGTGTTACCATTGTCGTCATCTAGTGCATATTGTAACTGAATTATATTTCATCAGTATGCCTATCACTTATTTAACAATGTGTCCTAAACAAACAATCTAATTCATTAACTAAAATATAAATTGGTTATTTAAGATGGAAATTCATATTATGTATCTTCTCTTGTCACCGAATTGTCTGTGGTGTTACTAGTAATGTCTTTGCCATTGCTTACAGACAGAATACATGCTTTAATAACTGTCACACTAGTCATAGAGCTTACTATGTTGTACATCCCATACCAAAAAAAGTACAAAAAGTCATAACTTCTTTGTACCTTTTTAGTACTTTTTTTGTACTTTTTAAAAAAGTTACAAAAAAGTTATGACTTTTTGTAACTTACCGTATTTCTCCGGCAATAAGCCCATGCTCGGTAATAAGCCCATCCCCCACTTCTGACATCCCCCTTTGCACTGGGGGATATCTGGTAATAAGCCCATCCCCTACTTTTGGGCCTCTGCCAACCTGTCCAAGTCGGGAGAATGATTGTTGTCTAGAATACGAAGCAAAAAAAAAGGTAATTCTGTTAATATGCATAGGCATATACCTGTATTTATCTGTTCACTGTAATCTGTATTTACCTGTATGTTACAGCTGATAGGCAGCGTCATCTGTGTTTACCTGTGTGCTGTATATGCCAAGAAATGGAGATGGACAGTGAGTATGAGGATAAATACCATGTTCTATTAGATATGGTTTCATATCCCTTCCTTATATACTTTTTTTTTCAGAAAAAGAAGCATGACATCAAAAGATGCCGATATTTCTTTAATCTATTAATGAAGTTCATAGTTTTCTTTTTGTCTTTGGTAGGTAATGTAACCAGCTTAATTAAATAACTACTAATATGATTGCTATTAAACTTCGCATATGTAATAAGTCTGATGTCCTGGGGGTTTTTCCGGATCAAGCATCCAAGATGGCCGCCATGGCCTCTGATTGGCTAAAAACATATCCTGTATTCATTTTTCTTCTACTTTATCGATTATTATGAAACTTGGTTGGAGGGATGGTAACGTGACAGCACTCATTATAAAGAAAAAAATATGGCATTGTTATTCAAGATGGCTGCCAAATAAAGGCTTATGATTGGTCGAAATTTAAATATTTTCTGATTTAAACTAAAAAAGGACACATTTCATGGCCTCTAAATGGTAAAAAAATGCAAAAAATAAACTTCTGCAATACAATATACATTGTACATGAATTACTTTCAGTCTCTGGAAGACGGATTCTTCGTCACAGACTCGGAGGCAGCACAAGATTCCTCAACACCAAAGAAAACCCAAAGACCCAGTAACGGGTCTGCTGCAAATGGGTACAACCTCCGCAAGAGACAGCAACACACGAATGGCAGTGTGGAATAGAAATCATGTTACCATGCCAACCAGCTGTGTCATCATAAATATCAGCCAATGGCTAAGCCGGATTTTGATCATGTGATATGAGCTTATGGCAAGTTCCAACCAATGGTCATTGTGGATACTGTGATCATGTGACATGTTTGGGTGTTCAATTGTTGTAGGGGAGAATTAACTCATTCACCCTTGAAGTTTCATAATGAACTTTTCTAACCTTTGGATTGAAGGAGTTTAAATGTGGTTTCAGTGGTTCATTTAAAAAGAAATACCTTGTAAACAGCCAAATTTGATTCTGCACTCAAAGTTCTGGAATTTTCGTTTTGGCTAAAGTGAAAATGTCACATGAAGGTGGGGAAGATTGTGTAGATGGCTAGTCATTGTTTTATACCTAATTTGTATGTAGGGACCATCTGACTTGGTAGCAATAGGGAGGGGTAAATGTTGGGTGAGTTATATAAGAAGGAACATTTTGATAAAGGCAAAAAATATATTTCAGATCATGTCTTTAAATCCTAAAGTTAATCATCAAATTTAAAAAAATAGTGATGCATTGTTTTGTGAAATAAGCTTCAGGGGTTAGTCTTATTAAACCAGCTCTAAAAGCTGTTGAAGATGATATGGTATTGGGATGACCCAACTTTCTGTCAAGCCAAGCCTATATCAAACAGGGTTCCATGTCTGGGTTAAAAAACTCGGAGTTTGTACCTTATTTAGACATATATTTGCAGATTTTGGGTAAAATAGTAAAAGTGCTGTCATTGCCAAAAGTAGCTTAAAGTTTGCAATAACACATTGTCTGTTTAAAACATGTTTTATCACTTCTTTATGGCATTCATTCAGAATGCCTCACCCACCACATTTTATGATTGGCTTTGTACATATCATCAAACCAAGTCAGGGGGAGTTACTCTGTCGTGTCAGGGGGAGTTACTCCGTCGTGTCAGGGGGAGTTACTCCGTCGTAGGTTGTGAAGTTATCGTGAGTGAACATGTTGTATCTCTTACACGATTCGCAAATACATACATTTGCATTTTGTTCCATTTCATCAAAGATCATAAGGGCTTTTCCAGAATTAACCATATGGGGAGGCACTAATATATTACCATATTTCTTTGACAGTCAGTCCAGGGGGCCAGTGCATTAAATAAAGTCAAAAGTAGGGGTAGGCTTATTACCGAACATGGGCTTATTGCTGAAGAAATACAGTAATACTTGTGCTTTCCACCTCCCCACACGATTAATTATGGAATAACCCTTAGTGAATACTGTCTACCAGGAATTTTTTTTACACTGTCAAACATTCACCCTTTGCCAATGAAATCAATTTTTGCTTTTTTCGCCCATTACATTTAACCAGTGTTATAAGCTTTAAACTTTCATTCACCCTCATCTCAAAGGCCAAAATAGGTAAAAATTAACAGCCAGCATGGAAAATTTCCTGGTATATTGTATGATCATTTTACAAGAGATGTATAAGTACTTGACTTTAAGAGTTTTACAATTTTACTCATGTTTGTAGTATATTATTTTCAAATATGCTCTTCATTGAAATACAATTATACATAACGTGATGCAATGATATATCTTCCATGTTAAGTCATTTTTCCATTGGATTCTTTGTTAGTTTACGAGTTTGAAACCCATTTGGGGTAGTTTTCTCCGGGTACTCTGGCTTTCCTCCACTTCCAATTTGATTTTTGTCAAGACGCTAACTAGTAGCCAGCTGCCTTGGTATGAATGAAGAATAATATGATGGACTCCAAGATTTTATCCACATATGGAGGATGAGAAAATTGTTGGTATGAGAAACCCAGAAATCATATTGTGATAATATACAATTGTCCATTTCATTCTAACCATGAGGAGTTAATTGGAATAAAACAATTTGATGTCAAATTTTAACATTTTATGTAAGCATAATGTTAAGATTTTTCAGCAGGGTGAAATACCATATCTGAGTAACAGAACAACAGATTATTATATAAATTATAACCAACAGAAATTAACACTTGATCATTACCTTACAGGATGTAAATTTTTATCAAAATTAGATGTCATAGAAAAAACCCCAGAGAATATCCAAACCTAAACAAAATCATAATCAGAACTCAAAATCAATTAAATCCTTGAAAAAATACAAGAGAATAAGACTATAGGGGTTCCAGAAGTGTAAGCAGTTTCTGCTTCACCGATGACACCCGCCATGTAAATCCAAGTAAATGTCATGGCCTCAAAGTGAGAACTGAGGCATAATTTGCACTCAAAATAAGCGGGCATACTAATGAACATATTTAAAATGTCCACCTTCGCATCATACAAGGAAACTATATTTCTCCATAATGGCAACCATAAAACTTGCTAATAGTCTTCATCAGCCTGCATCTCAAAACTACAAAATTGTTTTTTAACAAAAAAGTAAATTAACATAAATTCTAATAGGAAAATGAAGTGAGATAATAAATTATTGCATGTTTGTGTATTTATATATGAATTAACTGTATAAGCAGTTTTATACACAATTTCACTTTTATCTATATGACCTTTAGGTCAGTGTTGTTAGATCTTGTTGACCTCTGGGTCAGTTATGTATGTGTGTGTATATGTTTGGATGTTGTTTAAGAATACTCAGATATACCGGTATTGTTGATATAGACATACTTAGTGTGATGTCATATGGTTGCATTTCTCTCATATTTATATCATTTTACTGAATACTGTTAAAACACCAGTAATTCAATATTCATAGATTTTGGATCAAGATTGATATTTTGAGTTGAATAATCATATTTTTGCCATTTTAGTTTTTGTATTTACTATGTGTATTGGTAGCACATTCAGATGACCAATAACTCTTTAAAGCAGAATTTGATGTCAAAACCGGAGATCAGGTGATTCAGTCACCTTGAGTTCAGAGAGGTAGAATTTCCACACTGGCTACATACTGTTTCTCCCCTGATACGGTGGAGTCATGGCAACTCTTGTTTCAAGTACACTAAGTATGCTTGGGGCGGCAATTCTCTGGTAATAAATGGTATTGTGGGCTGTGGTGAAGACTTTGGGCGGCGATTCTCTGGTAATAAATGGTATTGTCTGTTGTGGTGAAGACTTGGGGCGGCGATTCTCTGGTAATAAATGGTATTGTCAGCTGTGGTGAAGACTTGGGGCAGCGATTCTCTGGTAATAAATGGTATTGTCTGCTGTGGTGAAGACTTTGGGCGGCGATTCTCTGGTAATAAATGGTATTGTCAGCTGTGGTGAAGACTTTGGGCGGTGTTTCTGGTAATAAATGGTATTGTCAGCTGTGGTGAAGACTTTGGGCGGCGATTCTCTGGTAATAAATGGTATTGTCACCTGTGGTGAAGACTTGGGGCGGCGATTCTCTGATAATAAATGGTATTGTCAGCTGTGGTGAAGACTTGGGGCGGCGATTCTCTGGTAATAAATGGTATTGTCAGCTGTGGTGAAGACTTGGGGCGGCGATTCTCTGGTAATAAATGGTATTGTCAGCTGTGGTGAAGACTTGGGGCGGCAATTCTCTGGTAATAAATGGTATTGTCAGCTGTGGTGAAGACTTGGGGCGGCGATTCTCTGGTAATAAATGGTATTGTCAGCTGTGGTGAAGACTTTGGGCGGCGATTCTCTGGTAATAAATGGTATTGTCTGCTGTGGTGAAGACTTGGGGCGGCGATTCTCTGGTAATAAATGGTATTGTCAGCTGTGGTGAAGACTTGGGGCGGCGATTCTCTGGTAATAAATGGTATTGTCTGCTGTGGTGAAGACTTGGGGCGGCGATTCTTTGGTAATAAATGGTATTGTCAGCTGTGGTGAAGACTTGGGGCGGCGATTCTCTGGTAATAAATGGTATTGTCAGCTGTGGTGAAGACTTTGGGCGGCGATTCTCTGGTAATAAATGGTATTGTCAGCTGTGGTGAAGACTTGGGGCGGCGATTCTCTGGTAATAAATGGTATTGTCTGCTGTGGTGAAGACTTTGGGCGGCGATTCTCTGGTAATAAATGGTATTGTCTGTTGTGGTGAAGACTTGGGGCAGCGATTCTCTGGTAATAAATGGTATTGTCAGCTGTGGTGAAGACTTGGGGCGGCGATTCTTTGGTAATAAATGGTATTGTCAGCTGTGGTGAAGACTTGGGGCGGCGATTCTCTGGTAATAAATGGTATTGTCAGCTGTGGTGAAGACTTGGGGCGGCGATTCTCTGGTAATAAATGGTATTGTCAGCTGTGGTGAAGACTTGGGGCGGCGATTCTCTGGTAATAAATGGTATTGTCTGCTGTGGTGAAGACTTGGGGCGGCGATTCTCTGGTAATAAATGGTATTGTCAGCTGTGGTGAAGACTTTGGGCGGCCATTCTTTGGTAATAAATGGTATTGTCAGCTGTGGTGAAGACTTTGGGCGGCGATTCTCTGGTAATAAATGGTATCGTCTGTTGTGGTGAAGACTTGGGGCGGTGATTCTCTGGTAACAAATGGTATTGTCAGCTGTGTTGAAGACTTGGGGCGGTGATTCTCTGGTAATAAATGGTATTGTCAGCTGTGGTGAAGACTTGGGGAGGCGATTCTCTGGTAATAAGTGGTATTGTCAGTTGTGGTGAAGACTTGGGGCAGGGATTCCCAAACCTGGTAAAAAATGGTATTGTCAGCTGTGGATGGAGGAATGTAGTGGAACCTGATCATGACTGGGTGTATTGCTAGTGACCTGGGCTGTTTTCGTTTATGTGGAACAACCGGTTTGTCTCCTTCTAAATATAACATTTTTGGGTGAAAATCCTAGCAGATCTGCAAACGCATGCTTATACAGGCCTTGCAAGGATTTCTCAAGGCTCACTAGAAAACATCAGATTACTAAATCTGACCTTATTTAATAATCGAACAACCTTAGTAAGACTGGTTCAACTGCTTAAACAAAAACTTCCCCTGTTACTCAATCAATCCCAGCATCTGTCTGGAACTAGGAGGTACCTGTTCAAAACCCAGTCTTGCCTTGAATATTGTCTCTCCTGCTATATTGTCTAGTTGTGCACCAGTAACTGAGTTACCCCACTGTGTATACTTATATTACCACTGTCATTGTTAGCTCAGCTGGCCCGAAGGGCCAAGTGAGCTTATGTGATGGTGCAGCGTCCGTCCGTCCGTCCGTCCGTCCGTCGTCCGTCCGTCCGTCCGTCCGTCCGTCCGTCCGTCCTGCGTCCGTCAACTTTTTCCTTTAAACGACTTCTTCTAAAATACTGAAAGGCCCAGTGACATGAAATTTGGCTGGTAGATTTCTTGGAAGGAGCTGAACAAAGTTTGCGAAAAAAAATCACTTTGACCTAATTTCAAGGTCACAGGGGTCAAAAATGTCGAAACCTTCAAACAACTTCTTCTAAAATACCGTCAGGCATAGAGACTTCATATTTGACCAGTAGCTTCCTTAGATGAAGCCAAATAAAGTTTGCGAAAAGAAATGACCTTGACCAATATTCAAGGTCATCGTGAGGTTAAATCTATGTTAACCTTTAAACGACTTCTTCTGAAATACCAAAAGCCCTAGAAGCATGATATTTGGCTGAAAGGTTCCTTGGATGAAGCCCAACAAAGTTTGCGAAAAGAAATGACCTTGACCTATATACAAGGTCACAGGGGTCAAATCTGTTAAAACCTTTAAACGACTTCTTCTGAAATACCAAAAGCCCTAGAAGCATGATATTTGGCTGAAAGGTTCCTTAGATGAAGCCGGACAAAGTTTGCGAAAAGAAATGACCTTGACCTATATTCAAGGTCACAGGGGTCAAATCTGTTAAAACCTTTAAACGACTTCTTCTGAAATACCAAAAGCCCTAGAAGCATGATATTTGGCTGAAAGGTTCCTTGGATAAAGCCCAACAAAGTTTGCGAAAAGAAATGACCTTGACCTATATTCAAGGTCACAGGGGTCAAATCTGTTGAAACCTTTAAACGACTTCTTCTGAAATACCAAAAGCCCTAGAAGCATGATATTTGGCTGAAAGGTTCCTTGGATGAAGCCGGACAAAGTTTGCGAAAAGAAATGACCTTGACCTATATTCAAGGTCACAGGGGTCAAATCTGTTAAAACCTTTAAACGACTTCTTCTGAAATACCAAAAGCCCTAGAAGCATGATATTTGGCTGAAAGGTTCTTTGGATGAAGCCGGACAAAGTTTGCGAAAAGAAATGACCTTGACCTATATTCAAGGTCACAGGAGTCAAATCTGTTAAAACCTTTAAACGACTTCTTCTGAAATACCAAAAGCCCTAGAAGCATGATATTTGGCTGAAATGTCCCTTAGATGAAGCCCGACAAAGTTTGCGAAAAGAAATGACCTTGACCTATATACAAGGTCACAGGGGTCAAATCTGTTAAAACCTTTAAACGACTTCTTCTGAAATACCAAAAGCCCTAGAAGCATGATATTTGGCTGAAAGGTTCCTTGGATGAAGCCCGACAAAGTTTGCGAAAAGAAATGACCTTGACTTATATTCAAGGTCACAGGGGACAAATGTGTTAAAACCTTTAAACGACTTCTTCTGAAATACCAAAAGCCCTAGAAGCATGATATTTGGCTGAAAGGTTCCTTGGATGAAGCCCGACAAAGTTTGCGAAAAGAAATGACCTTGACCTATATACAAGGTCACAGGGGTCAAATCTGTTAAAACCTTTAAACGACTTCTTCTGAAATACCAAAAGCCCTAGAAGCATGATATTTGGCTGAAAGGTTCCTTGGATGAAGCCCTACAAAGTTTGCGAAAAGAAATGACCTTGACCTATATTCAAGGTCACAGGGGTCAACAAATCTGTTAAAACCTTTAAACGACTTCTTCTGAAATACCAAAAGCCCTAGAAGCATGATATTTGGCTGAAAGGTTCCTTGGATGAAGCCCAACAAAGTTTGCGAAAAGAAATGACCTTGACCTTTATTCAAGGTCACAGGGGTCAAATCTGTTAAAACCTTTAAACGACTTCTTCTGAAATACCAAAAGCCCTAGAAGCATGATATTTGGCTGAAAGGTTCCTTGGATTAAGCCCGACAAAGTTTGCGAAAAGAAATGACCTTGACTTATATTCAAGGTCACAGGGGTCAAATCTGTTAAAACCTTTAAACGACTTCTTCTGAAATACCAAAAGCCCTAGAAGCATGATATTTGGCTGAAAGGTTCCTTGGATGAAGCTCAACAAAGTTTGCGAAAAGAAATGACCTTGACCTATATTCAAGGTCACAGGGGTCAAATCTGTTAAAACCTTTAAACGACTTCTTCTGAAATACCAAAAGCCCTAGAAGCATGATATTTGGCTGAAAGGTTCCTTGGATGAAGCCCGACAAAGTTTGCGAAAAGAAATGACCTTGACCTTAATTCAAGGTCAAAGGGGTCAAATCTGTTAAAACCTTTAAACGACTTCTTCTGAAATACCAAAAGCCCTAGAAGCATGATATTTGGCTGAAAGGTTCCTTGGATTAAGCCCGACAAAGTTTGCGAAAAGAAATGACCTTGACCTATATTCAAGGTCACAGGGGTCAAATCTGTTAAAACCTTTAAACGACTTCTTCTGAAATACCAAAAGCCCTAGAAGCATGATATTTGACTGAAAGGTTCCTTGGATGAAGCTCAACAAAGTTTGCGAAAAGAAATGACCTTGACCTATATTCAAGGTCACAGGAGTCAAATCTGTTAAAACCTTTAAACAACTTCTTCTGAAATACCAAAAGCCCTAGAAGCATGATATTTGGCTGAAAGGTTCCTTGGATGAAGCCGGACAAAGTTTGCGAAAAGAAATGACCTTGACCTTAATTCAAGGTCAAAGGGGTCAAATCTGTTAAAACATTTAAACGACTTCTTCTGAAATACCAAAAGCCCTAGAAGCATGATATTTGGCTGAAAGGTTCCTTTGATGAAGCCCGACAAAGTTTGCGAAAAGAAATGACCCTGACCTATATTCAAGGTCACAGGAGTCAAATCTGTTGAAACCTGCAAACGACTTCTTCTGAAATACCAAAAGCCCTAGAAGCATGATATTTGGCTGAAAGTTTCCTTGGATGAAGCCCGACAAATTTTGTGAAAAGAAATGACCTTGACCTATATTCAATGTCACAGGGGTCAAATCTTTTAAAACATTTAAACGACTTCTCCTGAAATACCAAAAGCCCTAGAAGCATGATATTTGGCTGAAAGGTTCCTTGGATGAAGCCTGACAAAGTTTGCAAAAAGAAATGACCTTGACCTATATTCAAGGTCACAGGGGTCAAATCTGTTAAAACATTCAAACAACTTCTTCTGAAGTACCAAAAGCCCTAGAAGCATGACATTTGGCTGAAAGGTTTCTTGGATGAAGCCTGACAAAGTTTGCAAAAAGAAATGACCTTGATCTTGATTTGCCTAGAGACATGATATTTGGCTGGTAGCGTCCTGGGATGAAGCCAAACAAAATTTGAAAATGAAAATGATGTTGTCTTATAAGATCACAGGGGTAAAATATGTTTAAATCTGAAGATGTTCTTCTAAATGTCTTACATTAAAAGATTTTAGGGGACTTTGGGGTTACACTATAATATAAGTCAGAGATTGATACCAGGTGAGCGATGCAGGCCCATTGGGCCTCTTGTTCAGATTATTGCGACCTCTTGGTTAAATTTGGCAGATCTGTTTGACCTGAATCTCTTCAAACTCTACATCAGATCTGTTTGACCTAAATCTCTTCAATCTCTACATCAGATTTTTTTTACCTAAATTTCTTCAAACTCTACATCAGATTTGCTTGACCTAAATTTCTTCAAACTCTACAGGTATGCTGTAGGATCTGTTTGACCTAAATCTCTTCAATCTCTACATCAGATTTGCTTGACCTGAATCTCTTCAAACTCTACATCAGATTTGTTTGACCTAAATATCTTCAAACTCTACAGGAATGCTGTAGGATCTGTTTGACCTAAATCTCTTCAATCTCTACATCAGATTTGTTTGACCTAAATCTCTTCAAACTCTACATCAGATTTGTTTGACCTAAATATCTTCAAACTCTACAGGAATGCTGTAGGATCTGTTTGACCTAAATCTCTTCAATCTCTACATCAGATTTGCTTGACCTAAATTTCTTCAAACTCTACAGGAATGCTGTAAGATCTGTTTGACCTAAATATCTTCAATCTCTACATCAGATTTGTTTGACCTAAATTTCTTCAAACTCTACAGGAATGCTGTAAGATCTGTTTGACCTAAATATCTTCAATCTCTACATCAGATTAGTTTGACCTAAATATCTTCAAACTCTACAGGAATGCTGTAGGATCTGTTTGACCTAAATATCTTCAATCTCTACATCAGATTTGTTTGACCTAAATATCTTCAAACTCTACAGGAATGCTGTAGGATCTGTTTGACCGAAATATCTTCAATCTCTACATCAGATTTGTTTGACCTAAATCTCTTCAAACTCTACATCAGATTTGTTTGACCTAAATATCTTCAAACTCTACAGGAATGCTGTAGGATCTGTTTGACCTAAATCTCTTCAATCTCTACATCAGATTTGTTTGACCTAAATGTCTTCAAACTCTACATCAGATCAGTTTGACCTCAGGGGAAATGTTGTTGGATCCATTGAATGCATGAGTCAGTGCTGTCAGTTTGGTTTGACCTCTTGGTCAGTGTTTAACCTATATGTATAAGACCTTATATATAGTCAGTGTTGCCAGATCTATTTGACCCCGATCATCTTGTTGTATTGATGTCTTGTATGACTTTGGCTCAGAAAAGCCTGATGTATACAAATCTGGAGCCTCAAACCTTGGAGAGATTTGTACATGGAAGCAAGCAGTGCATTATACATGCATGTTCACCAAGGTACCTCCCGGATTGACTCCCCCCCCCCCCCCACCCCCACCCACCCCACCCCCAACCCAGACTGGATCATCCTGGGGTCTGGCATCTAACAGTCAATATTGGGGTGGGGAGATAATTCCTCGCAAAGAGGAACATTTGACATGTATATTTAGGATTATTATTGATTGGACAATATCTAGATTGTAGAGGAAATATAACACTGTAGTACTTCCTGATAATGCATAACAATGAGGTGCTGTAAGTATTAATGGCCTAGACACCTGTTTAAAAGCACAAAATACAATCCCTGGAGTTAGATGTTTTACTTACCAAATGTAGTGATAGCTTTATTATACAGTAGATGTGTGATGACTTTCTACTGAACTTCTTGCCTGGTGTGGACTGTTCCAAAATTAACCATAGGGAGGGTGGGTACATCAGGTAACTCTGACCTCCCCCTATGATTAATGATGGGATAGCCCTGTACTGAGATATTGTTTATGATGGGATAGCCCTGTACTTAGATATTGTTTATGATGGGATAGCCCTGCTGAGACATTGTTTTTGTTGGGATAGCCCTGTACTGAGACATTGTTTTTGTTGGGATAGCCCTATACTGAGACATTGTTTATGATAGGATAGCCCTGTACTGAGACATTGTTTATGATGGGATAGCCCTGTACTGAGACATTGTTTATGATGGGATAGCCCTGTACTGAGATATTGTTTATGATGCGATAGCCCTGTACTGAGATATTGTTTATGATAGGATAGCCCTGTACTGAGATATTGTTTATGATGGGATAGCCCTGTACTGAGATATTGTTTATGATAGGATAGCCCTGTACTGAGATATTGTTTATGATGGGATAGCCCTGTACTGAGATATTGTTTATGATGGGATAGCCCTGTACTGAGATATTGTTTATGATGGGATAGCCCTGTACTGAGATATTGTTTATGATGGGATAGTCCTGTACTGAGATATTGTTTATGATGGGATAGCCCTGTGCTGAGATATTGTTTATGATGGGATAGCCCTGTACTGAGATATTGTTTTTGTTACTGTCTTATTTCTAGTCATGTTTGTGTTGGAGATGTTTTATTGGCGGGCCAGTGAATGTGGTGGATGGGCTGTATGCCTCAGGTGTTGTTTATACTTGTAAACGTTGTACGTGTGTAGATCACTACACGATAGTGTTAAACTCTAGATCACATGCCAATCAGGCCATCCAGGGGTTATGCTCACTTTGACTCTCTACACCCCGAGAATATGTCATAGGGAAATTAAAGGCACGCATCTACCAATTTGATTGGTCTCTGCTAAGGAAAACTGACTAATCATTTAGCTGGTATCTTATAGTGAAGTGACACTTGACATCAATCCAGTCAATCTTTTGGTGTACACCAGAGAATCAAACTTGTCTTCCTGTCTCATCAACAAGGGCATCACTGTAGAGAACAAAGGTGTAAACCCAGGAGTATTGAGAATGTAACATGTACATGGACTTGTGTATGTGAAATATGGGGGATTATTGGGGCTTGTGTGTGAGGTGTATGTGAAATATGGGGGATTATTGGGGCTTGTGTGTGAGGTGTATGTGAAATATGGGGGATTATTGGGGCTTGTGTGTGAGGTGTATGTGAAATATGGGGGATTATTGGGGCTTGTGTGTATGTGACCTCTACTGTGGATACCAGTCTCACCAGGTGTACATATTGGTATATCACCAAGGTCGTGGAAGCTATCTTCACTTGTCTGTGCCGATCATGGGAAACACGTGAAACACGTTGAGGATAAGGTGGCAATTACTGAAGTCATCGAGGACAATGGAATATAGGTCAGAAGTCATTGGGTTATCTCAGTTTTACAGAAATCCACCATAGTTGGCCCATATGTTATAGCCGCTGCACCTTTACAGCCAAATCTGAGTTCAAATGCTTAATTGAGATATATGTTACTGCAGTAGTGGAATTGTTCGTGGCGTGAACATTTTCCCTTGCATTAAATCTCCGCGTATATATTCACAGGGGAATTTATTTGATACTTCTCAAACTCTTCAATGTCAGTTAGGCTGGCTAAACTAAAAATCCCACACCGCACACAGTTAGGCTGGCTAAACTAAAAATCCCACACCGCACACAGGTAGGCCGGCTTAAGCTAAAAATCCCATACCGCACACAGTTAGGCTGGCTAAACTAAAAATCCCACACTGCACACAGTTAGGCTGGCTTAAGCTAAAAATCCCACACCGCACACAGTTAGGCTGGCTTAAGCTAAAAATCCCATACCGCACACAGGCTGGCTTAAGCTAAAAATTCCATGCACGAAAATATTGACTTTCACAATATAAAATTGATAAATTGATATTGATACTGAATGAGCAATCGATGTGATACATGGACGACGAATTTGTGGCTTGTTAATTATATCCCCCGCAACAAAGTTAGAGGGGGGTACTGGAATCAGTTTGTCTGTCCGTCTGTAGACGCTCTTTGTCCAACTTTTAACAGATCTTTCTGAAATTATGTGGAAATAGACAGTACAATATGAAGATGTGCCCCCATAAGTAAATTAGCATTTCTGAACCTTTCAGGGAGTTATTCCCCTTTTATGTAAAAAAAAACAACACAATTTTGTCCAGCTAAGCATTTGCTCAGTTTTCACTGGATCTTCTAAAGATTGTTTGGGAATAGCGAGTACAATATGGCGATGTCCCTAAAGTGACTTTACATTTCAACCCTTTGCAGAGGGTTATCCCCCCTTTTCTATAAAAACATGAACAAAAAGTTGTCCGGCTATGCATTTGCTCACTTTATAAGGGATATTTTAATAAACAGTTCAAAAGACTCTTTACAAACAGTTATTCCCCTTTAAATGAACAGTTTCATCTTGCCATGCAATTTCTCAGTTTTTTATATTTTTTTTGTGGAAAGGGTAAGTTCTGTGAATATGGAGTTTTTCTCCTGAAGTAATTTGCATTTTGACCCCTTTTGAAAGAGTTATGCAACTTTTATTTATTTTTCATCTCATGGGGTTAGCGGGGGTATTAGTCAGCCATCATGGCCAGATAGTATAGTTATTATTTGTACAGTTGTTGTGACTGATGCATGAAGACATCCAAATAACTGCTTATTTATCATAGTTTGATCATTAGGATGTTGTTGGATGCTATGATATGGTAATTACATAGAGATGAATTTGATGATTTTATTAGAAGTTGAACTAATTATAAGGATATATGTTACAACAGAAAGTTCTATCTCCTTTGAGAAAGAGCTCCTAGCCGGGAAAAATTACAAAATATCTTCCATGAGTGGAAATTTGGACGTTTTTAATGTTTGGATGCTTTAAATGTTGATGATATTCCGTGAATTGATGAATTATCCATTTCCAAATAGGAATTTTAGACAAAACTATTTCAAATGAGATAATATGTAACTCTAAGGACTTTTTCAAAATTAACCATATGGGAGAGGTATAAGAGGCACAACCTGCCACCTGTCATACATTGAAAGTGATTTGATACAAAGAATAATAGGCAGATATGGTTTTAACCACCCATGATAGTCTAATACAAGTTTCCAAGTGGTAAAGCCAAGGGAAGCAACCAACTATTACGAATGTAAAAACACCAAAATCATTGCACTCTGATAAACAGATTTATTTAATAACCAATAAATCCCAACAAATTCAAAAAGTGCATGGTGCCTGCCACCTCCAACATACGATTAGTTATGAAATAGCCCTAACAGAAATCTCGGCGAGAGTAAATGTAAGTTTAGAAACATAAACCACTGATTTACATTGTTTTCTGCTGACATGTTCAAGTCACTCTTTGTGTCAAATGATGGATGTCCTGTGCCTACACATGTTGTAAGTCTAACTTAAATAATACGACCATGGAAACAAATTGTCACTTAATCTAAATGTATAGGAATGATTATCTTAATGATAATTCACTTCAAGTTTGTGAATTTCATTATCTTAATGATATTTCACTTCAAGTTTGTGAATTTCATTATCTTAATGATATTTCACTTCAAGTTTGTGAATTTCATTATCTTAATGATATTTCACTTCATGTTTGTGAATTTCTTTGTTGGTGTCAGTCATGGTTTGTGCTTCCAGTATTAAATATTATGTAGAAGTATACAAATGTATACTGTTTAGTCAGATGTAGTGTATGTATAGTGTACAGGTAGATGTTGCTAGTACCCATCTTTAGTCTTCAGTGGTGGATGAAATGGCTAGTAAATGTTATTGATGCATATAAATGTTTTAAAAAATGTTGATATTTCTTTAACAGATAAAAGAGTTAGACCTATATTAATTGTTACATCCGGTGGACAATTGGAGGTAAAAGATCAAGGGAGGTAAACAGGGGATCTGGGGAAATAATCACTCATCAGGGGAGATAATCAAAGTTTTGGATGCGGATATCATAGATTGCTATAGTGTTGGATCTGAGATGAGCAAAGATCAGGGGAGATAATAAATATTCAGGGGAGGTAATCAAGGTTTTGGAGGCAGTCATCTTGCCTTTGTCTATATCATTATTTTATTCACTTTTAATGATTTTGTTATGTAGAGTTATATTATGTGATCAGTATTAACGTTATATAATTATGATGTAGTATCAGATAGAAGTTATTAATGTAAAATTATGCTCAACCGCAGTGTGTATGGAAATCTTCAATATGACCCTCAGTTTAGAAATGTGTAACATCAATGTTTTACTTATACCCAAACCATGAAGCTTGACAAACCTTCGGTGTTAAAAGTTTGTGACCCATTATTTCATTGTTCATCAAAGTAAACCTTTGATGATAATGTGTGGAAGGAATGCTGATTTACTTGTAATGATACACGAGCACGAGGGAAAGTTATAAAAAATAGAGCTGTCTCTTAAGAGTCTTGAAACCCCATAACCCTTTAAGCTCTCCAGCTCCATACTGCACTGGAGGTAGATAAATAGAGGTTACACAACGAGTGCTTGTTGGATATGGAATTTATTTCACTCGAGTTAATTATTTTTTGAAAATTACAAAAGACACAAGCTTTAGCGAGTGTCTTTTGTAACTTTCAAAAAATAATTCACGAGAGTGAAATAAATTCCATATCCAATAACCACGAGTCGTGTGACCTGTTTCTACCACAATACTAAATCGGCAGTGTCAGTGTTGATTTTTGGAGTGAACCGCAGACTATTTGCGCGAAAACACATCA
Source organism: Mimachlamys varia (assembly GCA_947623455.1). Classification (NCBI taxonomy): domain Eukaryota; kingdom Metazoa; phylum Mollusca; class Bivalvia; order Pectinida; family Pectinidae; genus Mimachlamys; species Mimachlamys varia. The sequence continues at coordinate 6,310,210 of OX392540.1, read as the reverse complement.
TCTCCAATATATTCCTGCCAAGTTGTGACATCGTCGACAATCAATGACGATGTCAACAATCGTGATTTCCGGTCAAAGTTCAACTTCTCAACCAATCAAAAGTCCGGAAAGTCATATTCCACTAGTGGTATATAACATATATTTATCCAACAGTCAGCATGTTTATACAACGGTCTGAGAGTGGAATAACTTGGGGCATTGTGGTAGAAACAGATCTAGGGGACATATGGTTTTCTCCAATAGCATTCCTGACAGTCTAAAAACCCCAGATTTCTATTTGGATTTCATTATTTCTGTTTCCAATCCGAGAAACAACTGTTATGACTATGATGTGGCAATGAAAGGTGACCTTACAAACATTGCCTGATGTCATACTTGGAACACTGAAGGAGATGTTACCCACTGATATGTAACCAATACTGTTGTCCAACTCCTTGTGTTTTTTTTTATTTTGCCGTTTTAACCCCTTTTGGTCCCACCCTCTGTAGGCTCCAGGGAGATCTCTGGGGTCTTGATTTTCATAATATCACACTGAAACAACGTGCTGATTATTTTCAGCTTAAAAAATATGAAAATAAACAAATTACACCCAAAAGTGTTATAATAAGTCGGGAGTGAGGAAACATTGGTTATGGAAAAATAACAGGCTACCATTAGTGTAGAAGGATGGTATTGAAGAAATGATTTATTATAAGCCTTCAGAAAGGCGGGGCATAACAGAGCAAGGGAAATCTCACCATATTTTCAGGTAATTTATAAATATGTTTTTGTCATTAATTACGTATATATGTAAGGGATTGTATGTAAGATATTTGGTGGATTTGTGATTTTACTCTTTGTATTGTAGCTTCTATCAAACAATCGTTTTAAATGTCAATATTTCTGTTGAATATGGCGTAAAGAAATATTAAACATGAAAGAGAATGTATGGAAGGTTTAGGTTAAATGTAATTTGGTTTTGTATTATACATACAGCTTGTATAAAACAGACAAAATTACTTTTGTTTTGTTGTAAATTTATCATGTATGAGAAAGGATGTAAGTGTTGGTAATTGTTAGTTTACTCTCTGTATTGTAGTGTGGAGTGCATTATTTAAAGGCCCAATATACGTTCGTGATTTTGAAAAATTCTGAAAAAAAATCCAGTTGAAAACCATGCAAAAGTAAGCTTAAAATGAAGTAAACCTGAGCGTTAACTAACAAGAAACTCTTGACAGAAAAATCCAAAGAATTGGAAAATAATTCAGGTGGGGTCCACTTCAACAACAAGCCGAAGTTAGAAGACAGTTCATAATGGGCGCATGTTTACAATTGCCGAGTTTCAACTGCTGCTGTACCGGGGACCGGGTAAAATTTCATCTTGAATGTTGCTGATATCAGTTAATCTTATCTAAATCTATAAATATACAAAGTTATAAGGCTTTATTTTCACTTCAAGTTTTGCCGAAATTACGTATATTGGGCCTTTAAGGTGGCCATAACACAAATTACTTCAAAAACGAGCAACACATTCTCGGCCAAAACAACTCAAATACTTGAAGCTTTAGTAGAAGTTTAAGCAGTGTCAATCAATTTTATTCATTGCATAGAGTGAATTTATTGTATGTTACATGTTAAATTGTATGAAAAATAAAATGTATTTGACAAATTATACCAATTTTGATTGTTTTTTTAGCCGAGCCCAGTACCATCTAATCCCATCATTGAGACCAGTAACATCTAATCCCATCACTGAGCCCAGTACCATCTAATCCCATCACTAAGCCCAGTACCATCTAATCCCATCACTGAGCCCAGTACCATCTAATCCCATCACTGAGCCCAGTACCATCTAATCCCATCACTGAGCCCAGTACCATCTAATCCCATCATTAAGCCGAGTCTATCTAATCCCATCACTGAGTCCAGTACCATCTAATCCCATCATTGAGCCCAGTACCATCTAATCCCATCACTGAGTCCAGTACCACCTAATCCCATCATTAAGCCGACTCTATCTAATCCCATCACTGAGTCCAGTACCATCTAATCCCATCACTGAGCCCAATACCATCTAATCCCATCATTAAGCCGAGTCTATCTAATCCCATCACTGAGTCCAGTACCATCTAATCCCATCATTGAGCCCAGTACCATCTAATCCCATCACTGAGCCCAGTACCATCTAATCCCATCACTGAGCCCAGTACCATCTAATCCCATCACTGAGCCCAGTACCATCTAATCCCATCACTGAGCCCAGTACCATCTAATCCCATCACTGAGCCCAGTACCATCTAATCCCATCACTGAGCCCAGTACCATCTTATCCCATCACTGAGCCCAGTACCATCTAATCCCATCACTGAGCCCAGTACCATCTAATCCCATCACTGAGCCCAGTACCATCTAATCCCATCACTGAGCCCAATACTATCTAATCCCATTATTGAGACCAGTACCATCTAATCCCATCACTGAGCCCAGTCTATCTAATCCCATCATTGAGCCCAGTACCATCTAATCCCATCACTGAGCCCAGTACTATCTAATCCCATTATTGAGACCAGTACCATCTAATCCCATTATTGAGACCAGTACCATCTAATCCCATCACTGAGTCCAGTACCATCTAATCCCATCACTGAGTCCAGTACCACATCTCATCCCATCACTGAGCCCAGTACCATCTTATCCACCAGATAAAGAGCTTTTCAAATTATCCTGCGCCTGAGGTCTGTCCCTCAGGAATTCTTGTTATAGCTATTTCTTGAAAAGTGATTCATAGATTATTATCATTTTTCCCTTCTTTTGTCCTTCTTATTTTGGGACATCCTCGATATCCAGGGAATACACTCGCCTACATTCTCTGCACCCTTAGAATATGTCAGAAATTTGCCATAACATATTCCATGGTTGTAGAGAGCCTAGGTGATCGTAACCCCTGGATATCGAGGATGATTTGGGGACTGATGAGAAAAACACATTATAAATAGCTGATTTTCTAGTTACCGTTCCCAGGCCGGTTTTCCAGTTTACATATGACCTGATTCCAGCCTAGGATGTTTACGTTAACGACACTAGGATGTTTATGTTGACGACACTAGGAAATTTATAATGTATCAACAGATGAATTTTGAGTAAGATCCATCAGGTACTTCTCAAGAACTCAAGAAATGGCGACCACAAACTATTAATGCAAATTCCAAGACAGCCGTCTGTCGGTCATATTGTTTTTCAGATCGGCTTAAAAGGTTGTCAATGCACAACTAGGGACCAAGAGGAACTTACATATGAAATTTGAAAAGGATCTATCCAGTACTACTAAGAAATAGCGATCGTGAACTATTAAAGCAAAAACAAGATGGCCGCCTTTCAGCCATATCATTTTTCAGATCAGCTTAAAAAGTTGAAAATGCACAACTAGGGACCAAGGGAACCTGCATATGAAATTTGAGAAGGATCCATCCAGTACTTTCCAAGAAATAGCGATCACAAGAATTGTTTAAAGACGGACGAATAATGGACCATGGACACAGGGTGATTTGAATTGCCCACCATCTGATGATGGTGGGCTAAAAATGATATTTTTTTCTTCAAAGAAAGCATGTTTATTGCTGATATTCAAAAATATCTACAGTATACAAGTGGACCAGACACAGGGTGATTTGAATTGCCCACCATCTGATGATGGTGGGCTAAAAATGATATTTTTTTCTTCAAAGAAAGCATGTTTATTGCTGATATTCAAAAATGTCTACAGTATACAAAGTTTTGTACAGGGATATAGGAGAAAGACACAATAAATTAAATGCTATGTAACCTCACTCTTCTGGACAAATGGTCTAATTAAACACACAGTACTTGATCCATTTCCTGGCACTGCTACAGAAGCAAATGTGGTGCTCTTCCAAGATGGTGGAGATTCCAAACATTACAATGAATCAGACTAAAGGCTAGTTCATAATTATTTTGGCACTTTTTTTTGTTCAAGCAACATTCCAATTTTTTCTTTTCGATTTTTCATTTCCTGTCCATATAGTGTAAAAAAAGGAATGCAGCCTTTCGAAAGTAACATCATGCTGTCAAACTTTTCCAAATGGTAAATCTGAAAGCATAAATAAAACAATATTAAAGAGACAAGAATCATCAGTAAATCGACAGTATACATCAGTAAATCGACAGTAGACATTCAGTAAATTGACAGTATACATCAGTAAATTGACAGTAGACATCAGTAAATTGACAGTATACATCAGAAAATCGACAGTATACATCAGTAAATTGACAGTATATATCAGTAAATTGACAGTATACATCAGTAAATTGACAGTATACATTCAGTAAATTGACAGTATACATCAGTAAATTGACAGTATACATCAGTAAATTGACAGTAGACATCAGTAAATTGACAGTATACATCAGTATTTCGACAGTATACATCAGTAAATCGACATGAAACATCAGTAAATTGGGTCAAGGTCATTTCTTTTCACAAGCTTTGTCGGGCTTCATCAAAGGAATGTTTCAATCATGCAATCTGATTAAAATACAGATCCTCACTATTACTATTGTGTGTAGGATCTGACAGCGACCAGTAGAAGGTCATGTGTAGATGACTTTTATTATTTCCATATCTAGGAAATGAACAGCCAATCAAAAGGCACCTTGTAAACGGTGTTTGGTAGACGAATAAAAATGGCAGCAGATCGAAGCTAAGAAGAGAAAATCATTTAGGGCGTTGTAATACCAATTTCATTAGTATAATTATTTTTTGATAATTTCTTTACCTTCAGCTGTTATTTGTTTTCGGACCAACAAACAAGAGGCCCAATGGGCCTGCATCGCTCACCTGGTATCAATCTCCGACTTATATTATAGTGTAACCCTAAAGTCCCCTAAACTCTTTTACTGCAACATATTTAGAAGAACATGTTAAGATTTAAACATATTTTACCTCTGTGACCTTGTAAGACAGATTTAAACATATTTTACCCCTGTGACCTTGTAAGACAGATTTAAACATATTTTACCTCTGTGACCTTGTAAGACAGATTTAAACATATTTTACCTCTGTGACCTTGTAAGACAGATTTAAACATATTTTACCTCTGTGACCTTGTAAGACAGATTTAAACATATTTTACCCCTGTGACCTTGTAAGACAGATTTAAACATATTTTACCTCTGTGACCTTGTAAGACAGATTTAAACATATTTTACCCCTGTGACCTTGTAAGACAGATTTAAACATATTTTACCCCTGTGACCTTGTAAGACAGATTTAAACATATTTTACCTCTGTGACCTTGTAAGACAGATTTAAACATATTTTACCTCTGTGACCTTGTAAGACAGATTTAAACATATTTTACCCCTGTGACCTTGTAAGACAGATTTAAACATATTTTACCCCTGTGACATATTTTACCTCTGTGACCTTGTAAGACAGATTTAAACATATTTTACCTCTGTGACCTTGAAAGACAGATTTAAACATATTTTACCTCTGTGACCTTGTAAGACAGATTTAAACATATTTTACCCCTGTGACCTTGTAAGACAGATTTAAACATATTTTACCCCTGTGACCTTGTAAGACAGATTTAAACATATTTTACCCCTGTGATCTTGTAAGACAGATTTAAACATATTTTACCCCTGTGACCTTGTAAGACAGATTTAAACATATTTTACCTCTGTGACCTTGTAAGACAGATTTAAACATATTTTACCTCTGTGACCTTGTAAGACAGATTTAAACATATTTTACCTCTGTGACCTTGTAAGACAGATTTAAACATATTTTACCCCTGTGACCTTGTAAGACAGATTTAAACATATTTTACCTCTGTGACCTTGTAAGACAGATTTAAACATATTTTACCCCTGTGACCTTGTAAGACAGATTTAAACATTTTTACCCCTGTGACCTTGTAAGACAGATTTAAACATATTTTACCTCTGTGACCTTGTAAGACAGATTTAAACATATTTTACCTCTGTGACCTTGTAAGACAGATTTAAACATATTTTATCCCTGTGACCTTGTAAGACAGATTTAAACATATTTTACCCCTGTGACATATTTTACCTCTGTGACCTTGTAAGACAGATTTAAACATATTTTACCTCTGTGACCTTGAAAGACAGATTTAAACATATTTTACCTCTGTGACCTTGTAAGACAGATTTAAACATATTTTACCCCTGTGACCTTGTAAGACAGATTTAAACATATTTTACCCCTGTGACCTTGTAAGACAGATTTAAACATATTTTACCCCTGTGACCTTGTAAGACAGATTTAAACATATTTTACCTCTGTGACCTTGTAAGACAGATTTAAACATATTTTACCTCTGTGACCTTGTAAGACAGATTTAAACATATTTTACCTCTGTGACCTTGTAAGACAGATTTAAACATATTTTACCCCTGTGACCTTGTAAGACAGATTTAAACATATTTTACCCCTGTGACCTTGTAAGACAGATTTAAACATATTTTACCCCTGTGACCTTGTAAGACAGATTTAAACATATTTTACCCCTGTGACCTTGTAAGACAGATTTAAACATATTTTACCCCTGTGACCTTGTAAGACAGATTTAAACATATTTTACCTCTGTGACCTTGTAAGACAGATTTAAACATATTTTACCTCTGTGACCTTGTAAGACAGATTTAAACATATTTTACCTCTGTGACCTTGTAAGACAGATTTAAACATATTTTACCTCTGTGACCTTGTAAGACAGATTTAAACATATTTTACCTCTGTGACCTTGTAAGACAACAACATTCACATTTTCAAATTTTGTTTGGCTTCATCCAATGAAGCTACCAGCCACATATCATGTCTCTAGGCCTTTGGATTTATTAGAAGAAGTTGTTTAAAGGTTTAAACAGATTTGACCCCTGTGACCTTGAATATGAGTCAAGGTAATTTCTTTTCCCAAACTTTGCTTTATGCAAGGAACCTTTCAGTCAAATATGAAGGTTCTTGGCCTTTTTGTTATTAAGAAGAAGTATCTTAAATGGAAAAGTTGACGCCGGACTGATGACGGACAGATGACGGATGCCTAGTGTTGGGAAATTAGTTAAAATTGTCACTTGATCAGTGGTTAGAATCGGTTCCCTGACTGATTCAATAAACGATGAAGTTATTTGTTTCAAAAACTTAATGAATTTTTAATACTTTCAGGTATTTTACTTTTAACGACATTTGGTTTGACATAGACCATGTGGTGAATTGGTCGACATAATAACGCAAAATATTACTACATACAATAGAAAATAATTTGTAAATTGTTACAAAATTTGCCTTATAAGAGCCACTGTGCAATAATAAATCTATTGCAATTTTCTTTTTTTAACAAAATACCTTGTTCAATACATGTCCGATTAATTAAAAATTATAATCGATGATCGCATTGCGCAGATCGGAAGAGGGCTAATTACTAATTAATTATAATCAATCATCGTCATATCACTACGGATTCCGCACCACGGCATAACTTATCACACGGTTTAATAACTTTACAGTTATTGTATTGTTATATTATTGTATAAAAAACCCCCACTGTAACCAACCTTTCATGTCCCACTGTAACCAACCTTTCATGTCCCACTGTAACCAACCTTTCATGTCCCACTGTAACCAACCTTTCATGTTCCACTGTAACCAACTTTTCACAACACGCTGTAACTAACTTTTCACCTTTCTGCCTGTGCAGATATATTTACCTGTGTTTTGACAAACACACCTGTGTAGATATAATTACGTGTGTTTTGACATATACACCTGTGTAGATATATATTTACCTGTGTTTTGACAAACACACCTGTGTAGATATATTTACCTGTGTTTTAACATATACACCTGTGTAGATATATTTACCTGTGCTCTGACGTACATCACCATAGTTTCCATTGATGTTGCACTTATATCATTTCTTTCGAAGAAAATGTTCCAAAGGGCATTGGCAAGGACCCTATCATCTGACAACAGCCCCTTACAAGGAAAAGAGAAAGAATCATTTACAACGTACTGCAATAGCCAACATGAAGATTTTCCCAACCCTAATATCTTCTACACAGCAGGCAATTAACCAAATCTATGACAAACATATCTCTCATTCTTAACTGTTGTGTCAATGTCAAGAAAAAAAGTTTGACATAAGATAGGAAACCTTTGTCAGAAGGTCTCACTACAGGGTGGGATCTTCATACATAAGATAGGAAACCTATGTCAGAAGGTCTCACTACAGGTGGGATCTTCATACACAAGATAGGAAACCTATGTCAGAAGGTCTCACTACAGGGTGGGATCTTCATACATAAGATAGGAAACCTTTGTCAGAAGGTCTCACTACAGGGTGGGATCTTCATACACAAGATAGGAAACCTATGTCAGAAGGTCTCACTACAGGTGGGATCTTCATACACAAGATAGAAAACCTTTGTCAGAAGGCCTCACTACAGGGTGGGATCTTCATACATAAGATAGGAAACCTTTGTCAGAAGGTCTCACTACAGGTGGGATCTTCATACACAAGATAGAAAACCTTTGTCAGAAGGTCTCACTACAGGGTGGGATCTTCATACATAAGATAGGAAACCTTTGTCAGAAGGTCTCACTACAGGTGGGATCTTCATACACAAGATAGGAAACCTATGTCAGAAGGTCTCACTACAGGTGGGATCTTCATACACAAGATAGGAAACCTTTGTCAGAAGGCCTCACTACAGGGTGGGATCTTCATACACAAGATAGGAAACCTTTGTCAGAAGGTCTCACTACAGGTGGGATCTTCATACACAAGATAGGAAACCTATGTCAGAAGGTCTCACTACAGGGTGAGATCTTCATACACAAGATAGGAAACCTATGTCAGAAGGCCTCACTACAGGTGGGATCTTCATACACAAGATAGGAAACCTATGTCAGAAGGTCTCACTACAGGTGGGATCTTCATACACAAGATAGGAAACCTTTGTCAGAAGGCCTCACTACAGGGTGGGATCTTCATACACAAGATAGGAAACCTTTGTCAGAAGGTCTCACTACAGGTGGGATCTTCATACACAAGATAGGAAACCTATGTCAGAAGGTCTCACTACAGGGTGAGATCTTCATACACAAGATAGGAAACCTATGTCAGAAGGCCTCACTACAGGTGGGATCTTCATACACAAGATAGGAAACCTATGTCAGAAGGCCTCACTACAGGTGGGATCTTCATACACAAGATAGGAAACCTATGTCAGAAGGTCTCACTACAGGGTGAGATCTTCATACACAAGATAGGAAACCTATGTCAGAAGGCCTCACTACAGGTGGGATCTTCATACACAAGATAGGAAACCTATGTCAGAAGGCCTCACTACAGGTGGGATCTTCATACACAAGATAGGAAACCTATGTCAGAAGGCCTCACTACAGGTGGGATCTTCATACACAAGATAGGAAACCTTTGTCAGAAGGCCTCACTACAGGTGGGATCTTCATACACAAGATAGGAAACCTGTGTCAGAAGGTCTCACTACAGGTGGGATCTTCATACACAAGATAGGAAACCTATGTCAGAAGGCCTCACTACAGGTGGGATCTTCATACACAAGATAGGAAACCTATGTCAGAAGGCCTCACTACAGGTGGGATCTTCATACACAAGATACCTTTGTCAGAAGAATTTTTTTTGTCTCTGTTTCCCCTAGTTTACCTAGCTCTCTGCCCTAACAGGGTTCAAAATTAAACCCATCATTTAAAGAAAATTTGGTTCTCTTGTCCCATGGATACTTCAGGCAAAATGAAATTAATCCCTATAGTAACCAAATGAAGATAACATTTCTCAATCTCTATAGTAACCAAATGAAGATATCATTTCTCAATCTCTATAGTAACCAAATGAACATAACATTTTTCAATCTCTTTAGTAACCAAATGAACATGACATTTTTCAATCTCTTTAGTAACCAAATAAGGTATCATTTCTCAATCTCTATAGTAACCAAATGAACATGACATTTTTCAATCTCTTTAGTAACCAAATAAGGTATCATTTCTCAATCTCTATAGTAACCAAATGAACATATCATTTCTCAATCTCTATAGTAACCAAATGAACATGACATTTTTCAATCTCTTTAGTAACCAAATGAACATGACATTTTTCAATCTCTTTAGTAACCAAATAAGGTATCATTTCTCAATCTCTATAGTAACCAAATGAACATATCATTTCTCAATCTCTATAGTAACCAAATGAAGACAACATTTCTCAATCTCTATAGTAACCAAATGAACATAACATTTCTCAATCTCTATAGTAACTAAATGAACATATCATTTCTCAATCTCTATAGTAACCAAATGAACATAACATTTCTCAATCTCTATAGTAACCAAATGAAGACAACATTTCTCAATCTCTATAGTAACCAAATGAACATATCATTTCTCAATCTCTATAGTAACCAAATGAACATAACATTTCTCAATCTCTATAGTAACCAAATGAACATATCATTTCTCAATCTCTATAGTAACCAAATGAACATAACATTTCTCAATCTCTATAATAACCAAATGAACATAACATTTCTCAATCTCTATAGTAACCAAATGAAGACAACATTTCTCAATCTCTATAGTAACCAAATGAAGACAACATTTCTCAATCTCTATAGTAACCAAATGAAGACAACATTTCTCAATCTCTATAGTAACCAAATGAAGACAACATTTCTCAATCTCTATAGTAACAAAATGAAGACAACATTTCTCAATCTCTATAGTAACCAAATGAACATATCATTTCTCAATCGTTATAGTAACCAAATGAACATATCATTTCTCAATCGTTATAGTAACCAAATGAACATAACATTTCTCAATCTCTATAGTAACCAAATGAAGACAACATTTCTCAATCTCTATAGTAACCAAATGAAGACAACATTTCTCAATCTCTATAGTAACCAAATGAAGACAACATTTCTCAGTCTCTATAGTAACCAAATGAAGACAACATTTCTCAATCTCTATAGTAACAAAATGAAGACAACATTTCTCAATCTCTATAGTAACCAAATGAACATATCATTTCTCAATCGTTATAGTAACCAAATGAACATATCATTTCTCAATCTCTATAGTAACCAAATGAACATATCATTTCTCAATCTCTATAGTAACCAAATGAACATATCATTTCTCAATCTCTATAGTAACCAAATGAACATAACATTTCTCAATCTCTATAGTAACCAAATGAAGATATCATTTCTCAATCTCTATAGTAACCAAATGAAGATAACATTTCTCAATCTCTATAGTAACCAAATGAACACAACATTTCTCAATCTCTATAGTAACCAAATGAAGATAACATTTCTCAATCTCTATAGTAACCAAATGAACATATCATTTCTCAATCTCTATAGTAACCAAATGAACATAACATTTCTCAATCTCTATAGTAACCAAATGAAGATAACATTTCTCAATCTCTATAGTAACCAAATGAAGATAACATTTCTCAATCTCTATAGTAACTAAATGAACATAACATTTCTCAATCTCTATAGTAACCAAATGAAGACAACATTTCTCAATCTCTATAGTAACCAAATGAAGACAACATTTCTCAATCTCTATAGTAACCAAATGAAGACAACATTTCTCAATCTCTATAGTAACCAAATGAAGACAACATTTCTCAATCTCTATAGTAACCAAATGAACATATCATTTCTCAATCTCTATAGTAACCAAATGAACATAACATTTCTCAATCTCTATAGTAACCAAATGAACATATCATTTCTCAATCTCTATAGTAACCAAATGAACATATCATTTCTCAATCTCTATAGTAACCAAATGAAGATAACATTTCTCAATCTCTATAGTAACCAAATGAACATATCATTTCTCAATCTCTATAGTAACCAAATGAAGACAACATTTCTCAATCTCTATAGTAACCAAATGAAGATAACATTTCTCAATCTCTATAGTAACCAAATGAACATAACATTTCTCAATCTCTATAGTAACCAAATGAACATAACATTTCTCAATCCCTACAGTAGAGGAAGGTTTTTACCGGTTTATCCCTATTTCCTCAATTGGGCCTGCCGTTCTGCCCTCAAGGGGGAGAGGGTAGCCTCTGTTTATACAAAAAGAATGCCTTTTAGATGAGGATAATCTAGGAAAGCTATACTCATTCTCTCTGGACCAGTCAAGTTCTAAAGGAAAGCTTAAACTTAATTTATTCAGGTACTAATTGTCAAATAGATCTGAAATAATTGTTCTCCATAGAATTGAACTGCGAGTGAAATATTGTTTTCCATAGAATTGGACTGCTAGTGAAATATTGTTTTCCATAGAATTGAACTGCGAGTGAAATATTGTTTTCCATAGAATTGAACTGCTGGTGAAATATTGTTTTCCATAGAATTGAACTGCTGGTGAAATATTGTTTGCCATAGAATTGAACTGCTAGTGAAATACAATAAGTACTCACCTCGTCATAATATAACATTGCATTGTGCAGATGATGCTTCATTTGGTCAAGGAATACTTTTCTTTTCATAAAAGTCAAATTCTAAAATAGAATAATGTGAAGGATTCAGAATAGCTTCATTGTACAATAAAATTTGTTATTTGATCAATTATTATATGATAGGACAGGTTTTGATCACAGGTTTTTAAATATAGACTCAGTGTACCAATGCTCGCTCAAAAAACGAACCTTTTTGAAATTTTTCAGACTCATGAACAACATTCAGGGAACTTTTTGTTGTTGAAAATCATGACACGATAGAAAGGGTTATATCCGGTAAAAGATTGTCCAGCGTCTAATTTTGGCAACTGATCACGTGACGGTATGTGACGCACCATTTTTTGCCATGCAGGATACCAATGCTCGCTCACCCATCTTTTAATGTAACAAATCAGAATGTGTAAGTTAAATCAACGGTAGTGTGTTCATTAATACCTAAACTTCATGAAAATAGCACTTCATGTAAGAATTTATCATGATAAAAGATTTAGTAAAATTTCCCTTTTCCAATGCCCTGAGCCGGAACGTTTGAAAGCCCTCGCCGTCATTGCTGCCATTGTGATAGTACGATTATGAATGGGACCTTACTCACAAAACATAAAATTTTGGATTTAATTACGGGTAATCTTAAAATTATTTGATCATTTACTTAATCCTACATACCGTATTTGACCGAGAATAAGTCCCCACCCTCTGAGAAAAATAATTGATCAAAAGTAGGGATGGGTCTTATTCACGAATACACCCTGGTTCACAAAGGTCCGCCATCTTGGATATTCTACCGTTTTGATCTAGGAACTCAGTCCACACTATACCAGTAATGTAATTCTAGTTGTTTGTTTTGTTAAAATAACCATTTACATTCAGAATGTTTAAAAAAAGGCACCACAAGTTGATGCCATTGATTGTGTTGTTGTTTCTCTTAACAGATTTTCTATTAGCAATTGGTTTAGATCTAGATAATTCAATTTATCAAGCATCATCTTGTATGAATTTTCAAATAAGTATTCATTTAGAAACAATAGTATATTCAGATGTGTAAAAGGAATTTATAGCATGACAATCAGACTACCTGTCGTTTGGCTACCGCCATTACGAGATTTGAGATAGGCCAACAAGGCAGTATTAAATAGCTTAAAGGCCCAATATATGTGACTTCAGGAATTTTTTCGTGATTCTGAAAAATCAGGGGAAAAAATCCAGTTGATAACCATGCAAAAATAAGCTTAAAACGAAGTAAACCTGATTGGTAACTAACAAGAAACTCTTGACAGAAAAATTCAAAGAACTGAAAATAATACAGGTAGGGCCCACTTCAATAACAAATCGAAGGTACATGTAGAAGACAGTTCAAAACGGACGCGTGTTTACAAATACCGTGTTTCAACTGCTGCTGTTCCAGTAACTGCATAAGAATTCACATTGAATATTGCTGATATCAGTTGATCTTAACTAAATCTATAAATATAATAAGTTATTAGGCTTGATTCTCTCTTCAAGTTTTGCCGAAAGTTACGTTTATTGGGCCTTTAAGAAATTTGAGTAAACAAGGTAAAATTAACACAAAACCAATGCCCGAATCATACAAAAACAACCAACTTATCTGCATTGAGTCTGGAAGCATTTAGAGCATTTAGTGTATTTATGGATAAAAGTCTTCCAAAAAACAATAATATTTTGTGCTTTTTCAAAATATAAAATTTGTCTTTTGTTTTCACTACACACTTTTTATAACAAGAGGCCCAAGGGCCTTAGCGGTCACCTGAGTAATGTTATAGGTATGGTAGCTCAATTTTAATGATGAAATCAACATGTTAACTAGGTGAAATATAACATTTATCATGTCATTACAGGAAAAGAATTATGAAACTTTTGAAATGATTGTCACAAGGTAGGAATGGTTTCCTCAAAGAATATTGACAAAATATACCAAAAAGTGTTATTTCCCAATATAAATTATAGTAAACTTTACCGGGACCCTCTCTGATGGGGAAATCCCAGGGATACAGAAATTTACAAATTACCTAAAACCCATGATGATCTTTCTATCCATGTAGAGAAATAGACTGTACTCAGAGTACCTATGAGTTTGCCTTGAAGAACGTTTTTGAAATTTGGTAAAATTTCTACTTTGGGCCCCGCCTTGCCCCTGGGGTAGGGACAGGAATCCAGATTTTACAGTTTGATTCAATCTTTCGCCAAGGACGATTGTGACCAAAATATATCCAAATGTGTTATTTTCCTATATAAACTATAATAAAATCTACCCCCTCCCCGAGGGGGAACAGAGAGCCAAGGGGTACTGAAATTTACAAATTAGTCAAAGCCCTTGATAATCTTTCTATCCATGTAGAGAAAAAGACTGTACCTCTGAGTTTGGAGATGAAGATGTTGGAAATTTAGGATAATTTTCCCTTTGGAGCCCCGCCCTGGCTCTTGGGGTAGGGGCAGGAATTAAAATTTTACAGTTTGAATCCATCTTTCTCTAAGGATGATTGTAACAAAGTAGGAATAATTTCCTACCTAAAATGGACAAAATATACCCAAAAGTGTTATTTCCCAATATAAACTATAGTAAACTTTACCCCCTCCCCCAGGGGGAACAGATAGCCCGGGGGTACTGAAAATAACAAATTAAACAAAGCCCCTCATGATCTTTCTATCCATGTAGAGGAAAAGGCTGTAGTACCTCTGGGCCTGGAGAAGAAAATTTTTGAAATTAAGGATAGTTTTCCATTTGGGGCCCCACTTGACCCCTGGGGTAGGGGCAGAAATCCAAATTTTACAGATTGATTCCATCTTTCTCTAAGGATGATTAATTAAGGATCATTTTGGCCAAGTTTGAAAAGATTCCATCAACTGGTTCTGGAGAAGAAGTCGAAAATGTTAAAACTTAACGCTCGACGGACGACGACGGACGGAAAGTGATTGGAATAGATCACTTAAGACGAAGACTTCGTCTCAGGTGACCTAAAATTAGCATAACCAAAATGTGTCGTTCTCATCAGTTGTGTTGTCTGCTTTTATTAAAAATTATTTCACTTGAGATGGAGCTTTTCAGCATGAAGAGATGGAAAATGTTTATTCCAAAAAATCAACACGGTTGTGAATGCAATTGGCATGTATTTTAAGAAAAACGCCAAAATATCCGTTAGATGAGTGAGCATTCAATTTGGTAGTGAGCGAGCATTGGTACAATGGGTCTAGAGGATCTTACACAAGTGTCAATTTAAATATGGGATTAATTCAAAGAGTTCCAAAATTTTAATTTGTCACAAGCCTTAAGGCGAAGTATTAACTTTTCTGCCATAGCTGCCTCCACCGCCGGAAAAATAATGCCTTTGTCTCGCTTCAAGGACTCTAAATCTGTCGCATGCGAGACAGACACTTCAATATTATCTTTAGACATAAAACAGGTTCCTGCTCATAGGAATTTACACATTCACCTTTCAAACATCAAAGGGAGAGCTGAACCGTGAATGTTTAATTTCACAAAGTAGAGAACGAGATATTAACCTCCACATTTTTCAATCGGTGTTCCACATCCTTCCACATCATTGTCACTAGGACATTTCTGAAGTATCGTCCCTCAATTCCCTCGAAAATCAGGCGAGTCATGATTATCCTGTCAAAAACACAAAAAAGATTTCAGTGTTTAACTTGAGCCTCTTGACGCGAAAAGTCATGATGTGTAAATCAGTACAATGGATTCCACTTAATATCACTCCTGTTAGTATCACATTCCATCTTATTTTATGTTTTTCCTATACACAATTTCTGCCTCTATATCATGAAGGTAACTTAATTATGTATTTTCAGATGAATTCCTCTTAATATCATATTGTTTTAACCAATCACATGAAATATCCAGAAAATTGTCATTTTCATTGATTTCAGATATACCTACCTTGTACAAAATATTACATAATGTAAGAAAATCAAAAAATTTAAAAATCTAGAATGTCTGGGAGACATAAATGCCCCCTTCCCCCATATGAAATTAGTTCTTTATGCTTATTACGTAATATGCAAAGTGTGATGACAATGGAATCAGAAGTTATTTAAATAAGCTGGCTTTACCCTGAGGCACTACTGAAGTAGAGACAGACTTACCACAAAAAATACCAGAGAAATAACAGTATTCCACAGACTTACCACAATAAATACTCGAGAAATAACGGTATTCCACAGACTTACCACAATAAATACCCGAGAAATAACAGTATTCCAAAGACTTACCACAATAAATACCCGAGAAATAAAGGTATTCCACAGACTTACTACAATAAATACCAGAGAAATAACGGTATTCCACAGACTTACCACAATAAATACTCGAGAAATAACGGTATTCCACAGACTTACCACAATAAATACCCGAGAAATAACAGTATTCCAAAGACTTACCACAATAAATACCCGAGAAATAAAGGTATTCCACAGACTTACTACAATAAATACCCGAGAAATAGCAGTATTCCAAAGACTTACCATAATAAAACCCGAGAAATAACAGTATTCCACAGACTTACCACAATAAATACCCAAGAGATAACAGTATTTCACAGACTTACCACAATAAATACCCAAGAAATAACAGTATTCCACAGACTTACCACAATAAATACCCAAGAAATAACAGTATTCCACAGACTTACCACAATAAATACCCAAGAGATAACAGTATTTCACAGACTTACCACAATAAATACCCGAGAAATAAAGGTATTCCACAGACTTGCCACAATAAATACCCGAGAAATAACGGTATTCCACAGACTTACTACAATAAATACCCGAGAAATAGCAGTATTCCAATGACTTACCATAATAAAACCCGAGAAATAACAGTATTCCACAGACTTACCACAATAAATACCCAAGAGATAACAGTATTTCACAGACTTACCACAATAAATACCCAAGAAATAACAGTATTCCACAGACTTACCACAATAAATACCCAAGAGATAACAGTATTTCACAGACTTACCACAATAAATACCCGAGAAATAAAGGTATTCCACAGACTTGCCACAATAAATACCCGAGAAATAACGGTATTCCACATACTTACCACAATAAATACTCGAGAAATAACGGTATTCCACAGACTTACCACACTAAATACCCGAGAAATAACGGTATTCCACAGACTTACCACAATAAATACCCAAGAAATAAAGGTATTCCACAGACTTGCCACAATAAATACCCGAGAAATAACGGTATTCCACAGACTTGCCACAATAACTACTCGAGAAATAACGGTATTCCACAGACTTACCACAATAAATACTCGAGAAATAATGGTATTCCACAGACTTACCACACATGTAGCTCCACAATAAGGAACCAGGAATTAAATGTGTCAGGCAGGTTGAGGGCTGAAAACACAGCAGAAATAATTATAATAATAATAATATACAACAGTTCTATAGCGCTCTATATAATTTGTAAAATTATACTAAAGCGCTTCACAACATGTAGATAATAATTTGATACTTAAGCTGCATAAATAAAGATGTTATTACAATCTAAGCTAATGTGATAATATAAAAATGCATATAAAATACGAACTACATCTACTGTAGATAAACAAATGTCAGTATATATACATGTCGTCTAAGTTGATACCCTAATATGCAGACATATATCAACATTGAAACATAGTCATATCTAATTAGTGCTGTTCAGTGATTAATTATATAATAATGAGCAGGGAGCATGCACTTGTATTAATCATGGGTGCTAGTTTACCTTAAGGTTTATGTAGATAAACCAGGTTTATGTTAAATAAATAACCATTTTCCTTCTTCATCATATGATAATAAATAGCAATAATGAACAGTTTATAGTTATCATTTATAAACATACATGTATGTTTCAGTTATCAGGCCTAAGGTTTTATGTGTCATATCATTATCACAGATTCAGTAAGCAGCGGTCAAGATCTATACTTATGCAGCATAGGGGCCTAACAATATACAGGATAGGGACCTAGGAATGCAAATCTCTGATTGGCTGAGAAGAGCAACGGTCATTCATTGTTTCCAGCTGCAGTAGCCATAGCCTGTCACGAAAAAATAGTTATCAGTGCTAGATATTATTTGCCCCTCTTCCGGCTCTTGTAGCTCACACTCAATACAACGAGCATTTCTCTCACCCTACGCTACACCGAGTCGAGGAGTGAATAATATCTGATGTTTTGTAAGCTGAGTCTGCCCCTTGCGCCAATATTGATTGATTTTATATGATGCATTATGTACATGTATATACCAGAGTGGAAGCTATGTGTGAAAGGGTGAAGGTCAAGTTTTTATACTAATGTGGATAGAACTACATGTTCAACATAAATGTTGTAACTATTCTCTACAAGATGCATTTATCTATTACAATTCAATAAATATGTTGTACCTGCATTCTTTGTACAGTTATTTGTTTGAACATAAAATTCCTTATAATCAATCAATTTTAATGGGTGTGAGAGTCTCTGAAAAGTATCTCCCACCCTTTGTAAATTATTTAATTTAAAATAAATTAATACCTTTACAAAACTCATTGTGATCTGTGAATTCAATGATGCTCAACCAGGCTCTGTATCCAGATAATTCTAAATCCTAAAAAAGAAAAAAAAAAACTGAGATTATAAAATATTAATTCAAGTGAGCTGAAAGTAGATTTTCAATTTTTTTTTTCAAAATGGGCAAATGGTAGACAGTATATGTACAGTGTATATAAGTGAAAAGTCGTCATATAGAAAGGGGGTGATATTCAACTTTCAATAAAAGGTTCACACAAATATGAAATTTATTATTAGAAACACATCACATAAGAATGCTATATCAATTGATACAAGCCACTTGTATAAAGACAAATTTGAAACACATCCTGAGAAAGGTCAAACAAAATGTTCATAGCAAAATTTGATGATGTCCACTGAGAACATCCTACCTTATAGGAAACTCGTAAATCTCCGTCCATTCCAAAAGCATGCTTGACTTTCCTGGAAAATGTAATTTCCTTAAATGCCTCAACTTCTTTATCTGCTTCTTGTACTTTTGTCTAAAAATATCAACAGAGAAAATCAACTACAGGAATTTTTAGTTAAGTCTTTAGTTTTCAAAAATGTACGTTTGTAAGGGACAAATGTTATTATAAATGTTTGTTTGTAAGAGTGATAGGTGAAGGTCAATATTATCTAGTTCTCACAGACTTTAAAGGCCCAATATACGTAACTTTCGGCAAATCTTGAAGCGAAAATCAAGTTTAGTGACTTATTATATTTATAGAGTTAGTTAAGATTAACTGATATCAGCAATATTCAAGATGAAATCTTGTGCCGTTTCCGGTACAGCAGCAGTTGAAACACGGTATTTGTAAACACGCGTCCATTTCGAACTGTCTTCTACCTACGGCTTTGTTGTTGAAGTGGGCCCCACCTGAACGTTTTTCAATTCTTTGGATTATTATGTCAACCGTTTCTTGTAAGTTACCGCTCAGGTTTACTTCGTTTTAGGCTTATTTTTGCATGGTTATCAACTGAAATTTTTTTCATAATTTTTCAGAATCACAAAAATTTCACTGAAGTTACGTATATTGGGCCTTTAAGAGCAGTTTTATTACAATCACCTCCAGAACTAGTTCTCCATTTTGGATCCTACCTAGTTATTGATTTAATTAAAGCATCAATTCTAGATATGTATAATGTCCCATTTATGCTTTTCAGTACATTGGTTGAAATCTGTTAAGCTGTTTAGGAGTAGTAGCTTTTATAAAGGAGATGTTGATGAAGAATAAATTTTGTACCATACATTTTATGTAATAACAAATGTTTGTAAAATTTAGGGGCCGCGGTGGCCAAGTGATTAAAATGTCCCAACATTCTACCACCTATGGCTTAGGAGTTGGAAACCCACGGTGGACAGTTACCAGGAACTGACCGTAGGTTGTGGTTTTTCTCCTAGTACTCCGGCTTTTCTCCACCTCCAAAACCTGGCACGTCCTTAAATGACCCTGACTGTTAATAGGAAATAAAACAAAATAAACCAAACTAAAAGTTTGTTGTAACAGTCCAGATTGTGAACTTAAAGAACCAAGTGAATTAATGCATGGTTGGTTCGATTTGTATAAATTTTCGATCGAGTTAATGCATGTACACATGAGGCAGATTTTAATTGTACGTAGGAATATGGTCACCCTCTTCTAGCTAGAGAGAATTCACCTTTACTAGCTCAGTGGTAAGGACAAGGAAAGAAAGAATCAAAACATTGATTTGCTTTGATCTGCCGCCATTTTTGTTCGTCTACCAACCACCGTTTACAAAGTGCATTTTGATTGGCTGTTCATTTCCAAGATATTGAAATAATAAAGGTCATCTGCACATGACCTTATATCGGTGTCAGATCCTACACACGATAGTAATAGTGAGGATCTGTATTTCAATTAGATTGGACAAATGGCTGGTTCTTGTGGCTGTGTATACATACACTGTAGGTTTAATTGGTCTTAAGAAGGTGATAGAAGTATACCAAACATACAGTCAAACCTGCTCTAACGGCCACCTTGAATAAGCTGCCACCTCCGTCCGTTAAGCGGCCAGTCTGTGGTCCGCCCGATGGAAAACACTATATATTGAACCTTAAATAAGCAGTCATTTGTCTAATGTGGCCAACGGCCACAAAAAATTACCCCAAGTCGTTGTATCATCCTGTATTAAGCAGTCATTTTGTCCGAAAATTGACATCTGCGATGATCACATGACCAGTTATTTTTATCGATCGTCACGTAATTTGGTTTTGTTTACGATAATCCGTGGATAATCTCCGCATAGAACCACCGACATTAGTGTATGATTAAGTGCATTATAATATTTAACTTTTGAAAAAAAAGAGCAATAGGCCGTTTCTGGCCAAGCTGGTTTAAGCAGCTACCTGTCTTAAGCAGCCAATATCTGCCGGTCCCTTGGGTGGCCGCTTAATACAGGTTTGACTGTATAACATTTCACTGATTTACCAGTACTACAATCTTTACAAATAAAATAACCAACCTGAAGTAAAAGTATAGAAAGTACCTTTCTGATATTACTTGACCCATTGACAATAGGAGGATGTGTTACAACTCTCTGGAGAACTGGCAGTAAATTTCGGCTTTTGAGGCTGTTGATCTGTGAATATGAAAATAATTTTATTTCCAGTTGTATAACATATTTGTCGTAATTAATAACTAAGAGCCCCTCCCTTCTATCAAAGTAAGCACACCTATTTATCGTGACACAACTGGATGATTCTACTTAAACTGGTAACGCTTGATTAAGTTGCGGTTATTATCCCCTCTTTATAAGTAATTAACTTGAATTATGGTATTTAACTTTCAAATGTGTATTTCAGATCTGTAGTTTGTTCCTGACTTTGAATGGAACATAGACAATCGGGAGTACTTTTTAAAATCTCCAGAACCCCCAGTCAAGTCAAACATTACATGTAACTTTATTAAATTTCAAGTATGATTCTTCGATCTTTTCACCAGGACAAATTCTGTTAAAACTTACATTAATATTATATGTCTGTAGCACAGTTGTTATTATTTCATATCTTATTTTTAACATAAATGAACAAAATGTTGATTAAAACCAATTGAGTAATCATCTCATCTTATTTTCAAAAGATGTTCCATGTTCATTTCTTGTCAGTAAAACAGGGGTTTTCAAAACCCTAATCTTATTTTTTCTCAAACAGAATTTGAAATAATTATAAGTTGTTCTTGATTTCTATTTCAATATTTGTGCCTGAAGACAGGTACAAATTCTTAGTACAGTGGACTACACTTAATATCACCCCTGTTAATATCACATTCCTCTTTATATCATGTTTTTCCAAAGCACAATTTTTCTCTCCATATAATCTATGTAATTTGATTTGGTTAATATCATGTATTTTGTGGTTAATTCCTCTTAATATCATGTTTTGTTTAACCAATCACATAAAATATCCAGACAATGATGCAATTTCCATTGATTCCAGATACAACTTGTACAAAATGTTGCATAGAAAATAAAAAATAACCCCCAAAATGATTTTTAATTGAAATAATGTGATCTATATATTGAAACATCTTCATATGTACATTGAATATCTTAGTTTTAGTTATGGAGATTGGAAATGCACTAGATTTAGTGGAAAAAACATGTTTCTCTTAATGTCACATTCCTGTTAATCATGTTTTTGTCTGACAAATGCAACATGATATGCCTCAGGTCACGTGATCAAAAATAGCTGGATTAGAAAGAAATTCTCGCGGGATCTGGGGACACGCGGCCATTTTTAAACAGACGTCAGGAAACTGGTTATTTTTTAAAAATGGATGACGACAGTTGGTTTACGACCTCCTGTGACTTGATTAAATGTGTACATGTAGGTTAGTTGAAAAATATTTGTTCTTTCCATTGATAATTAATTTACATGTGATCGGAAATGTTTCAAATTATGAAACACGGCTACAAATGCTACCCGTGCACGGGTCGGTAAAATTTCCACTTTTTAACTAAGCAGGAATTCTGATTCTCGCACCCGCCTGTCGTCAAAATATTTAGCGGGTCAGAGAGTCAGAACCCTTCGGACTAATTAGACCCATATCTAGTTCAGTTCCAAAACTACTTTTAACTAGCTTTAACACATTCTTTACTCCTTATTATCGGATATGATTTTGCCGACTGCGACACGGCACCTGTCAAAAAATATCTCGCCGTGTTAAACATTGTTGGAGTAACACATTCTCAAGTCCCTGTGATACATACATGTATATGTACAGTTGCGCTCTCCATCACGGAAAATCCGTTTACATATTATGTAAAAATTGTATAACTGCATTGTGCATTAATTTCTTTTGTACATTACTTTCTTTTAGTTGTACCTAATTAAGATGATTACATTTTTTTCTTTCTTATGCTAAGATAATTAAATGCGAACCAAACCTTAAATCCATGTGTTATGGAGTTGTGACAAGCACATCTGGATATATTCGCTAACAATCGAATACTCGACATGATGTGTGTTCGCTTACATAAACCAACCAATTGCACCTTGTCATTGAGAATCGTCTGTACATGTGCGGCTGTGGAACTCTCTAAAAAGGAGATATGATTGTACTATAAATCGCTTAAACCATTAACAAATAAATTACATTTTCTATCTTTTTTCTTATAAAACCATTTGATGGTTAAGTTTATAAATAAGTAATCTATTTTCTACAATCAGTAGACAAACCGAATAATATTATTCGTGCATTTGTCATGATCACTTGCCAATCGGGAACCGTCGGCACTTTCCACAATATTTTCTCGTTTACGGAAAGTGCCGACGGTTCCCGATTGGATCACTTGCCTTTATTTTTGTTGTTGTAAGGGACAGAAACTTTGAACCTTGACCCGACGTACCGACACATAAACAACACACATGTTCCCCTGGGAGGAAACGGATAATTGCTAAGGTTGTTGATTAAAATGTAATTTGTAACACGCATTTTCTGAGCTGTCGCTTTGCACCAATAGACAACGGAGGCCTTGGGATTAAGGACAGTACGTAATATTAGTGTTATGTATCATTGGTTTGCACACCAATCTCTTATAAACACTCGATAAAAACGCCGGTCCGGGCACTAGCCCCGTCATCCTGGATATCAAGGATCGTATACGTTCTCTACACCCCTGCCCCTTGAATATGTCATGGCAAAACTGAAGGTTTCTTGTACAATATATATATATATTTGCGCCACCTTGTTGATGAGGCAAGAAGACAGACAAAAAATTGGTGTGCATGTAAATCAGCTGATGTGCATTGATTAGGTTGCCTTACAAGCATGAGTCAAAGAACCTGGGTTGGAGATTAAGAAAAATGGGAAAATAATGTAAAAGATTTGCATTGATTAGGTTGCCTTACTAGCTTGAGCTGTAGGGTATTTCTCTTAAGCTCAGTCGGTAGCTAATTATATGCTATAGATCATCAGACTGGACAGCCAAGGGTCGTGGGTTCAAGCCCCAGCGATTGCGATCTTAAATATCACTTTTCCTCGTCCTATTACACATCAAAAGAATCTTGTGGTCACATATATATATAACGGTTAAAATTGACAGGCTATGAAGTTGGTTACAGCTCCTTTGTAATCTTCAAGCATATGTAGCCTAGTGATACATGTAGGTCCGGATTTTTTTACCAGAGCGTGCCTTCAGTTTTGATATGACATATATATATTCCAGGGGAGGAGAGAGTAACCCTCAGATATTGAGGATTAACTGTCAAACACATAGGCTTTCAGGTTGTTGTAAAAGACGAATCACTTCAAAACTTTGCGTGTAAAAACCATCCTACTTAAAGGCCCAATATACGTAACTTTCGGCAAAACTTGAAGCAAAAAGAAAGCCTTATAATTATAAGTTATAATATTTATAGATTTAGGTAAGATTAACTGATATCAGCAATATTCAAGATGAATACTTTCGCGGTTACCGCGGTGAAGCAGCAGTTGAGACACGCTATTTGTAAACACGCATCAATTTCGAAATGTCTTCTACCTTCGGTTTGTTGTTGAAGTGGGCCCCACCCGCATTATTTTCAATTCTTTGGATTTTTTTGTCAAGAGTTTCTTGTTAGATACCGCTCAGGTTTACTTCGTATTAGGCTTATTTTTGTATGGTTATCAACTGGATTTATTTTCAGATTTTTTCAGAATCACGAAAATTTCCCTGAAGTTACGTATATTGGGCCTTTAAGTAACATTCATGGGATCACATTTTGTTTTTATTTAAAAACGAAATTATCATAATCATGTTGTGTACATGAAACACGAACAGGAGAGGAAAAAATGCACAGACAGGCCTATAGTCTAAAGGGTTCTGACCCTCTCAATCTTTGATCCAGCTGCAACACCAATATTTACCTGATTGGATTTCAAAACTCTTCAGATTAGGCCAGACAGGGTTTGAACCCAGGACCCTCTAGACAGCACTCAACCAATTGAGCCATTCGCGATTGGTCGCCAATGATCGATCAAATCCAGTTACATGAAATTCCTCCCTCCTTTTTCTGAGTCTTCTCCTCCAGCCCGAAGACGACTATTTACAACCTAGGCTGGGGTATCCCCTTGCCTATAAACATACACAAAATGCTTGTCCATCTAGGTATATGAGGGGGAAATACTGCCTAACTGGTAAGCTAGCTTTTTCAGTCATGCGGCATAACCCGGGGACCCGTTCATGCTAGTTAAGCAACGGTGAGCGTGATCAGTAATTGGATGGGTGACCACCTGCACGTTACATTTGGTGGCAGTGAAGTGACTCTGTGTGGTCATGTAAGGCCAGTTCCCGGTGGTTTGGGAAGGTGCATTGATACACAGAGAAGAACCTACAGATTCCCAGGCCAAGTCTCGGGACGAGACTTCTCGGAGGGGGGAATAATGTAATGTCCAGCTAGGTAGATGAAGGGGAATACTGCCTAACTGGCAAGCTAGCTTTTTCAGTCATGCGGCATAACCCGGGGACCCGTTCATGCTTGTTAAGCAATGGTGAGGGTGGTCAGTAGTTGGATGGGTGACCGCCTGCACGTTACAGAACCAAGGCTAGGGAACTTTGGTCACAGTCACCACTGTACTGTAAAAGGAAAGGAAAAATGCACAGGCTGACTGTTATCTGGGCCCAGTTAATTGTTCAAATTAAGCTTAATCAGTGATTACCGTAAATTTCAATTCTTCTGTAACTTTAAAATCAAACCATGAAATTAATTGTAAATTTCCAGATATCAAATATTGAGTAGTCAATTTACATGCAACATTATTGTGAGATTGTACCTAATATCAACAAGATTATTAAGAGTCGAAAAATGTTGTTAAAAAGTGATTAAGCTAACCATTTTTTAGACAAACTAGGACCTGATTAGTGACAAAGTGACAATCAACCTAGTGTTGATCTGCTCAATTGATCAGACATACATGAGACTAAATACCACTTTCTGTGGGAATATTAATTAATACAGTGGACTCCACTTAATATCACTCCTGTTAATATCACATTTCTCTTTATATCATGTTTTTCCCCAAGCACCATTTTTCTCTCTATATAATCTATGTAAATTTATTTGGTTAATATCACGTATTTTGAGGTGAATTCCCCTTAATATCATGTTTTTCTTAACCAATCACATAAAATATCCAGAAAATGATGTAATTTCCATTGATTTCAGATACAACTTGTACAAAATGTTGCAAAGAGAATAACAAATATCCCCAAAAATGGTTTTTAATTGAAATGATGTTATCTATATATTGAAACATCTTCAAATGTACATTAAATAGCTTACTTTTAGTTAAAGAGATTGAAAATGCACTAGATTTAGTGGAAAAAACATGTTTCTCTTAATGTCACATTCCTGTTAATATCATATTTTTGTCTGACAAATGCAACATGATATAAAGAAGAGTGCACTGTATTTCATTGGGCGCCACAATTATGTAACAGGACAGGAAGAATACATGTCCAGACTGGGGTTAAAACCCAGGAAATTCTTAACTTGAGACTTATATGCTCAACCAATATAGCTATAATAATTGTAAAGAAGGAATAATTACTGATGAACCGACAAATTTATATGAACTGGATACGTTTCAAATTTCAATGTTATAAAGGCCTGGCAATTATGTTATATTTCTTCACCTTGAATTTAGGACATTTTCAATGACTGGTACAATGTATCTTTAGTTTCAGGCTGGGCTTGCAATTGGATGTCGTCTACCAGTACAATGGAGGTCCCATGGACCAGAGAGTTTGTTACTCTAAATGGAGGGACTACACACATTGTCAAGTGTGGGGGTTGGCTGCATACTGCCACACCCACCAACAGGCTGTTATTTCTCATCATCCCAGGTACGCATGCTAAAACAATGTTGTTGTTTTTTTTAAATGAAAACTTACCAATTATTTTCTAATTTATTTGACTTCATTATAGAATATCAAATGGATAAAGCATTAAAAATAGACATTTAAATTATAAAGACAAAGACATTTCTATTTATAGAAACTTGTTTTAAATTATTTAAAAAACATTAGCTGATCATTATATATATTATATATATATATTTTTAGCCCACCATCAAATCGCCCTGCGTCCGTGGTCCGTCACCAATTCTTGTTATCGCTATTTCTTGAGAAGTACTGAATGAATCTTTCTCAAATTTCATATGTAGGTTCCCCTTGGTCCTTTGTTGTGCCCTTTTGATTTTGGGACTGATCGAAAAAACAAAACGGCTGAAAGGCGGTCATCTTTGAAAAGAAAGTTTGTTATTGATATTTCTTGAGAAGTACCTCTGTATCTTTAACCAACAAAACCCTTGTCTATATGACAACTTTGTATGAAATGTTGTAGTATAGAGCTTTGATCCCACGTGAGGTTTTGTGATACTTGGAACAGCTTAGTGCTTCAGCAATAGGGTTAACCCTATTACATCCTTGTATTTCCTCTCAGCAGTAGGGATACCCCCTTTTACATCCCTGTTTTTCCTCTCAGCAGTAGGGATACCCCTTTTACATCCCTGTATTTCCTCTCAGCAGTAGGGATACCCCCTATTACATCCCTGTATTTCCTGTCAGCAGTAGGGATACCCCCTATTACATTCCTGTATTTCCTGTCAGCAGTAGGGATACCCCTTTTACATCCCTGTTTTTCCTCTCAGCAGTAGGGATACCCCCTATTACATCCCTGTATTTCCTCTCAGCAGTAGGGATACCCCTTTTACATCCCTGTATTTCCTCTCAGCAGTAGGGATACCCCTTTTACATCCCTGTATTTGCTCTCAGCAGTAGGGATATCCCCTATTACATCCCTGTATTTCCTCTCAGCAGTAGGGATACCCCTTTTACATCCCTGTTTTTCCTCTCAGCAGTAGGGATACCCCTTTTACATCCCTGTATTTCCTCTCAGCAGTAGAGATACCCCCTATTACATCCCTGTATTTCCTGTCAGCAGTAGGGATACCCCCTATTACATTCCTGTATTTCCTGTCAGCAGTAGGGATACCCCTTTTACATCCCTGTTTTTCCTCTCAGCAGTAGGGATACCCCCTATTACATCCCTGTATTTCCTCTCAGCAGTAGGGATACCCCTTTTACATCCCTGTATTTCCTCTCAGCAGTAGGGATACCCCTTTTACATCCCTGTATTTCCTCTCAGCAGTAGGGATATCCCCTATTACATCCCTGTATTTCCTCTCAGCAGTAGGGATACCCCTTTTACATCCCTGTATTTCCTCTCAGCAGTAGGGATACCCTCTTTTACATCCCTGTTTTTCCTCTCAGCAGTAGGGATACCCCCTATTACATCCCTGTATTTCCTGTCAGCAGTAGGGATACCCCCTTTTACATCCCTGTATTTCCTCTTAGCAGTAGGGATACCCCTTTTACATCCCTGTATTTCCTCTCAGCAGTAGAGATGCCCCCTTTTACATTCCTGTATTTCCTCTCAGCAGTAGGGATACCCTGTATTACGTCCCTGTATTTCCTCTCAACAGTTGGGATACCCTCTTTTACATCCTTGTATTTCCTCTCAGCAGTAGGGATACCCCCTTTTCCTTCCTTGTTGTTGTTTTTTTTAAATGAAAACTTACCAATTATTTTCTAATTTATTTGACTTCATTATAGAATCCCTGTATTTCCTCTCAGCAGTAGGGATATCCCCTATTACATCCCTGTATTTCCTCTCAGCAGTAGGGATACCCCTTTTACATCCCTGTATTTCCTCTCAGCAGTAGGGATACCCTCTTTTACATCCCTGTTTTTCCTCTCAGCAGTAGGGATACCCCCTATTACATCCCTGTATTTCCTGTCAGCAGTAGGGATACCCCCTTTTACATCCCTGTATTTCCTCTTAGCAGTAGGGATACCCCCTTTTACATCCCTGTATTTCCTCTCAGCAGTAGAGATGCCCCCTTTTACATTCCTGTATTTCCTCTCAGCAGTAGGGATACCCCCTATTACGTCCCTGTATTTCCTCTCAGCAGTAGGGATACCCCCTTTTACATCCTTGTATTTCCTCTCAGCAGTAGGGATACCCCCTTTTACATCCCTGTATTTCCTCTTAGCAGTAGGGATACCCCCTTTTACATCCCTGTATTTCCTCTCAGCAGTAGAGATGCCCCCTTTTACATTCCTGTATTTCCTCTCAGCAGTAGGGATACCCCCTATTACGTCCCTGTATTTCCTCTCAGCAGTAGGGATACCCCCTTTTACATCCTTGTATTTCCTCTCAGCAGTAGGGATACCCCCTTTTACATCCTTGTATTTCCTCTCAGCAGTAGGGATACCCTGTATTACGTCCCTGTATTTCCTCTCAACAGTTGGGATACCCTCTTTTACATCCTTGTATTTCCTCTCAGCAGTAGGGATACCCCCTTTTCCTTCCTTGTATTTCCTCTTAGCAGTAGGGATACCCCCTTTTACATCCCTGTATTTCCCCTCAGCAGTAGGGATACCCCCTTTTACATCCCTGTATTTCCTCTCAGCAGTAGGGATACCCCCTATTACATCCTTGTATTTCCTCTCAGCAGTAGGGATACCCCCTTTTAAATCCCTGTATTTCCTCTCAGCAGTAGGGATACCCCCTTTTAAATCCCTGTATTTCCTCTCAGCAGTAGGGATATATCC
The DNA here is from genome assembly GCA_947623455.1 of Mimachlamys varia. Lineage (NCBI taxonomy): Eukaryota > Metazoa > Mollusca > Bivalvia > Pectinida > Pectinidae > Mimachlamys > Mimachlamys varia. The sequence continues at coordinate 6,279,970 of OX392540.1, read as the reverse complement.
CCTTTTAGATCCCTGTATTTCCTCTCAGCAGTAGGGATACCCCTTTTACATCCCTATGTATCCTGTCAGCAGTAGGGATACCCCCTTTTACATCCTTGTATTTCCTCTCAGCAGTAGGGATACCCCCTCTTACATCCTTGTATTTCCTCTCAGCATTAAAGACACCCCCTTTAACATCCCTGTATTTCCTCTCAGCAGTAGGGATACCCCTTCTTACATCCTTGTATTTCCTCTCAGCAGTAGGGATACCCCCTATTACATCCCTGTATTTCCTCTTAGCATTAGGGATACCCCCTATTATATCTTTGTATTTCCTCTCAGCAGTAAGGATACCCCCTCTTACATCCTTGTATTTCCTCTCAGCAGTAGGGATACCCCTTTTATATCCCTGTATTTCTTCTCAGCACTAGGGATACCCCCTTTTACATCCCTGTTTTTCCTCTCAGCAGTAGGGATACCCCCTATTATATCTTTGTATTTCCTCTCAGCAGTAAGGATACCCCCTCTTACATCCCTGTATTTCCTCTCAGCAGTAGGGATACCCCCTTTTAGATCCCTGTATTTCCTTTCAGCAGTAGGGATATCCCCTTTTAGATCCCTGTATTTCCTCTCAGCAGTAGGGATACCCCCTATTAGATCCCTGTATTTCCTCTCAGCAGTAGGGATACCCCCTTTAAGATCCCTGTATTTCCTCTCAGCAGTAGGGATACCCCCTTTTAGATCCCTGTATTTCCTCTCAGCAGTAGGGATACCCCCTTTTAGATCCCTGTATTTCCTCTCCGCAGTAGGGATACCCCTTTTAGATCCTTGTATTTCCTCTCAGCAGTAGGGATATCCCCTTTTACATCCCTGTATTTCCTCTCAGCAGTAGGGATACCCCCTTTTAGATCCCTGTATTTCCTCTCAGCAGTAGGGATACCCCCTTTTAGATCCCTGTATTTCCTCTCAGCAGTAGGGATACCCCCTTTTAGATCCCTGTATTTCCTCTCAGCAGTAGGGATACCCCCTTTTAGAAACCAGTATTTCCTCTCAGCAGTAGGGATATCCCCTTTTAGATCCCTGTATTTCCTCTCAGCAGTAGGGATACCCCCTTTTAGATCCCTGTATTTCCTCTCAGCAGTAGGGATATCCCCTTTTAGATCCCTGTATTTCCTCTCATCAGTAGGGATACCCCTTTTACATCCCTGTATTTCCTCTCAGCAGTAGGGATACCCCCTTTTAGATCCCTGTATTTCCTCTCAGCAGTAGGGATACCCCCTTTTAGATCCCTGTATTTCCTCTCAGCAGTAGGGATACCCCCTTTTAGATCCCTGTATTTCCTCTCAGCAGTAGGGATACCCCCTATTAGATCCCTGTATTTCCTCTCAGCAGTAGGGATATCCCCTTTTAGATCCCTGTATTTCCTCTCAGCAGTAGGGATACCCCTTTTAGATCCCTGTATTTCCTCTCAGCAGTAGGGATACCCCCTTTTAGATCCCTGTATTTCCTCTCAGCAGTAGGGATACCCCCTTTTAGATCCCTGTATTTCCTCTCAGCAGTAGGGATACCCCCTTTTAGATCCCTGTATTTCCTCTCAGCAGTAGGGATACCCCCTTTTAGATCCCTGTATTTCCTCTCAGCAGTAGGGATACCCCCTTTTAGATCCCTGTATTTCCTCTCAGCAGTAGGGATACCCCTTTTAGATCCCTGTATTTCCTCTCAGCAGTAGGGATATCCCCTTTTACATCCCTGTATTTCCTCTCAGCAGTAGGGATACCCCCTTTTAGATCCCTGTATTTCCTCTCAGCAGTAGGGATACCCCCTTTTAGATCCCTGTATTTCCTCTCAGCAGTAGGGATACCCCCTTTTAGATCCCTGTATTTCCTCTCAGCAGTAGGGATACCCCCTTTTAGATCCCTGTATTTCCTCTCAGCAGTAGGGATACCCCCTTTTAGATCCCTGTATTTCCTCTCATTGAACATTGTTGCTTGTTACAACCAACCAGACTGATATTGTTAAGTTACTACATGTTAGTATAAAAGATGAAATGACCCTTCATCATTTATACAAATGTACACATCATTTAAATCTATACTTCATTGTTAAAAGTGATATTTTTTTATTTATGATAGATACATATTTATACAAGGAAAGAAGAGAATGAAAAGGACTTTTGTTTCTGACATTTCTTACTTTCACATTCTCATTTATTTAAACTTGTTGACAAGATTAAAGTGGGAAAATATATTTCTATATTTGAAATATAAAACAGCAACAAGTTTAAGAAAGGTCAGAAACAGAACTAGATTTCATTCCATGAACACTGATTTTGTTTAATTTTCCCTTTCCAGATGATCTTAACTCTTGTATGTCCCTCCCTACCAATCATGTATTAAGACAATGATATTTATATTTACAGAAACTTGTTTTAATCATTTAAACAACATTAGCTGATCAGTATATACATGTATATATCATCAGATGGTGGGCTATTCAAATTGCCCTGTGTCTGTGGTTCGTCGTCTGTCACCAATTCTTTTTTTTTTTTATTTGTTTTATTTTTCATGAATTTTACATAGATATACAATTACATTTGACATAACACACACACACACACTTCCACACCTACACATTCTCATCAACAACATCATGACAACTATGGATAATCATTGTCTGCATAACATCGTTATTTCTAATTATATACTATATCATCATCATCATCATCATCATCATCATCATCATCATCATCATCATCATCATCCTCATTCTTATCATCATATCCATTATCAATACATCATCCTCATCATCATCCTCATCATCATCATCATTTTCCCATTATCGAGTACATCATTACTAAGTACATCAATACATCAAATACAATAAATAAGAATAATTATCATCATCATCATCATAATCATCATAATCATCCTCCTCGAGCTCATTACTCATCATCCTTATTCTCACTATCAATGCATCAAGCATATCATCATCCTCATCATCATAATATCATCATCATCATTATCCTCATCATCATCGTCTTCATACTCAGCATAACATAAAAACAATACATTATCATCATCAATGCATCAAACTCCATCATCATCGTTCTCCTCTTCATCATCATCATCCTCATTCTTATCATAATCATTATCAATGTATCACACTCATCATCATCCTCCTCATCATCATCATCATCATCATCATCATCATCATCATCATTTTCCCATTATCGAGTACATCATTACTAGGTACATCAATACATCAAGCATCATCATCATCATCATCATCATCATCATCATCATCATCATCATCATCATCAATGCATCATCATCATTCTCATCATCATTATCATCATTATCATCATCATCATCATCATCATCATCATCATCATCATCATCATCATCATCCTCAGTCTTATCATCATATCATATCATCATATCCATTATCAATACATCACACTTATCATCATCATCATCATCATCATCATAATAATAACTTCAATACATCAAATACAGTACATTAGTATCATCATCATCATCATCATCATCATCATCATCATTTCTACGATAGTATCACCACTATCATCATGATATTTCTACACCTTAAATCTCAGTCACACTCTTACATACTCACTCTTGCACATACAATTTTACAACATGAATACATACATAAACACACACACACACACACAAAAAACACATAATGAGTTGTGGAGAGAGAGAGAGAGAGCGTGAGAGAGAGAGAGAACAGGAGGGAGAGAATAAGAGAGGGAAAGAGAGAACAGGGGAGGGAGTAGAGGAAAAGTGAGTTGAATATCAACAACTATCAATCATTATGCTAGTATCAAGGAAAAGGTAACAGAGAAGAAAGACATAGGAGGGGAAGTAATCCATGGGATGATCAGTAGTACTTATCGATACTGTACAAATTAGCCAGCAATGGCACTGTCAAGATGTTAATTTATAAATTTCATGTAACAATAGAATTAAATATTGAGTTTGATCAGATTTTCCCATTTTCTCCATTCATTAGTGAATTTCAGTCTAAATGTGTCACTTATGCTATTTGAAATATATTTTTGAACTGTATAGTGGGTTTGTATGTTTTTAACAAGTGCATTAATATTCAAAGAACTATGTAAACATCGTGTTTTGTATATGTAGTGTTTAACTATTAAAATGATTTCATTGTCAACTCTGAAACTGGGGCTATTTCTGTTTGTTAGTCCAAACAAAAAGGATTGTTTGTTAGCAGAAAATGGTATAAATAATGCATCTGTAAGACAAGTGTCTCTAAAACTTGCAGAAGATTTTGGACTTCTTGACATTCCCAAAGAAGATGAGTTATTGTTTCTCTTTCACAATTACATAACGGACTGGTAACTAATTTTGCTTTAAAAAGTCTGGAATTAGTAGTAAGAATGTGATGAGATATTCTGTATTGAAGCCACTGAAGTTTAGTATTATCAGTAATCTGGAATGGCATTTTGTAATAAATTGACCAGTCTTTCTTAGTAAGTTCAAACTGTTCCCCCCACTTGGCTTATATGATACCAGTTGGCTCTCTTAGACTTTGATTCAAAGTATGATAAAAATCTTTTGATCCTTTGAAATGTTTTAAAAAGATCTGTATATGTAAAGGAATAATTGGTCGCACTATGGTAGTCTCTAAAGTCTGTTGATGTGATATGAAACTTTCTACTGAAGATATTATCCCTTGGTATTTAAGAAAATTAGTTGTCACATTATATGCCTGCAAAAAATCTTCAAAAATGAGAAAAGTATCAAAGTTATCATCCTTAAGCAGGTCAGCTATAGTCCTTACTCCTTTTGTATACCATTGTTTGTAAAAAATAGGTTTACCTGATATAGTAATATCTTTATTGAACCAGAGAGGTATTTCTAACACTGACTTTCTCCTTGAATTAGTCATTTCTTTTGAAATATGTAATTTATACCAGGATTTAAAAACATCTTTCCAAAATGAATTATTACATATGCTTTGACATTTTTGTACATACTCACCTTCAATGTTAAGTAAAATATCTGTGTCTACAGAAGTCTTTAATATTGATAACCATTTTCCGGGTGAGTGATACAGTCTTCTCACCCAACTCAACTTAAGTGAATCTGCAAAAGCCCTTATATTGACCATTTTTAATCCCCCATTTATATATTCCTGAACAACGGTATTTCTTTTAGCTTTGTCATTTTTTCCATGTGTTTACAAGAGTTTTTAGTTTCACTATCTTCTTGTCATAATTCAGTTTAGGCATAGCATGTAGGTTTACATCAAATTCTACCCCTAGAAGTATAAATCTTTCCCGTCCCCACTGCAAATTCAGCTCTGGCATAAATATTTCTTGACTATACTTCTTAGATCCTATCCATATAATCTGTGTCTTATCATTATTTACTTTTCTTGTTCTTGTTATCGCCATTTCTTGAGAAGTACTGTATGGATCTTTCTCAAATTTCATACGTAGGTTTCCCTTGGTCCCTAGTTGTGCCCTTTTGATTTTGGGACTGATCTGAAAAGGAAAATGGCGTAAAGGCAGCCATCTTGGATTTTGAAATGAAAGTTTGTTATTGACATTTCTTGAGAAGTACTTGATGGATCTTACTCAAATTTCATATGCAGGTCCCCTTGGTCCGTTATTGTGCTGTATTGATTTTGGGACTTATCAGAAAAAACAAAATGGCTGACAGATGGCCATCTTGGATTTTGACCTTGAAAATAAATAAGAGAACACCGAAGTATTAACAAAATCATAATCCAAACTCAAAATCGATTAAACCTGAGGGGCAAAATATGGCCAAAGGAAAGATTTACATGGAGACCCTTGCAAAAGTACAAGAGAATAAGACCAGGTGTTCCGGAAGAGTAAGCGTCTTCTGCTTCATCGACGACACCCGCCATGTAAATCTTTGTCACATCCAAGTAAACCACAAGTTCTCAAAATGAGAACCAAATCATCATTGTCAATCACAACAAGTAAACACACTAATGACCATACTCAAAAACGTCCATCTTCATATCACTTCAAGAAACAGAATATTTCTCAATGAGACAAAGATGGCGACCATAAAACTTGCCCATAGTTCTGATCAACCTGCATCCCTCGAATCCTTGTGTTGTTAGTTTGTTTGTCAGCAGTCGACATCGATCACAAAAATCCCGATATTTAGAGCAAGCCCTGGAATACCGAATCAACTGCGACATGTAAACACCATAGGTTGGAGAAGCAGGGATGTTACTATCAAGAAATGGAAAGTTAACAATCGGAAAATTGAAATCATCACGTTTATCGTATAGCTTAGTAGTAAGCTGTCCATGTTGGTCATAGTTTAAGTAGAGATCGAAGTAAGCAGCTGATGTAAAAGAGTCTGTTATTGGTTCCTTTATTTCAAGTTCAGAAGGGTATATACGATCGACGTGGTCGATTAAAAGATTTGGCACTTAAGGTTTGTGTTACCTGTCCTGATAAGTTCCTCCACAAATTCAGCCTCGTATGAAAACAAAAACAAGTCAGCTAAGAGTGGGGCACAGTTTGTTCCCATGGGAATGCCAACAGTCTGCTGGAAAATCTTTCCTCTGAACTCAACAAAAATGTTGTCGACCAGGAATTCAATCATCCTTACTATATCTTCTTCAGTATATTTCCTCTTAGCTTTTGTCGTGTTTTTGACAAAGTATACTCCAAGATAGCTCACTACCATGGCATATATTTGTATCGTCGTCCGCCTTTCTTGGAAAAGAAAGCTCTCATAACAAGAGATCGGAGACGTTCCTTCAATTTTGTATGAGGTATGGTAGTGTACAGGGTAGAAAAATCAAATGTTTTGAGCGAAAAGACATTTTTTAGGAGGGGGTGTTCAAGATTGATCAAAAGATCTTTCGAGTTTTTCAAAATCCACATCCCATTAATTCCACTTCTGGAGTATACAGTGTCACAATACGACTGAAGCCCTGATTTTATGGTACTAAGAATTGTAGTAAGAAGTTTTGATAATGGCTTGGTCGAGCAATTAGCAGAGCCAGCGATAAAACTTTGCTTATAAGGATCCTTGTGTAGTTCTGGCATCCAATTGGATTTTGACAATGAAAATATGTTATCGTTATATCTTGTAAAGTATTGGATGGATCTTTCCCAAATTTAATATGCATGTTTCCCTTGGTCCTTAGGCCATACCAATTTGATTTATTGTTCGTCGGATTTATCACTCCTGTTTTAGAAAAATAAAATAAAAGTAAAATATTACTGCTCCAATTTTAGCATCAATGAAAAATGATGAATCTGGATATATTTTACAATGGTTCAAAATTTAAAAGCACTATTCCCGATCATTTGAATGTTTGAAACGAAGGTAAAAATGGTATTTCAAGCGAAATGTGCGACGAGGCTTTTTCACTTTTGAAAACAAAATCATATTATATATAATAATAATAATATTTTATTAAAGAGTCAAGCATTGATTGACAATAAAATACAAATCAGTCATAAAATATACATATAAAATACAATCAATATAACCCAGCCTTATTTGTTGACTTATGAGACACTAAAACAAAGACATGTAAAATAATTATAAACGATTGTTACATGTATGTACATCTCATGTGTTGTTACTTATAAAATCATATCATTGGGTTATCTCCCTTCCCTCATACACTACTTCTGATTTGAAATTAATATATTAGCTGAAAATTTATATAAAAAACTAAACTTTCAAAATTAAATTGCATTAAAATATTTTGGGGTTGACAAACATAAAATATAACACAATTAATAAATTAATTTTTCTCAGAGTAATACTTGGCAAGTGACAAAATCACATGTAATTTAATTGTTGTGTTGTAAAATCACAACATACTTACTAGCGAGTCATTGAGTATTGTATCGCATTCCTTTACAAAATATCTACATTTAATTGTCATGAAATAGACTGGAATCAGTTATCTGATATACATGATTTATCTGATATACATGATTTATCTGATATACATGATTTATCTGATATACATGATTTATCTGATATACATGATTTATCAAATGGTCAGAGTTACATTAATTCAGCTTGTAGGGGTCTGACCTACATAATCCCTTTATATAGTAACAAAAACTGTTGTTACTATATTTAACAAGGTAATATCTCTATCATGAGACATTAAAGATATACTGAGAGATTGTTTTACTGCTGTATACACACTGTTACATGTGAAAGAGAATAAATGAGTTCCCTTCTTTTTTCACTACAACATATATTACACTGTCATGAAAATGGTCCTGTACATATATTTGTAATTAACAGGTAACCCAAGTTTGTCACAGTACATATAATTGTAATAAACAGGTAACCCAGGTGTGACACAATACCTATATTTGTAATTAACAGGTAACCCAAGTTTGTCACAGTACATATATTTGTAGTTAACAGTTAACCCAGGTATGACACAATATACCTATATTTGTAATTAACAGGTAACCCAGGTGTGACACAATACATATATTTGTAGTTAACAGTTAACCCAGGTGTGACACAATACCTATATTTCTAATTAACAGGTAACCCAGGTGTGACACAATACCTATATTTGTAATTAACAGGTAACCCAGTTGTGCCACAATACCTATATTTGTAATGAACAGGTAACCCAGTTGTGACACAATACCTATATTTGTAATTAACAGGTAACCCAGGTGTGACACAATACCTATATTTGTAATTAAGAGGTAACCCAGGTGTGACACAATACCTATATTTGTAATTAACAGGTAACCCAGGTGTGACACAATACCTATAATTGTAATTAACAGGTAACCCAGGTGTGACACAATACCTATATTTGTAATTAACAGGTAACCCAGGTGTGACACAATACCTATATTTGTGATTAACAGGTAACCCAGGTGTGACACAATACCTATATTTCTAATTAACAGGTAACCCAGGTGTGATCCAGTACTATGAACGTTTTATGGAACGTCTGTTTTGCGCTGGTGAAGGAGAAGTACCGGTTTGGGGTGTGTCCCATACTGGCCACGTTCATGATCCAGCCAACGTATCCATAAAATCATCAGCAAGTCAACATGGTAGTGAGCCCCGCACTCTGTCAACAGATAACCTAAATAGTGGTAGGTATGGAATACCTTAACTGTATAGAAAACAATTGAACTTGGATTGGAATTATTTTAATAAGTCAAACCTGTATTAAGCAGTCATGCACCCAAGGGACACACAGAATTGGGTGCTTAAACTTGGTTCACCAGAACCTCACAACAAAGAATATAAGACTCTTTCATATGTGTGTATGTAGGATAGGGATATTCCACCTGAGGGGTCACAAAATGTGGTGAAACCCGAGGCTTGCCGAGGGTTTTACCACATTTTGTGATCCCGAGGGTGGAATATCCTTATCCTACATACACACATAATGAAAGAGTCTTTTTCTCTCATATCAACTTCCCGAATAAGCTGAAAAAACATGAAAATATGTTTAAACAGACTACCATTTTGAAATTTCAACTTTTTCCTTGAGCTTTTTTGACGAAAACGAATTAGACAGCGAGTTTAAGCATACCCTATATTTGCAAACAAAGGTTGCGCAGAAAAATTAATCTCCTCTTCCTGGTGTTTATGGTTAAAATTTTGTGAGAGGTTTTAATTTTATCACGCCGTTGTTTTCTCTTTCCAGCATCAGAGTTTACCGTATTCGTGACATCACGTCATTGTTGAGCCATTGTGACGTCACATCGCGTGAAATGCTATGTAAGATAGATTTTTTCTTACATAGCTTTCTTACATGGGCAAACTCTATCCAACATGGCGAGATATGAGAGAACAAAGTTTACATAATTTATAATACCCCCACTTACATAAGGGGGTATATAGTAATCACTTTGTCTGTGCATCCGTCGGTGTTTACAAGATGTCTCATCAACTCCAGGTCAGATTTAAATGGTTCATATTCACACCATACCATCACACAGTGATTAGACCTGATTAGGTTTTGTTGGGCATCTAACAATGTGGTCAAAGGTCACTTTTGACCACTATGAGAATAAAAAGCATAAATTTAAGATATATCGTGAACCCCAGGACATATTTGGTTCATATTTTATATTCACATCATACCATCATAGTATCAAGTTCTATACCTGATTAGATTTTGGTGGTCGTAAGTCAACTTTAAAGTTGAACTGATGATGGCACACTTTATTTAAATGGCCGCTTATTTAAGGTGACTGTTCATGCATGTTCGACTGTAATTTGATAGCAGAATTGAATGACTAAAATTCTGACCCACCTTTTGGGCATGAGTGGGGAAAGCAGTGAGAAAAGTCCAAAGGTCCCAGAAATCCTTGACTCAAATATTATTACAGGAATGAAAGGTCTAAAGATCAGGGCCGGAGATCATGAAACAGTCTTAGACTTAAGTTTGTGCTTAGCCAATCACGTATGACGTTACTTTTTGTAACGCTATTTGTGATTGGCTAAGTCCAAACTTAAGACAAATTTAGACTTAAGATTGTTTCATGATCCTGGGGCCAGGCCATTACTGTAACTTCATTGCCAAGTCACTAGACTCTTTTTTTTTCTTTTTTTTTCACTAGACTCATGTCACTACCTATGTTTAATCAAGGCCATTCATGTTGTCTTGCAGGTCAAAATCCAAATGAACCATTTACATTGAAGGGACAAATCAACAACAAGATTGAATTTATAAATAAGCATGTTCCAGAAGATGTAAGAGTGATTTTGATTGGTCACTCAATTGGTTGTTACATGATCCTCAAGATGCTTGATGCCCTTCCAGCAAGACGAGTTTTCCGATGTTTCCTTCTCTTCCCGACTATAGAACGGATGGCTGCCTCGCCAAATGGCACGGTGGCCACGCCATTGCTGCGGTGGCTGCGATGGTTTGCCGTCGGAGCTGCACACAGTATTTCCTTCCTGTCCTCTCGGGTTAAATATCGCCTCGTTTTGTGGCATTTCGGTGCAAACAAAACCGGCAAAAGTATCCCTGAATGTATTTATAAAGCAACGATGGAACTCTTCACACCTACCTGTTTGGCAAATGTTCTATTCATGGCTAACGAGGAGATGCAGCAAGTTGATAAATTGGATGAGGATTTGTTCTGTCGACACGCAGACAAGCTTTGTTTATATTACGGCCAGTCAGATTCCTGGTGCCCACGCGAGTATTTCTACAATGTGCGTGACAAGAAACTGAAATGTGACATTCGTCTGTGTAACAGAGGTTATGAACATGCATTTGTGATAAAAGCTAGTGATGAAATGGCAGATATTGTCTGGACTTGGTTTCAGCCAAACATCCAAAGGGTTTCCCCCAATTAGTCACCACTAAAGTCTGGTTTTCAAACAAATTAGTCACCACCAGTCTATTTTCCCACAAATTAGTCACCACTATAGTCTGGTTTTCAAACAAATAAGTCACCAACAGTCTAGTTTTCCCACAAATTAGTCACCACCAGTCTAGTTTTCCCACAAATTAGTCATCACCAGTCTAGTTTTCCCACAAATTAGTCACCACCAGTCTAGTTTTCCCACAAATTAGTCATCACCAGTCTAGTTTTCCCAGCGATTAGTCACCACCAGTCTAGTTTTCCCACCAATAAGTCACCACTTGTGTGGTTTTCCCAAGGATTAGTCACCACTTGTGTGGTTTTCCCACAAATTAGTCACTACCAGTCTAGTTTTCCCACAAATTAGTCACCACTTGTGTGGTTTTCCCACAAATTAGTCACCACTTATGTGGTTTTCCCACCAATAAGTCACCACTTGTGTGGTTTTCCCACCAATAAGTCACCACTTATGTGGTTTTCCCACCAATAAGTCACCACTTGTGTGGTTTTCCCAGCAATTAGTCACCACTTTTGTGGTTTTCCCCCAATTAGTCACCACTTGTGTGGTTTTCCCAGCAATTAGTCACCATTTTTCAAATGAAGTTGCAGAATTTTACCTTTTATTTGTTTAAAGTATATAAAGGTAACAGTGCCTTGCTATTTCTTTAAAATCAAAAACAAATTCATCTTAAGCTTTTATTAAGTTCATAAAAGCATCAAAAGTGGAAGAAAAACACATTTTCATGTTTGTAAAGTTAAGAAATGATAATTGGACATGAGATGAGAATTGTTTCCTTTAAAATATTTCAGTTCTTTTTGGATGAGATTTATAGAATATTCAATGAAAGCGATATTGTGCATTATTTACTTACAATCAACGTATACCAAGCAACGAATAGAATTAGTCATATCTGCTTTATTGATTTTCACGTGATAAAAATATTTTTTGTAAGTTTTATTGGTACTTTTGTTATATAAATAATTTATATGATACATTGTACATGTATAAATATCATAGTACAGTACTTTCCACTTAATATCACTCCTGTTAATATCACAATCCTCTTTATATTATGTATTTCCCAAACACAATCTATGTAATTTCATTTGGTTAATATCATCTGAATCATGTATTTTGAGGTGAATTCCTCTTAATATCATGATATCATGAAAAATCAAGAAAATGGTTGTCATTTCAAATACTGTTGACTTTCACAAAATATTGCGTAGAAAATAAAAAATAACATTATTTAAAAAATGGTGGGGGGGGGGGATTTTTAATGAAATAATATTAACTAGTAGATTGAAACATATTCATATGAACATTGAATAGTTTACTTTTAGTTATGGAGATTTGAAATGCTCTCTTTTTTTAGACTAGTGGATGTTTTTGTCTTGCAAATACAACATGATATATTATAATAAAGATTAATGCACTGTAATAAATTTTACTAATGAAATGATTCTTGCAAAGAAATGGGAATTTTTTAACCAAATGCGAAATTTGTTTTCAGTACCTTTATTACATACAATTCATGTTATTTATATACATAATATTGTTTATGTAATTTGTTAATTTAAAGGAAACATGACATGACAACATGTTCACATTTGTATATATGTTTATCGAATATTTACAGAATGTTTTCAGTGTTGTAAACATGTACACATTTGTATATGTTTATTGAATATTTACAGAATGTTTTCACTGTTGTAAACATGTACACATTTGAATATGTTTATCGAATATTTACAGAATGTTTTCACTGTTGTAAACATGTACACATTTGTCTTTCATTTTTATATGCAATTTAAGGACCCCAGCTTAACTGCCACACACTCAATACAGCTGAACAGTGTGGATACTTTTGTAAATAAAAGAACAAAATTAAGATTTAATAGATGTCTATACAACAAATACAGATACTATAATTTAATGTGTCTACACCAAGTTTTACATGTAATGATGTACCTCAGATTTTTAAACTGTTGCTCTAACCAAATGGGTTCCGTTACCATGTCAACGAAAGTGGGAGTGTCAGACTCGCCTAAATTTGGAAGGTTATGTCAAAAACGGAAATTAAGGGGAGGTAACCACGGTAACTTATATATACAATACAAAAAGTAAAGTAACTTATATACAATACAAAAAGTAAAGTAACTTATATATAATACAAAAAGTAAAGTAACTTATATTTAATATAAAAACTAAAATAACTTATATATAATACAAAAAGTAAAGTAACTTATATATAATATAAAAACTAAAGTAACTTATATACAATACAAACAGTAAAGTAACTTATATACAATACAAAAAGTAAAGTAACTTATATACAAAAAGTAAAGTAACTTATATATAATACAAAAACTAAAGTAACTTATATATAATATAAAAACTAAAGTAACTTATATACAATACAAACAGTAAAGTAACTTATATACAATACAAACAGTAAAGTAACTTATATACAATACAAAAAGTAAAGTAACTTATATACAATACAAAAAGTAAAGTAACTTATATCTTATATATAATACAAAAACTAAAGTAACTTATAACTTATATATAATACAAAAACTAAAGTAACTTATATATAATATAAAAACTGAAGTAACTTATATACAATACAAAAAGTAAAGTAACTTATATACAATACAAACAGTAAAGTAACATATATACAATACAAAAAGTAAAGTAGCTTATATACAATACAAAAAGTAAAGTAACTAATATATAATACAAAAACTAAAGTAACTTATATATAATACAAAAACTAAAGTAACTTATATATAATATAAAAACTAAAGTAACTTATATACAATACAAACAGTAAAGTAACTTATATACAATACAAACAGTAAAGTAACTTATATACAATACAAAAAGTAAAGTATCTTATATACAATACAAAAAGTAAAGTAACTTATATACAATACAAAAAGTAAAGTAACTAATATATAATACAAAAAGTAAAGAAACTTATATACAATACAAAAAGTAAAGTAACTTATATACAATACAAAAAGTAAAGTAACATATATACAATACAAAAAGTAAAGTAACTTATATACAATACAAAAAGTAAAGTAACTTATATACAATACAAAAAGTAAAGTATCTTATATACAATACAAAAAGTAAAGTAACTTATATACAATACAAAAAGTAAAGTAACTAATATATAATACAAAAAGTAAAGTAACTAATATATAATACAAAAAGTAAAGAAACTTATATACAATACAAAAAGTAAAGTAACTTATATACAAAACAAAAAGTAAAGTAACTTATATACAATACAAAAACTAAAGTAACTTATATATAATACAAAAAGTGAAGTAACTTATATACAATACAAAAAGTAAAGTAACATATATACAATACAAAAAGTAAAGTAACTAATATATAATACAAAAAGTAAAGTAACTAATATATAATACAAAAAGTAAAGTAACTTATATACAATACAAAAAGTAAAGTAACATATATACAATACAAAAAGTAAAGTAACTAATATACAATACAAAAAGTAAAGTAACTTATATACAATACAAAAAGTAAAGTATCTTATATACAATACAAAAAGTAAAGTAACTTATATACAATACAAAAAGTAAAGTAACTTATTTACAATACAAAAAGTAAAGTATCTTATATACAATACAAAAAGTAAAGTAACTTATATACAATACAAAAAGTAAAGTAACTAATATATAATACAAAAAGTAAAGAAACTTATATACAATACAAAAAGTAAAGTAACTTATATATAATACAAAAAGTAAAGTAACTTATATAATACAAAAACTAAAGTAACTTATATATAATACAAAAACTAAAGTAACTTATATATAATACAAAAAGTAAAGTAACTTATATAATACAAAAACTAAAGTAACTTATATGTAATACAAAAACTAAAGTAACTTATATAATACAAAAACTAAAGTAACTTATATATAATACAAAAACTAAAGTAACTTATATACAATACAAAAAGTAAAGTAACTTATATACAATACAAAAAGTAAAGTATCTTATATACAATACAAAAAGTAAAGTAACTTATATACAATACAAAAAGTAAAGTAACTTATATACAATACAAAAAGTAAAGTAACTTATATATAATACAAAAAGTAAAGTAACTTATATACAATACAAAAAGTAAAGTAACTTATATACAATACAAGAAGTAAAGTTACTTAAAATGTATATACAATACAAAAAGTAAAGTAACTTATATACAATACAAAAAGTAAAGTATCTTATATATAATACAAAAAGTGTTTTGTCTGCAGTGAGACTGGGGTCCTTTGTAACTGGTACACATTTTAACTTTAAGCTGCCAGATGGAATATGGTGTTGAGATGTACATATATTTCTACATTTTGCCTTATGATTGTATTGTTACATGAATACTTGATCAGGGGCTACGATCAGAACTGCCTACACTTCGGTAAACATACAGTAAAAATCCACTTACTCGAATCCGGTGAACTTGAATACCGCTTTTCTTTAACAGTTTGTTTGGTCACAGCCGACTTGGTACATACAAAATGTGCTCAAATAACCTCAGATAACTTGAATACCATGTATTCCTCGAACTATTGATCAGGTCCCCACAAGTTCGAGTAAGTGGGGTTTTACTGAACATACTTTTCTGGTAAGTTTTAGCTGACCATAGGTTGCTTTTCAATAACACATGCAGATTAAAGCTGTGGTTATTAAATACATGGTCACTTCTATTTTCTGTATACTTGTTTCTGGCAGGCTATCAAAACTTAACTGCCTCTTTAAGACAAGTGAGTTTTAATAGTCTGCCAAATTTGACGTATTGTATGTATGGTATGATGTTATCTGTATGTCATACACTTTTATTTGTCTGGAAATTTATTTATCATGACCATCCTCGATATCCAGGGGTAACCATCTGACCTACGCTCTCTACACCACTGGTACCATCCTTGATATCCAGGATTTACCATCACCTTTGCTCTCTACACCCCTGGAACCATCCTTGAAATCCAGGTGTTACGATCTCCATCACTCTCTACACCCCTGAACCATCCTCGGTATCCAGGGGTTACCATCACCTACGCTCTCTACACTCCTGGAACCATCCTTGATATCCAGGAGTTACCATCACCTTTGCTCTCTACACCCCTGGAACCATCCTTGATATCAAGGGGTTACCATTACCTACGCTCTCTACACCCCTGGAACCATCCTTGATATCCAGGGGTTACATCACCTACGCTCTCTACAACCCTGGAACCATCCTCGATATCTAGGGGTTACCATCACATACACTCTCTACACCCCTGAACCATCCTTGATATCAAGGGGTTACCATTACCTACGCTCTCTACACCCCTGGAACCATCCTTGATATCCAGGGGTTACATCACCTACGCTCTCTACACCCCTGGAACCATCCTCGATATCTAGGGGTTACCATCACATACACTCTCTACACCCCTGAACCATCCTTGATATCCAGGGGTTACCATTACCTATGCTCTCTACAACCCTGGAACCATCCTCGAGATCCAGGGGTTACCATCACCTATGCTCTCTACAACCCTGGTACATTCTCGGTATCCAGGGGTTTCCATCACCTACGCTCTCTACACCCCTGGTGCCATCCTCGATATCCAGGGGTTTCCATCACCTACGCTCTCTACACCCCTGGAACCATCCTTGATATCCAGGGGTTTCCACCACCTACGCTCTCTACACCCTTGGAACCATCCTTGATATCTAGGGGTTTCCATCACCTACACTCTCTACACCCCTGGAATCATCCTTGATATCCAGGGGTTACCATCACCTATGCTCTCTACACCCCTGGAACCATCCAGGTGTATTGTCACGTCTCCCGGTTGGACGGGTGTATGTCACGTCTCCCGGTTGGACGGGTGTAGTGTTACGTCTCCTGATCTTGTTGTGGCTCCACACCTGTTCCGTACATCTGTCTGTTTGTCCATCTGTTCAGTTTGTCTGCAAAGTAGCTTGATGGTTATCTACCCAATCTACAATTATGCCACCTTTACTTTAAAGAGCAAGAAAACAGGGCGAACATTTGGTACAGTCATAAGGAAAGTGCTACAATCTAACAAGTATGATACACATGATTCAAGTTTGATTGAAAACATTTTTCTTTTAAATCTTAATATTTCTTTTTTTCTCTTTCTCTCTTTCTCATGATTGTTGAAACATAATAAAGTTATACTGCTGTTTTTAAGTTTTAATGTTTTCATCTTTTTGTCTGATTTTTATATTTGCCATAAGACAGTCTTATGGATTATAAGACTCTTTCATATGCGTGTATGTAGGATAGGGATATTCCACCTGAGGGGTCACAAAATGTGGTGAAACCCGAGGCTTGCCGAGGGTTTTACCACATTTTGTGATCCCGAGGGTGGAATATCCCTATCCTACATACACACATCATGAAAGAGTCTTTTTCTCTCATATCAACTACCCGAATAAGCTCAAAAACCATGAAAATATGTTTAAACATGCTACCATTTTGAAATTTCAACTTTTTCCTTGAGCTTTTTTGACGAAAACGAATTAGACAGCGAGTTTAAGCATACCCTATATTTGCAAACAACGTTTGCACAGAAAAATTAATCTCCTCTTTCTGGTGTTAATGGTTAAACTTTTGTCAAAGGTTTTAATTTTATCACGCCGTCGTTTTCTCTTTCCGGCATCAGAGTTTACCGTATTTGTGACGTCACATCATTGTTGAGCCATTGTGACGTCACGTCGCGTGAAATGCTATGTAAGATAGATTTTTCTTACATAGCTTTCTTACATGGGCAAACACTATCCAATATGGCGAGATATGAGAGAAAAATTAATTTTTCATAATTGACCAAAAGTTTGGTGCAGAAGAGATGGCTTCAGAAGTCATATAACGGATTTAATTGTTTTTAAGATATCACTGTTATCTATTTGATTACATCTGTAAAATAAGGCAAACTCCCTGGATATAAGACAAAACTAGCCAGAGAGAACAATATTTAACAGAAAGTAATTTGCACATTGAATCTAAAGACTTCAACGACAATAGCAGTAAAACCCTTATTGTACTCTCAAGAAATATAATTGCAGTCTGGAAAAAGACCATTAAAATGGGTTGTTGTAAAAAAATCCCCCCTGCGTAGCCCTTTAATAATGGAATAGCATTTGTCATACAGTCACTTTAATGAGCACAGGCACCCAAAGCTTATAATCTAAAACTAGCCTGTTGTCGATATGAATGATAACTGTAAATCTTGACTCCCCACAAAATACTTGGTTGAAGCAATTGCTTTTTATTAGGTCATCTGACCCAAAGGTTCAGGATGACCTATTGCCGTTGTGCTTCGTCCGCCGTCGTCCGCCGTCCGTAAACTTTTCCTTTAACAATCTTCTTCTCAATAACCAAAAGGTCTAGAATGCCAATATTTGGCCTGTAGGTACCTGGGATAGAGTGCTACAAAGTTTCCTCATATCAATGACTTTGACCTTTTTCAAGGTCACAGGGGTCAAATATGTAAAATTCTTTCAAACAACTTCTCCTCAGTAACTATAAGGTATAGGGTGATTATATTATGCCTTTAGCATGCTGGAATTAAGGGCTTCAAAATATCTTCATATCAATGACCTTGACCTACTTTCAAGGTCACAGGGGTTAAATATGAAAAAATATTAAAGAAACTTCTTCTCCATCACAGAAAGGCCTAGGGTATCGATATTTGGCATCTAGCATGCTGGGATGAAGGGCTACCAAGTTTGTTCAAATGAATGACCTTGATCTGCTTTCAAGGCCGCAGGGGTCAAATATGTTATTTCATAAACAACTAAAATCATATACATTGTATAGTCAGATGACTGTTAAGGGCTGTTGGGCCTCTTGATAAATTCTGGTATGAGAATGGTATCATCCATATCTATGTTTTGTCTATTAGATTACAGGCTAGTTTTATAATAAACACTTAGACCTTTAAATGACAAAACTGGTTCTCCAATTATATGAAATATTCACCCTAGGCATGCAACAAATCATATAAAACATATGACTGAGTAAAAGAACGAGAATAGGATGTATCACTGATAGGTTAAACTTGAAAAACACCACTAACATAGAGAGAAAAAAACAGGAGCATAGTTCTGTGGTCTTTGAATTTTCTTGGAAACAGACCTCGTACATTTTGACCTATAAATGACAATTTTACCAGTTCACGATTTTTCTGAAATTTGAACCACAGGTACTTGCTAGAATGGGTTAAATAATGTGAAAATAATTTTGGTACGAGATCATGAAGAAAGTGCTTCGTTTCCGTGAAAAGTTCTTATTTCTGAAAATGTGCCAACAATTTTCCCATTTTTAGCTCACCTGGCCCTATGTGATGGTGCGGCGTCCATCGTCCGTCCTGTGTCCGTCAACTTTTTCCTTTAAACGACTTCTTCTAAAATACCGTAAGGCCTAGTAACATGAAATTTGGCTGGTAGCTTTCTTAGTTGCTGAACAAAGTTTACGAAAAAAAATCACTTGACCTACTTTCAAGGTCACAGGGGTAAAAAATGTAGAAACCTTCAAACAAGTTCTACTGAAATACCGTCAGGCATAGAGACCTCATATTTGACTACAGCTTCCTTGGACGAAGCCAAATCAAGTTTGCAAAAAGAAACGACCTTGACCCATATTCAAGGTCACAGGGGTCAAATCTGTTATTACCTTTAAACAACTTCTTTTGTAAAAAACAAAACCCCTAGAAGTATGATATTCGGCTGAAAGGTGCCTTGGATGAAGCCCGACAAAGTTTGCGAAAAAAATGACCTTCACCCTATATTCAAGGTCACAAGGGTCAAATATGTTAAAACATTTAAATGACTTCTGATTAACATAAAGGCCTAGAGACATTACATTTGGCTGGTAGCTTCCTTGGATGAAGCATGACAAAGTTTGAGAAAGGAAATGACCTTGACTTATATTCGAGGTCACAAGGGGTCAAATCGGTTAAAATTTTCAAACAACTTCTTCTGAAATACCAAAAATCCTAAAAGCATGATATTTGCTGAAAGGTTCTTAAATTAGTTTTCACTTTGGCAATCGCTATTTCCGGAACCTTTACAGTGTCGTTCAACCAGTGAAACTAAGGTCCTTTTTCAACAAAAGCTGGCAATAACTCTGACTTAACTGTAAAACATACAACCAATCGGAACTTGTTTTTATACGACAGGCTCTGTAGGTATTAGCTAGAGATATTGATCGCACTATCACCAACCTTATATGCAAAGAATTTCGAAATGTATGTGATGACCTTTCTTCAAGCATTTACCCTTGGAAAACATTCGCAATATAAATTCAATCTTATTTCAGAATTTGCAATGTTAATCGTTCTTCTTTTTTTTCTGGTGAAAACGCTAACCTTGATGATAGACATTTTTTTTCAAATCATTGGATTTCATGGCGGGATATCAACTGTTGTGTTTCTTTAACATATTTAACAAAACCTTGGAATATCAACCCAGGATCGGAGTCATCGATGAACAAGAGGAAGAAATGTGCATTCCAGCTCACAATACGTTGTATGTACCTCAACTTCTGGTGCGATTCCGATAATTTTGTGATCCTGTCACATGACTTTCGAGTGTACTCACTACATGTATAAGACAGCTTGAGTTTCAGCATTAAAGGAGTGTTACGATTAAGTTTTCTTTACACAAAAAATGTACGGCAATATTTGTCAAGACTGATTTAATATCACCACAGAGAGAACTTTTTCAAACCCTCAGAAACAGTGTTCATCATATACAGACTTACATATAAGTGATGAGGTACAAGAATCATATTTCATTTTTCTTCAAAGTTTTCAAAATGCACAACCAGCCTAAACATGAACGCGCCATCGTGTGATAACCACCAGCAAGGGTGGCGGCGTCATCATAACGTTTCACTTTCCTGATGTCTTGTGGCGCTTTATTTATATGCCGCACCTTTACTCATAAAAATGCAATTTTAAAATGTGTTTTCCAATGTGCCATTTTCCGCCAATACCTTGTTGTGTCATTTTCTCTAAGTAAACAGAGCTTGCTGTCTTGTAAGGAGGTGTCAGGGTTGAACAAGAGAAGTGCAGGGGAAAAAAAAAAAAAAAAGTCTAGCAATAGACGACTTTTTTCACAAGCGTATCTATTTATTTTGAACTTCCCTGCTTTTTATCTTGGAGCACAATTTAATTGGCCAAGACTGTACCATGTGATCGCTGACCGCTGATAAATTAAGTGGTGACCGCCAGATAAATTAAGTGATGGCCACCAGATAACTCAAGTTCGGCCACCAGATAAATCAGGTTTCGGCCGCCAAATAAACTATTTTCACCAGTGGCACCAACCGGCTTTCATTGAATTTGCCTTTGACCATTTTGCATTCATATAGCCTATGAATGCCAACTGAAAGCAGTTCAATACTTATATTTACCATTTTTAGAATCTGCTCATGTCATAAAACAATCAATAACACATTTTGTTTCTCAGCATTTAGCTCAATAAATGTATTTGTGGCATATGCTTGTTCAATGAAAAGAACAGCCATCGCCCGGGGACGGTCAATGGTATCCAACGTAACAATTATGACGTCATAATAATGATGACGTCAACAATCGGTCATTGGCATTCATGGCCTGATGAATGCCAACTGAATTTGGTAGGGATATATAGTGGCATTGCCATTCAATGGTAAATATAGTCATATAACAGACGTACAGTCATATAACAGACGTACAGTCATATAACAGACGTAGAGTTATATAACAGACGTACAGTCATGTAACAGACGTACAGTCATATAACAGACATACAGTTATATAACAGATGTACAGTCATATAACAGACGTACAGTTTTATAACAGACATACAGTCATATAACAGACGTACAGTCATATAACAGACGTACAGTCATATAACAGACATACAGACATGGAACAGACGTACAGTTATGTAACAAACATAAAGCAGACGATCAGTCATATAACAGACGTACAGTCATGTAACAAACATAACAGACGTACAGTCATATAACAGACGTACAGTCATGTAACAAACATAAAAAATGTACAGTCATATAACAGGCGTACAGTTATATAACAAACATATATCAGACGTACAGTCATGTAACAAACATAATAAACGTACAGTCATTTAACAAACATACAGACATGGAAAGGACGTCGAGTCATGTAACAAACATAACAGATGTACAGTCATATAACAAACATAAAAAAACATACAATCATTTAACAGACATACAGACATGGAACAGACGTACAGTCATGTAACAAACATAATAAACGTACAGTCATTTAACAGACATACAGACATGGAAAGGACGTCGAGTCATGTAACAAACATAACAGATGTACAGTCATGTAACAAACATAAAAAAACATACAGTCATTTAACAGACATACAGACATGGAAAGGACGTCGAGTCATGTAACAAACATAACAGACGTACAGTCATGTAACAAACATAATAAACGTACAGTCATGTAACAAACATAAAAAAAACATACAGTCATTTAACAGACATACAGACATGTAACAGACGTACAGACATGAACAGACATACAGACATGGAATAGTCGTACAGTCATTTAACATGCATACAGACATGGAACATACGTACAGTCATGGAACAGACATATAACAGACGTCGAGTCATATATGTAACAAACATAATAGACGTGCAGTCATGTAACAAACATAACAGACGTACAGTCATGTAACAAACATAACAGACGTACATATATGTAACAGACATACAGACATGTTACAGACATACAGACATGTAACAGACATACAGATATGTAACAGACGTACAGTCATGTAACAGATGTACAGACAAGATGACTGGTTCGGCCCTTTGATGTACACCTCAAAAGAATATCGTGGTGACATAACGGTGAAACTTGACAGGATTTTAAGTCAGTTAATATAAGGCTTCTTTGTAATCCCCAAAGGACAGGTATGCAGCCTAGCAATTGGTCAGGGTTTTTTTCACCTGAGAGTGTCTTCAGATTTGCCATGACATATTCCAGTGGTGTAGAGAACGTACATACATGTAACCCCTGGATATCGAGGATGGTGGAGATCGCGCGTTGATTAAAAGATAATAGGGTGTTTTTTTGTACGTTTTTCAGTGCGTTGGTATAAGATATTGCGAAAAAACCCATTTAGTTAACATGGAGTTTTCACTTAAGCAAAAGGGAGGGGGGCAGACATTGGTTATGCGATATATTTTGTACCTCCGCCTAGAAGTCTCAAAGTTTGCGAGGGATATGAGGGAAAATGAAGCCAATATTCGTTGCTAAGAGAAATTTATTGCGGATATTTAATAATAAAATCAACAGTGATACGTCGATAGACTGCAAATTCGAAATTAACAAGGAGTTATACCGATACGCGCGTGTTAGAAATGAAATATAAAACAAGAATGTATGTAATATTATAAAAACAAACTTTTTATCGCGGACTTTACTACATGTATGTCCCCGTCATGAAATTAAAGAACTGTAATATTGTATGCAGGTGTATGATGATACGATGCAGGTCGAGTACTGATTAAGTAAGGGTTGCATGATTTTCACACACACGTACATACACACCCTTACACACACACACTAAAAAGAATAAAAACAAATAATACTGACATTGGAGATCTAGAGCCTTTTCAATTTAAAAAAAAAAATCACAAAAAATAAACTTTTTTTCAATGGAGGCATTTGTGTCACACCAGGGACGTACATGTATATGTGAGACTCACATATATACGTCCCTGGTCACACTGAAACATTATTTTTTATATAATTTATTTAATGTGTTACCGTTCAGAGCATCTAGACATTCGTATTCAATGAAAAGTTGTGCTAATTTATCATGAAATTAATGTTTAATATGATATTATACTGGTGGATACATTGTTCTCTTCTGATATTCAGCTTATTCCTTTACTCCTTAACGTTCGTGGCCAGTACACGACGCGATCACGTGCGATTTGGCGGAAGCCTAATGTCTATACATGTACACCTGTACGACACCAAAGAGTTCCCATGTCAAGATGTAATAATGTTCGTAACAATTCACGCCACTTGAAATGAAAATTACAACGGAATACAATTTATTCAGATAGTTTTGTGCATGCGTGATAAAATATAGTAATTTGATATGAATTTTGATTATACAATGTTCGTCTCAGACATGTAATGAGTACAAATCACGCGCACGAATATAGCCTAGGCAAATGATCACGTCCGCCAATGAAATTGATTCCAAATTGTCACGTTTTACATTTTGGCGCGAATCTGGATCACCCAGGCCACCATTACGAGAAAGCTGTCTGACCGCCGGACAAGGTAAAACATTGTAGCTATTTTCCGTCTCTTTCTTTATATTCCATATTCTATATATGCTATTATAAGCTTTTGTGATTATTTTTTAACCTTTACATAAACTTGTAACATGTGCTGTTATAATGAAATCGACTCTGTACGTTTATGACATATGTATGTTCATTTCATACGCACGCACAGTTGGTATTTTCAAGTGTACGTACGATTTGTATAAGTGTATATGGAATGTGGGTGCGTTTGTACGTATACCTCTGGTGAATATTAACTTATAACAGACGTACTTAAGCATTGAACTGCTTTCAGTTGGCATTCATTGAATTTGCCTTTGACCATTTTGCATTCATATAGCCTATGAATGCCAACTGAAAGCAGTTCAAACAGTGAATATTAACTGTTTTTTGTGAATGCTTGAATTTAAGCTCATATGGTCTGACAGGCCAATGTGAGCTAATGCTATACCGCAGCGTCCGTCCGTCAACAATTCTCCGTCCGTCCGTACGCGTCCGTCAACAATTTCTCCGTCCGTCAACTATTTCATCAACGATCGCGAATTACTCTCAATAATTGCATTTTGATTTAAACTTGGAGATCATATTTGCTTGGTATTCAAAATTGTACAAATGGTGGGGCCAAGCCCAAAGGGGGCTGATGAGGGCAATTATTGACTCTTGACCAATCAGGTTTGGTTAGAAGCATATATATATATATTCAATGGAGGTGATGACTCAAAATTGTAAAAATGGAGGGGTCTGACCCCCAGAGGGCTGCTGAGGACCCCCAGGGAGCTGAAGGGTGGCCAAAAACAGTTATTTGGCTAGTTTTCTCTTATCAAAATCTTATCTGGAGCTAAAGATTAGATGTAAACCAGGGGCGGAATGGTGCAGCAGGCTGAAAGGGGCAATTTGATTATATTCCTAAAACACCTTCTCTAGAACTATTTACTGGATATTGGTCATATTAGGTTGGAAGCATTCAAGGGAGGTTAGGATTTGAAATTTTACAAATGGAAAGGCTGACCACAAGAGTTCGGGGACCAAAAGGGGGCAATTTGACTATATTGCTATATCTTTTCTAGAACTATGCACTAGATATCAGTGATATAAGTTGGAATTTGAAGCATTCAAGGGAGGTGGGGACTCAAACATCAAATGGAGGGGCTTAGGGGCATGCCAAAAAGTTATTTACAAAAGTATGTAGGTATAGGTAGCAGTGTACTGTGATATTTTTTGTACAATGAATAACCCCTATAATATTATGCCTATCAAAATCTAAAAAAAAAGTGAAATTGGCATAAACATTATTTAGTGAACTTTGTGGATATCACAATTGTATAAAAGAAGAAAAATAATTGGTAAGAGATTAAAATTTTGGCCTTTCCAAAAGGGGTGTCAACACATGAAAAGCTAGCTTTGATTTACAGGAAATGATATTTTGACAACAGCATATGAGGGAAAATAGCAAAAAATCTAAAATGACCTATGTTGGGACACAGATAATTCTGCAACAACGTATGTAATCTTCAGTTTTAGATAGCACCTAAGAAAAAAAATCCCTTTTGCGGGGAGTAAAAATAAAAATAAAAATAGTGGTTTTTTTTTGGTATTTTTCAGTATTTTTTTATGTGATAATATAACAATGGTTTTCACACAAGTGACATACATAGAAAATAGAAAAAAAGTTTATACACTTCTCATTCCTTTCTATGGTTTGTAAATACAATGCTGTTTGCAAAATAATATGGTCGGGTGTTGCAGTGGATAGCGCACTTGCCTTTCACCAAGGCGGCCGGGGTTCGATTCCCCGATCAGAGTTGAAAAGGTATGGGGTCACCTGCCCGACCACGTGGGTTTTCTCCGGGTACTCCGGTTTCCTCCCCCAATAAGCCCCCTCGCGCGCTCACATCCGGGCCAACAAGAGTGATTAATATAAGTTATATAGCTTGTTTCATAATTGTTGTAAAATTAATAAAAAATTTATATTAAAATAATATAGATATTGCACCCGCTGTTTTGTTGCATCTCGGACATGGGCCTTTGTTTTGCAGAAATATGTAATACAGTGCATTCCTCTTTATATGATGTTGCATTTGTCAGACAAAAACATGATATTAACAGGAATGTGACATTAAGGGAAACATGTTTTCATACTAAATCTAGTGCATTTCCAATCTCCAGAACTAAAAGTAAGCTATTCAATGTACATATGAAGATGTTTCAATATACAAAAAAATATTATTTCAATTCAAAATCATTTTTGAGGTTATTTTTTGTTTTCTATGCAACATTTTGTACATAAGTTGTATCTGAAATCAGTGGAAATGACATCATTTTCTGGATATTTTATGTGATTGGTTAAAAAATACATGATATACCTTAAAATGCATGATATTATAGAGGGAAAAATGGTGCTTCGGAAAAACATGATATAAAGAGGAATGTGATATTAAGTGGAGTCCACTGTATTCTGTAATCTGGTACCTTAGCTATGTTGGTTTTATAAACTTGATTGTTCTCTTGAATTAAGCAATTGATACCAACCATATTTCACTGGTAGCATGCATACCTTGGTGGTGGGGATTATACATGTAATTGTACAAATGGTGAGGCTGACCACAGGATGCTACAGTAGGTGGTGGAATTATAATTGTACAAATTGAAAAAGAAATTAATTTAATGGTGGGGCTGACTCTTCCCCCCCCCCCCCCAGGAGGCAGAGAGGTGGGGCAAATCTGTTTAGTAAAGCTAAACCAGAGATAGATATCAGCAATATCGGATTGTGAACATACAAATGTACCTAAGTAGTAGGGAATATATATAATTGTACAAATGGTAAGCTGACTTCACACCCCAAAAATAGTCATTTGTCTTCTTTTGCTTTAATTAACTTTAAAATTGAACGGTTGATCCCCATGGGTAGCCCCCCCCCCCTACATGTAGGCTTAAGAGACAATATTAGAATTGATCCTCGGGGCAGGTACACCCTTGCAGACTTGATCCCTGAATCCCGAGTATCTTGAAATGGCCATGGTCAAGATCCCTAGCTCATCCTATATATGCTGGATACGATCATAATTTTAGCATTGACTCTGGGATGTTACTGTAGCCACGCCCCTTGGGACCTAGTTTGAGTTGCTCATTGGAAATGGTTGAGATCCTACCCTAACAATAACCAACCTTTTGTACAGATAATGCTACATTAAGGATTGGGCTTTGTGTCCGTCTCTGTGCCGGGGATCTTGTTGTAAATCATATTTCCATGATTACCGAGATACAACACTGTAACCAGGGGAATTGTGCAAGACCTGTGGGCCTCTTGTCTGAAATGGAATGTTTTTTGCATGTTGCCTCCCTTGTACTATAAACAGATAAAACTTGCATGATTATCTCCCTTGTACTATAGATTATCTAAATGGACAGGTTTTTTTAGTTGGCTTGTTCGACTCTATTGGAATTGAATAATGCCCAATTAATAAGTGACAGGGAACTACTTTTTCAGCATTACATTGCTGAAATTTTAAACTTCAGAGCTAGGAAAGTCTCATTTGTGGGGTAGTAAAACAGAATATTAAATAAAATATTACTCTGGTAAGATTCAAAGAGTGAAGGAATGTTAAAATAAATACATGCAGTTATCAAAATGCTGGTCCATGATTTTGAAAAATAGCCCCCACTTTCTTGGCTAGATGCGGAACACAATTGTTACTTCACTTTTAAGTATAAAGCTGGTAGAAACGGTCAGTTTCTTATTTTTCTGCATTTGATGTTGATGGAACTACAGCCGTAATGATAATATATATTTGATCTCGTAGCAGTTTAAACTTTATTTTTGTAAATCGTAAGTATCGATTTGAGCCCTTCTGTATCGTGAATCGTTTTGTGGACTGACAAATCGTGGTACATCGATGAATCGTACGTTACACCCAAGCTTACGTCTTATTGTCTTTTTTCATTTATAAATAAAATAAGGCACATCATAAGCATTTTAAAGGTAAACTATTTTGATCCTATATATTATATGTCAACTGTTTAAAACATCTAAAAAAGTCCAGGTAAACTTTAACAATAAATTCTACTTTATGATAAAACTTGGTGGGAGAGATGACATGACGGCACTCAATACAAATAAAGAATTGTTGCTTTACGATTCAAAATGGTCGCCAAATAAAGGCTCTGATTGGTTGAAATTTGAATATTGTCAGATTTAAATGAAATTTGGTACATATAATCTAACAATACAAAGTTATTGGCAGTATTCATTTTGTGAAAAAATTAAGCATCCAAGATGGCCACCACAGCCTCTGATTGGCTGAAAATGTATCCTGTAATAACTTTTCTTCTACTTTACGAATTATGATTAAACTTGGTGGGATGATAACGTGACAGCACTCGATCATTATTAACAAAAATATGGCATAATTCCAAGATGGCTGCCAAATACAAGCTTCTGAGTTGTCGAAATTTAAATATTGTCCTATTTCAGTGACATTTGGTATGTATATATATGTTATCTGGCAATACAAAAGCAATGGCAGTATTCATTTGTGAAAACTAAAATGGGAGACATTCCATGGCCACTGATTGGTTGAAATCCAAATTTCATGAAATTCTGTCGAACTATAGTCTCCTATGAGGAGGGGGCATTTACGTGTACCTGTTATTTTGTTCATAATTAAGAACAAGCATACATGTATGGATACATCAGAAAAATTATATGCAGTGAAATTAAGGAAAATGGTGTTTTTAGGTTTAATTTTTAGCTTACCTGGTCCAATGGCATTTAATTGAGTTTTGTAGGAAGCATCCATATGTGACTGGGATTAAAATTTATACAAATGATGGTGCTGACCCCACAGGGGGCTAAGGGGCGGGGTGGAAAGGGATCGATTTGGCAATAATTGCCATTAAACAACAACTTCTCTGGATCAAAGTAATGTATGACATTCCAGTGGTAGCATCGCTTAGGTAGCTGGGATTCAAATTTATACAAATAATGGGTTTGATCCCCAGGGGCCTAAGCGGTGGGGCCAAAAGGGATCAATTTGGCTATATTCATATCAACCACTTCTGAATCTAAGCTATGAATGACATTTATATTTCAGTGGTAGCATCCCTAGGTGCGCTTGGATTCAAATTTATACAAATGATAGGGCTGACCCCCCCCCCCCCCCCCCCAGGGGCCTGAAAGAAAAATTGGCAATTCATACATAAATTGGCTGAAATATGGTAACGTGGAAGTCCATATTTTTCAGGGGTCTGGTAGGGCCCTAAATGGGAAATTATAGAAAATTGCACTCCACTCCTGGTGGAGGGGGTAACTTTACTATATTTTATATATGAAAATAACACTTGTATTTTGTCCATTTTTAGCTCACCATCATCAGATGCTGGGCTATTCAAATCGCTCTGCGTTCGTGGTCCATCTGTCCTTAAATTAAACAATTCTTAATTGTTATCGCTATTTCTTGAAGTTCCGGATGGATCTTACTCAAATTTCATATGTATGTTCCCCTTGGTCCCTAGTTGTGCCCTTTTGATTTTAGGACTGATCAGAAAAACAAAATGGCTGAAAGGAAGACATCTTGGATTTTGAAATAAAAGTTTGTATTCAGTATTTCTTGAAGTACTTGATGGCTCTTTATATATAATTACTCATATTTCATATGTTGATGCCTAGTTGTGCCTTTTGATTTTGGGTCTGATTGAAAAAACAAAAAAGGCTAGCTATCTTGAATTTTATCATTTAAAGTTTGTTATCACTATTTTTTTGAAGTACTTGATGAAATTTCATATCCATCTTTTATTTCTAAAACGAGAAGAATCTACAAATGAAATTTATAGCAAATGATTATTATCATACTTGATGACAATAATCCTTAATAGTAAAATTATTAGCTCACCTGGTACGAAGGACCGAGGTGAGTTATGCCATACCGTGGCGTCTGTCCGTCAATCCGTCAACAATTTTTTAAACGACTTCTCTATAACCACTGATAGGAAATCAACCTTATTAGCTCACCTGGTCCGAAGGACCGAGGTAAGCTTATGCCATACCGTGGCGTCCGTCGTCCGTCCATCGTCCGTCCGTCGTCCGTTAACAATTCCTTTAAACGACTTCTCCTTCATAACCATTGATAGGAAATCAACCCAATTTGGTAGGAAGCATCTTTGGGTGCCCAGGATTCAAAATTGTACTAATGGTGGGACTGACCCCCTAGGGGGGTGAGGGGCGGGGCCAAAAAGGGTTATTTAGCTGTATTGGTTTAAGCGACTTCTTCTCGATAGCCACTGATTGGAAATCACCCTTATTTAGCAGAAAGTATCCCTAGGTGCTCAGGATTCAAAATTGTACTCATAGTGGGACTGACCCCCTAGGGGGCTGAGGGGTTGGGCTATAAAAAATTATTTACCTATATTGATATTAGCGACTTCTTCTTCATAACCACTGATTTGTAATCAACGTTATTTGGCAGGAAGCATCCTTGGGTGCCCAGGATTCAAAATTGTACTAATGGTGGGACTGACCCCTAGGGGGCTGAGGGGTGGGGCCAAAAAGGGTTATTTAGCTATATTGGTTTAGTCGACTTCTTCTCCATAACCCAACCTTATTTGGCAGGAAGCATTCTTAGGTGCCCAGGATTCAAAATTATACTAATGGTGGGACTGACCCCCTAGGGGGCTGAGGGATGGGGGCCATAAAAATTTATTTAGCTATAATGATATTAGCGACTTCTTCTTCATAACCACTAATTGGTAATCAACCTTATTTGGCAGGAAGCATGCTTCGGGGTCCAGGATTCAAAATTGTACTGATGGTGGGACTGATCCCCTAGGGGGCTGAGGGGCGGGGCCAAAAAGGGTTATTTAGCTATATTGGTTTAAGCGACTTCTTCTCCATAACCATTGATTGGAAATGAGCCTTATTTGGCAGGAAGCATCCCTAGATGCTCAGGATTCAAAATGGTACTCATGGTGGGACTGACCCCCTAGGGCGCTGAGGGGCGAGCCAAGAAGGAAATATTTTATCATGATATCCTAGATACCAATGTATCCAGGTGAGCGATACAGGCCCTTTGGGCCTCTTGTTTGGCAGGAAGCATCCTTAGGTGCCCAGGATTCAAAATTGTACTAATGTGGGACTGACCCCCTAGGGGGCCGAGGGGCAGGGGGGGATGGCAAAAGGGTTATTTAGCTATATTGGTTTAAGCGACTTCTTCTCCATAACCATCGATTGGAAATCAGCCTTACATGTATTTGGCAGGAAGCATCCCTAGGTGCTCAGGATGTACTCATGGTGGGACTGACCCCCAGGGGGCTGAGGGGTGGGGCCGTAAAGAATTATTTAGCTATATTGATATTAGCGATTTCTTCTCCATTACCACTGATTGGAAATCAGCCTAATTTGGCAGAAAGCACCCATAGGGGCCCCTAGGGGGCTCAGAATTAAAAATTATACTCATCGTGGGACTGACCACCTAGGGGCTTAGGGGCGGGGCCAAAAAGGGTTATTTAGCTATATTGGTTTAATTGACTTTTTCTCCATAACCACTGGTTGGAAATCAGCCTTATTTGGCAGGAAGCATTCCTAGGTGCTCAGGATTCAAAATTGCACTAATGGTGGGACTGACCCCCCCCCCCCCCCGGGGGGCTGAGGGGCAGGGCCAAAAAGGGTTATTTATATATTATATATATATTAATTAGCTATATTGGTTTAAGCTTCTTCTTCTCCATAACCGTCAATTGGAAATCAGCCTTACATGTATTTGGCAGGAAGCATCCCTAGGTGCTCAGGATGTACTCATGGTGGGACTGACCCCCAGGGGGCTGAGGGGTGGGGCCTTAAAGAATTATTTAACTATATTGATATAAACGACTTCTTTTCCATAACCACTGATTGGAAATGAGCCTTATTTTGGTAGGAAACATCCCTAGGTGTTCAGGATTCAAAATAGTACTCATGGTGGGACCGACTCCCTAGGGGGCAAGCCAAAAAGAAAATATTTATCATGATTACCTAGATACCAATGTATCCAGGTGAGCAATACAGGCCCTCTGGGCCTCTTGTTTTACTTGTTTTAGAAATTTTATTCTTTTAAGACATGGAAATTATGTGGTAAGCAAGCAAAGCGAGGCATAGATATTACTTTTCCAGTGTTTTTAGCTCACCATCATCAGATGTTGGACTATTCAAATCACCCTGCGTCTGTAGTCTGTCCGTCGTGCCTCCATCCTTAAACAATTCTTGTGATCGCTGTTTCTTGGAAAGCACTGGATGGATCCTTCTCCAATTTCATATACATGTTCCCATTTGTAGTTGTGCATTGTCATCTTTTTTAATTAATTCGAAAATACATTTGGTCGACAGGCGGCCATGTTGGATTTTGCATTAATGGTTTGTGATCACTATTTCTCGAGAAGTGCTGGATTGATCCTTCTTAAATTTTATATTCAGGAACTCCAAATTGTTCAATTAATTATCGCCAAACCTGCTTTATGGTTAAATATAATCAAGAGCATCCTAGTACATGGTTTTAATGTAAAGTTGACAATTAATTGCATTTAGCTCCACGTTAAGTTTAATTATCTAAAAAAATACTCTTTAATGGATTTCGTTAATTAATATTGCCATGTTGAAGTTTTGTTGAGCACTTAATTGCGCACTATTTTTCACAAAGTATTATAAGCTGTGTAGTATAAGTATCCCAGCACATTTCTGATTTTGATTTTTACTTACAGTTTACTACTTTTAATTGGACTTTGTTAATTAGTTCAAAGATCTGATGATAGTGGGTAATTCAAATCGCCCCGCATCCATGGTCCATCGTTTGTCCGTCCGTCCATTTTAAAAACAATTCTTGTTATCACTGATTGGGGAAAAAAAATTGGCTGAATAGTGGCCATCTTGGTTTTTACAATTTTAAGCTTGTTATCACTATTTCTTGAAAATTCTTGATTAATCTTCCTCAAATTTCATTAATTTGATCAGAAGAACAAAACTACTGACAAGAGACCTACTCTTTTAACTATTTAATTTTCAAAAAAAAAAAATTAATAGAACTAAGACTAAATACATAAGTGAAAGTTAAAATAAGAAGGGAAAAGATCCATTTTTCTTAGAATGAACGAAAAATCATCAATGGTGTTACTTACAGTTTACTGCTTTTGATTTGACTTTGCTAATTAATAGTGGCCACCGAATAAAAGGTCAAAGGTCACATTTTGTATCTTTTCTCATTTTGTTATGACATTACGAAGCAAAGTTGGTCAGAATTAAATGATGAGTCAACTGACCTCTAGTCACCAGGAGTAAGGTCAAGGTCAATTAACCACAGATCAAGGTCAGGTTCAACCATTGATGATTATAGGAAATATATATAACCCTATAACATTGACCATTTATGATTATAGGAAATATATATAGCCACATGACATTATACTAGTGTGAATAAAGAGGCCACAAAGGTTACCAGAACATGACCTCTTATGGGGTGTTGTCAGATCCTTATGTAATGGAGTGAGGGTAAGGATCTGTATTTTAATCAGATTGGCGAGAGCTAAACAGATACCATGGCCCAATCAATTAACAAAGTCCAATAACATGTTTTACTCATTAAAAAAATTCACCTAAAACTTAACTATTAATTGAACTTATTTAAGGTATTTAACAGACCTGGACTGTGATGTATAACCATCCCAGCACATTTACGATTTTGATTTCTACTTAGTTTACTACGTTTAATTGGACTTGGTTAATTAATACATTTTGTTATGACAATATGGTCAGAATTAAACAATGATTCAACATGCCGAATGTCAAAGTCACTAGGTCAAATTTTGTAATTTTCTTTGATGAACAATTTATTTCATTATGGAGCAAAGTTGGTCAAAATCAAATGTTGATTCAACTTACCCTTGGTACTAAAAGTCAAGAAGGTCACCAGTTCTAAGGTCAAGGTCAAATTTTGTAACTTTTCACTGATGAACATTTTGTTATGACATTATGAAGCATAGTGTGTCGGAACTAAATGAGAAATTATCTCATGAACAAAGTTGGTGTTTTTTATTGTTTTCCAAAATCTTAAGAGGTATAGCTATAAAATCTTCAAAAACTGGTTTGTGGCTATAAAAATAATGAATATAATGAATACAACTCAACATTCCATACCGGGAAATGCGAGACATATCATTACATGTAAGCCTGGTGTATAACAAATTGACAATACCGAGTTTTGAAAGCATGTACATTATTGGTGCTCTTAATTTCCCATATTTTGTAATTAATTGATAGACATTAAAATGAATGTGTTTCGGTTACTTTTTAAATATAATTTCAACTCCAAAATCATATCTTCTGTTTATGTATTAAAGGCGTTTGTCTAGTATTTAGATTTTAACCCACCATCTGTTCAAATTACTCCGTGTCCGTGGTCTTTGGTTCGCTGACCGTCCGTCCTTAAACAATTATTGTGCTGGATTGATCATTCTCAAATTTGATATGTAGGTTCCCCTAGGTCCATTATTGTGCACTGTCTAATTTTCGGACTCATCAGAAACAATATGGCCGACAGGTTTGGTAAATAATACTATAGCAAGTCATGTTTACAATGTCAAAAACACGTTGCAGATCTTTGGAATACCGGACCTCGTATGACAGAACTGGAGCTGTCCGTAGCAGATATCTAGTTTGGCTGTACTGGAACAGGGATGGAGGAGAGATACCTCGATAGGCTGTACTGGTGCATAGTAGTTGCTGTCGATATACCTCAAACGCTGTTACTGTTATTACTAGCAAAAGTGCTTTGTAATGAACAGTACGCGGCCTGATGACATTAGTCTGAAGGTATCGTTTTTATACGCGGCGGCGGTAAGGTATCGCCGATTTTACCAAAAATTGGTTTGGTAAATCGATACCATTGCAAATCTTTCAAAATAATTACACTCTGTCAGAATAACATTGCAGATCCTGGGAATACCGGGCCTCGTATGGCAGTACTGGAGCTGTCCGTAGCAGATTCCTAGTTAGGCTGTACTGGAACAGGGATGGAGGAGAGATACCTCGATAGGCTGTACTGGTGCAGGGGAGTTGCTGCCGACATACCTCAAACGCTGTCCTGGATGTGGAGCAGTTGACCGCTGCGCGGTCAGGTATTTTCATCGGCAGAACGGTAATATTCTTTCTTTTTCTCAATATGTTGTAAGAATGAAGGACAGATAATGCGCCGGATCTAAATTCCAACTAGGCTGCTTCCAAACCTTGCTCACTCTTGCAGTCGAAGAAATGGACAATGTTGATCTTTGATCGGGTCTTTCAAACTGTGTTCCTCTCTATTATTACAGATACCTTTATGAAGAAAATGTCTGCTATTCAAATACAACAATGCCTTCTCAAATCATGTGGGCATATCAAGTTGCATCAAATGTACATTTGGTATGCCATACACCCGCATGTGGCGAGAATGATGTTGTATTTGATGGTGCTGGATTTTCTTCCTCTGAAGATCTGTAAAACTTGAGTTGAATGCGGGGCGGTTGACTTGAGAGAAGTCAGCAGCGTTCATAATTTGACTGACAGGAGGGGTATGATAGTGTTTGGATAGGCCGACTTGGATTTGATTTCTCGCTATTTCCTGTCCTTCTTTTACAACATATTTACTGTTATTACTAGCAAAATTGCTTTGTAATGAACAGTACGCGGCCTGATGACAATAGTCTGAAGGTATCGTTTTTATATGCGGCGGCGGTAAGGTATCGCCGATTTTACCAAAAATTGGTTTGGTAAATCGATACCATTGCAAATCTTTCAAAATAATTACACTCTGTCAGAATAACATTGCAGATCCTGGGAATACCGGGCCTCGTATGGCAGTACTGGAGCTGTCCGTAGCAGATTCCTAGTTCGGCTGTACTGGAACAGGGATGGAGGAGAGATACCTCGATAGGCTGTACTGGTGCAGGGGAGTTGCTGCCGACATACCTCAAACGCTGTACTGGATGTGGAGCAGTTGACCGCTGCGCGGTCAGGTATTTTCATCGGCAGAACGGTAATATTCTTTCTTTTTCTCAATATGTTGTAAGAATGAAGGACAGATAGTGCGCCGGATCTAAATTCCAACTAGGCTGCTTCCAAACCTTGCTCACTCTTGCAGTCGAAGAAATGGACAATGTTGATCTTTGATCGGGTCTTTCAAACTGTGTTCCTCTCTATTATTACAGATACCTTTATGAAGAAAATGTCTGCTATTCAAATACAACAATGCCTTCTCAAATCATGTGGGCATATCAAGTTGCATCAAATGTACATTTGGTATGCCATACACCCGCATGTGGCGAGAATGATGTTGTATTTGATGGTGCTGGATTTTCTTCCTCTGAAGATCTGTAAAACTTGAGTTGAATGCGGGGCGGTTGACTTGAGAGAAGTCAGCAGCGTTCATAATTTGACTGACAGGAGGGGTATGATAGTGTTTGGATAGGCCGACTTGGATTTGATTTCTCGCCATTTCCTGTCCTTCTTTTACAACATATTTACTGTTATTACTAGCAAAATTGCTTTGTAATGAACAGTACGCGGCCTGATGACAATAGTCTGAAGGTATCGTTTTTATACGCGGCGGCGGTAAGGTATCGCCGATTTTACCAAAAATTGGTTTGGTAAATCGATACCATTGCAAATCTTTCAAAATAATTACACTCTGTCAGAATAACATTGCAGATCCTGGGAATACCGGGCCTCGTATGGCAGTACTGGAGCTGTCCGTAGCAGATTCCTAGTTAGGCTGTACTGGAACAGGGATGGAGGAGAGATACCTCGATAGGCTGTACTGGTGCAGAGGAGTTGCTGCCGACATACCTCAAACGCTGTACTGGATGTGGAGCAGTTGACCGCT
Source organism: Mimachlamys varia (assembly GCA_947623455.1). Taxonomy (NCBI): domain Eukaryota; kingdom Metazoa; phylum Mollusca; class Bivalvia; order Pectinida; family Pectinidae; genus Mimachlamys; species Mimachlamys varia. Next base: position 6,242,333 of record OX392540.1, on the reverse strand, counting down.
GCGCGGTCAGGTATTTTCATCGGCAGAACGGTAATATTCTTTCTTTTTCTCAATATGTTGTAAGAATGAAGGACAGATAGTGCGCCGGATCTAAATTCCAACTAGGCTGCTTCCAAACCTTGCTCACTCTTGCAGTCGAAGAAATGGACAATGTTGATCTTTGATCGGGTCTTTCAAACTGTGTTCCTCTCTATTATTACAGATACCTTTATGAAGAAAATGTCTGCTATTCAAATACAACAATGCCTTCTCAAATCATGTGGGCATATCAAGTTGCATCAAATGTACATTTGGTATGCCATACACCCGCATGTGGCGAGAATGATGTTGTATTTGATGGTGCTGGATTTTCTTCCTCTGAAGATCTGTAAAACTTGAGTTGAATGCGGGGCGGTTGACTTGAGAGAAGTCAGCAGCGTTCATAATTTGACTGACAGGAGGGGTATGCTAGTGTTTGGATAGGCCGACTTGGATTTGATTTCTCGCCATTTCCTGTCCTTCTTTTACAACATATTTACTGTTATTACTAGCAAAATTGCTTTGTAATGAACAGTACGCGGCCTGATGACAATAGTCTGAAGGTATCGTTTTTAAACGCGGCGGCGGTAAGGTATCGCCGATTTTACCAAAAATTGGTTTGGTAAATCGATACCATTGCAAATCTTTCAAAATAATTACACTCTGTCAGAATAACATTGCAGATCCTGGGAATACCGGGCCTCGTATGGCAGTACTGGAGCTGTCCGTAGCAGATTCCTAGTTAGGCTGTACTGGAACAGGGATGGAGGAGAGATACCTCGATAGGCTGTACTGGTGCAGAGGAGTTGCTGCCGACATACCTCAAACGCTGTACTGGATGTGGAGCAGTTGACCGCTGCGCGGTCAGGTATTTTCATCGGCAGAACGGTAATATTCTTTCTTTTTCTCAATATGTTGTAAGAATGAAGGACAGATAGTGCGCCAGATCTAAATTCCAACTAGGCTGCTTCCAAACCTTGCTCACTCTTGCAGTCGAAGAAATGGACAATGTTGATCTTTGATCGGGTCTTTCAAACTGTGTTCCTCTCTATTATTACAGATACCTTTATGAAGAAAATGTCTGCTATTCAAATACAACAATGCCTTCTCAAATCATGTGGGCATATCAAGTTGCATCAAATGTACATTTGGTATGCCATACACCCGCATGTGGCGAGAATGATGTTGTATTTGATGGTGCTGGATTTTCTTCCTCTGAAGATCTGTAAAACTTGAGTTGAATGCGGGGCGGTTGACTTGAGAGAAGTCAGCAGCGTTCATAATTTGACTGACAGGAGGGGTATGATAGTGTTTGGATAGGCCGACTTGGATTTGATTTCTCGCCATTTCCTGTCCTTCTTTTACAACATATTTACTGTTATTACTAGCAAAATTGCTTTGTAATGAACAGTACGCGGCCTGATGACAATAGTCTGAAGGTATCGTTTTTATACGCGGCGGCGGTAAGGTATCGCCGATTTTACCAAAAATTGGTTTGGTAAATCGATACCATTGCAAATCTTTCAAAATAATTACACTCTGTCAGAATAACATTGCAGATCCTGGGAATACCGGGCCTCGTATGGCAGTACTGGAGCTGTCCGTAGCAGATTCCTAGTTAGGCTGTACTGGAACAGGGATGGAGGAGAGATACCTCGATAGGCTGTACTGGTGCAGAGGAGTTGCTGCCGACATACCTCAAACGCTGTACTGGATGTGGAGCAGTTGACCGCTGCGCGGTCAGGTATTTTCATCGGCAGAACGGTAATATTCTTTCTTTTTCTCAATATGTTGTAAGAATGAAGGACAGATAGTGCGCCGGATCTAAATTCCAACTAGGCTGCTTCCAAACCTTGCTCACTCTTGCAGTCGAAGAAATGGACAATGTTGATCTTTGATCGGGTCTTTCAAACTGTGTTCCTCTCTATTATTACAGATACCTTTATGAAGAAAATGTCTGCTATTCAAATACAACAATGCCTTCTCAAATCATGTGGGCATATCAAGTTGCATCAAATGTACATTTGGTATGCCATACACCCGCATGTGGCGAGAATGATGTTGTATTTGATGGTGCTGGATTTTCTTCCTCTGAAGATCTGTAAAACTTGAGTTGAATGCGGGGCGGTTGACTTGAGAGAAGTCAGCAGCGTTCATAATTTGACTGACAGGAGGGGTATGCTAGTGTTTGGATAGGCCGACTTGGATTTGATTTCTCGCCATTTCCTGTCCTTCTTTTACAACATATTTACTGTTATTACTAGCAAAATTGCTTTGTAATGAACAGTACGCGGCCTGATGACAATAGTCTGAAGGTATCGTTTTTAAACGCGGCGGCGGTAAGGTATCGCCGATTTTACCAAAAATTGGTTTGGTAAATCGATACCATTGCAAATCTTTCAAAATAATTACACTCTGTCAGAATAACATTGCAGATCCTGGGAATACCGGGCCTCGTATGGCAGTACTGGAGCTGTCCGTAGCAGATTCCTAGTTAGGCTGTACTGGAACAGGGATGGAGGAGAGATACCTCGATAGGCTGTACTGGTGCAGAGGAGTTGCTGCCGACATACCTCAAACGCTGTACTGGATGTGGAGCAGTTGACCGCTGCGCGGTCAGGTATTTTCATCGGCAGAACGGTAATATTCTTTCTTTTTCTCAATATGTTGTAAGAATGAAGGACAGATAGTGCGCCAGATCTAAATTCCAACTAGGCTGCTTCCAAACCTTGCTCACTCTTGCAGTCGAAGAAATGGACAATGTTGATCTTTGATCGGGTCTTTCAAACTGTGTTCCTCTCTATTATTACAGATACCTTTATGAAGAAAATGTCTGCTATTCAAATACAACAATGCCTTCTCAAATCATGTGGGCATATCAAGTTGCATCAAATGTACATTTGGTATGCCATACACCCGCATGTGGCGAGAATGATGTTGTATTTGATGGTGCTGGATTTTCTTCCTCTGAAGATCTGTAAAACTTGAGTTGAATGCGGGGCGGTTGACTTGAGAGAAGTCAGCAGCGTTCATAATTTGACTGACAGGAGGGGTATGATAGTGTTTGGATAGGCCGACTTGGATTTGATTTCTCGCCATTTCCTGTCCTTCTTTTACAACATATTTACTGTTATTACTAGCAAAATTGCTTTGTAATGAACAGTACGCGGCCTGATGACAATAGTCTGAAGGTATCGTTTTTATACGCGGCGGCGGTAAGGTATCGCCGATTTTACCAAAAATTGGTTTGGTAAATCGATACCATTGCAAATCTTTCAAAATAATTACACTCTGTCAGAATAACATTGCAGATCCTGGGAATACCGGGCCTCGTATGGCAGTACTGGAGCTGTCCGTAGCAGATTCCTAGTTAGGCTGTACTGGAACAGGGATGGAGGAGAGATACCTCGATAGGCTGTACTGGTGCAGAGGAGTTGCTGCCGACATACCTCAAACGCTGTACTGGATGTGGAGCAGTTGACCGCTGCGCGGTCAGGTATTTTCATCGGCAGAACGGTAATATTCTTTCTTTTTCTCAATATGTTGTAAGAATGAAGGACAGATAGTGCGCCGGATCTAAATTCCAACTAGGCTGCTTCCAAACCTTGCTCACTCTTGCAGTCGAAGAAATGGACAATGTTGATCTTTGATCGGGTCTTTCAAACTGTGTTCCTCTCTATTATTACAGATACCTTTATGAAGAAAATGTCTGCTATTCAAATACAACAATGCCTTCTCAAATCATGTGGGCATATCAAGTTGCATCAAATGTACATTTGGTATGCCATACACCCGCATGTGGCGAGAATGATGTTGTATTTGATGGTGCTGGATTTTCTTCCTCTGAAGATCTGTAAAACTTGAGTTGAATGCGGGGCGGTTGACTTGAGAGAAGTCAGCAGCGTTCATAATTTGACTGACAGGAGGGGTATGATAGTGTTTGGATAGGCCGACTTGGATTTGATTTCTCGCCATTTCCTGTCCTTCTTTTACAACATATTTACTGTTATTACTAGCAAAATTGCTTTGTAATGAACAGTACGCGGCCTGATGACAATAGTCTGAAGGTATCGTTTTTATACGCGGCGGCGGTAAGGTATCGCCGATTTTACCAAAAATTGGTTTGGTAAATCGATACCATTGCAAATCTTTCAAAATAATTACACTCTGTCAGAATAACATTGCAGATCCTGGGAATACCGGGCCTCGTATGGCAGTACTGGAGCTGTCCGTAGCAGATTCCTAGTTAGGCTGTACTGGAACAGGGATGGAGGAGAGATACCTCGATAGGCTGTTCTGGTGCAGAGGAGTTGCTGCCGACATACCTCAAACGCTGTACTGGATGTGGAGCAGTTGACCGCTGCGCGGTCAGGTATTTTCATCGGCAGAACGGTAATATTCTTTCTTTTTCTCAATATGTTGTAAGAATGAAGGACAGATAGTGCGCCGGATCTAAATTCCAACTAGGCTGCTTCCAAACCTTGCTCACTCTTGCAGTCGAAGAAATGGACAATGTTGATCTTTGATCGGGTCTTTCAAACTGTGTTCCTCTCTATTATTACAGATACCTTTATGAAGAAAATGTCTGCTATTCAAATACAACAATGCCTTCTCAAATCATGTGGGCATATCAAGTTGCATCAAATGTACATTTGGTATGCCATACACCCGCATGTGGCGAGAATGATGTTGTATTTGATGGTGCTGGATTTTCTTCCTCTGAAGATCTGTAAAACTTGAGTTGAATGCGGGGCGGTTGACTTGAGAGAAGTCAGCAGCGTTCATAATTTGACTGACAGGAGGGGTATGATAGTGTTTGGATAGGCCGACTTGGATTTGATTTCTCGCCATTTCCTGTCCTTCTTTTACAACATATTTACTGTTATTACTAGCAAAATTGCTTTGTAATGAACAGTACGCGGCCTGATGACAATAGTCTGAAGGTATCGTTTTTATACGCGGCGGCGGTAAGGTATCGCCGATTTTACCAAAAATTGGTTTGGTAAATCGATACCATTGCAAATCTTTCAAAATAATTACACTCTGTCAGAATAACATTGCAGATCCTGGGAATACCGGGCCTCGTATGGCAGTACTGGAGCTGTCCGTAGCAGATTCCTAGTTAGGCTGTACTGGAACAGGGATGGAGGAGAGATACCTCGATAGGCTGTACTGGTGCAGAGGAGTTGCTGCCGACATACCTCAAACGCTGTACTGGATGTGGAGCAGTTGACCGCTGCGCGGTCAGGTATTTTCATCGGCAGAACGGTAATATTCTTTCTTTTTCTCAATATGTTGTAAGAATGAAGGACAGATAGTGCGCCGGATCTAAATTCCAACTAGGCTGCTTCCAAACCTTGCTCACTCTTGCAGTCGAAGAAATGGACAATGTTGATCTTTGATCGGGTCTTTCAAACTGTGTTCCTCTCTATTATTACAGATACCTTTATGAAGAAAATGTCTGCTATTCAAATACAACAATGCCTTCTCAAATCATGTGGGCATATCAAGTTGCATCAAATGTACATTTGGTATGCCATACACCCGCATGTGGCGAGAATGATGTTGTATTTGATGGTGCTGGATTTTCTTCCTCTGAAGATCTGTAAAACTTGAGTTGAATGCGGGGCGGTTGACTTGAGAGAAGTCAGCAGCGTTCATAATTTGACTGACAGGAGGGGTATGATAGTGTTTGGATAGGCCGACTTGGATTTGATTTCTCGCCATTTCCTGTCCTTCTTTTACAACATATTTACTGTTATTACTAGCAAAATTGCTTTGTAATGAACAGTACGCGGCCTGATGACAATAGTCTGAAGGTATCGTTTTTATACGCGGCGGCGGTAAGGTATCGCCGATTTTACCAAAAATTGGTTTGGTAAATCGATACCATTGCAAATCTTTCAAAATAATTACACTCTGTCAGAATAACATTGCAGATCCTGGGAATACCGGGCCTCGTATGGCAGTACTGGAGCTGTCCGTAGCAGATTCCTAGTTAGGCTGTACTGGAACAGGGATGGAGGAGAGATACCTCGATAGGCTGTACTGGTGCAGAGGAGTTGCTGCCGACATACCTCAAACGCTGTACTGGATGTGGAGCAGTTGACCGCTGCGCGGTCAGGTATTTTCATCGGCAGAACGGTAATATTCTTTCTTTTTCTCAATATGTTGTAAGAATGAAGGACAGATAGTGCGCCAGATCTAAATTCCAACTAGGCTGCTTCCAAACCTTGCTCACTCTTGCAGTCGAAGAAATGGACAATGTTGATCTTTGATCGGGTCTTTCAAACTGTGTTCCTCTCTATTATTACAGATACCTTTATGAAGAAAATGTCTGCTATTCAAATACAACAATGCCTTCTCAAATCATGTGGGCATATCAAGTTGCATCAAATGTACATTTGGTATGCCATACACCCGCATGTGGCGAGAATGATGTTGTATTTGATGGTGCTGGATTTTCTTCCTCTGAAGATCTGTAAAACTTGAGTTGAATGCGGGGCGGTTGACTTGAGAGAAGTCAGCAGCGTTCATAATTTGACTGACAGGAGGGGTATGATAGTGTTTGGATAGGCCGACTTGGATTTGATTTCTCGCCATTTCCTGTCCTTCTTTTACAACATATTTACTGTTATTACTAGCAAAATTGCTTTGTAATGAACAGTACGCGGCCTGATGACAATAGTCTGAAGGTATCGTTTTTATACGCGGCGGCGGTAAGGTATCGCCGATTTTACCAAAAATTGGTTTGGTAAATCGATACCATTGCAAATCTTTCAAAATAATTACACTCTGTCAGAATAACATTGCAGATCCTGGGAATACCGGGCCTCGTATGGCAGTAATGGAGCTGTCCGTAGCAGATTCCTAGTTAGGCTGTACTGGAACAGGGATGGAGGAGAGATACCTCGATAGGCTGTACTGGTGCAGAGGAGTTGCTGCCGACATACCTCAAACGCTGTACTGGATGTGGAGCAGTTGACCGCTGCGCGGTCAGGTATTTTCATCGGCAGAACGGTAATATTCTTTCTTTTTCTCAATATGTTGTAAGAATGAAGGACAGATAGTGCGCCGGATCTAAATTCCAACTAGGCTGCTTCCAAACCTTGCTCACTCTTGCAGTCGAAGAAATGGACAATGTTGATCTTTGATCGGGTCTTTCAAACTGTGTTCCTCTCTATTATTACAGATACCTTTATGAAGAAAATGTCTGCTATTCAAATACAACAATGCCTTCTCAAATCATGTGGGCATATCAAGTTGCATCAAATGTACATTTGGTATGCCATACACCCGCATGTGGCGAGAATGATGTTGTATTTGATGGTGCTGGATTTTCTTCCTCTGAAGATCTGTAAAACTTGAGTTGAATGCGGGGCGGTTGACTTGAGAGAAGTCAGCAGCGTTCATAATTTGACTGACAGGAGGGGTATGATAGTGTTTGGATAGGCCGACTTGGATTTGATTTCTCGCCATTTCCTGTCCTTCTTTTACAACATATTTACTGTTATTACTAGCAAAATTGCTTTGTAATGAACAGTACGCGGCCTGATGACAATAGTCTGAAGGTATCGTTTTTATACGCGGCGGCGGTAAGGTATCGCCGATTTTACCAAAAATTGGTTTGGTAAATCGATACCATTGCAAATCTTTCAAAATAATTACACTCTGTCAGAATAACATTGCAGATCCTGGGAATACCGGGCCTCGTATGGCAGTACTGGAGCTGTCCGTAGCAGATTCCTAGTTAGGCTGTACTGGAACAGGGATGGAGGAGAGATACCTCGATAGGCTGTACTGGTGCAGAGGAGTTGCTGCCGACATACCTCAAACGCTGTACTGGATGTGGAGCAGTTGACCGCTGCGCGGTCAGGTATTTTCATCGGCAGAACGGTAATATTCTTTCTTTTTCTCAATATGTTGTAAGAATGAAGGAAGGATATTGCGTCGGATCTAAATTCCAACTAGGCTGCTTCCAAACCTAACTCACTCTTGTCATCGAAGAAATGGACAATGTTGATCTTTGATCGGGTCTTTCAAACTGTGTTCCTCTCTGGCTTTGCATTGTTTGCAAACAAGTAAATCCCTCACAATCATTGGTGTCTGATTGTTTTGGGATTTACTTGTTTGCAAACATGTAAAAAAAGGTTGAATGCGGGGCGATCGACTTGAGAGAAATCAGCAGCGTTCATAATTTGATTGGCAGGAGGGGTATTATAGTGTTTGGATAGGCCGACTTGGATTTGGTTTCTCGCCATTTCCTGTCCCTCTTCTACAACATATTTACTGTTATTACTAGCAAAATTGCTTTGTAATGAACAGTACGCGGCCTGATGACAATAGTCTGAAGGTATCGTTTTTATACGCGGCGGCGGTAAGGTATCGCCGATTTTACCAAAAATTGGTTTGGTAAATCGATACCATTGCAAATCTTTCAAAATAATTACACTCTGTCAGAATAACATTGCAGATCCTGGGAATACCGGGCCTCGTATGGCAGTACTGGAGCTGTCCGTAGCAGATTCCTAGTTAGGCTGTACTGGAACAGGGATGGAGGAGAGATACCTCGATAGGCTGTACTGGTGCAGAGGAGTTGCTGCCGACATACCTCAAACGCTGTACTGGATGTGGAGCAGTTGACCGCTGCGCGGTCAGGTATTTTCATCGGCAGAACGGTAATATTCTTTCTTTTTCTCAATATGTTGTAAGAATGAAGGAAGGATATTGCGTCGGATCTAAATTCCAACTAGGCTGCTTCCAAACCTAACTCACTCTTGTCATCGAAGAAATGGACAATGTTGATCTTTGATCGGGTCTTTCAAACTGTGTTCCTCTCTGGCTTTGCATTGTTTGCAAACAAGTAAATCCCTCACAATCATTGGTGTCTGATTGTTTTGGGATTTACTTGTTTGCAAACATGTAAAAAAAGGTTGAATGCGGGGCGATCGACTTGAGAGAAATCAGCAGCGTTCATAATTTGATTGGCAGGAGGGGTATTATAGTGTTTGGATAGGCCGACTTGGATTTGATTTCTCGCCATTTCCTGTCCTTCTTTTACAACATATTTACTGTTATTACTAGCAAAATTGCTTTGTAATGAACAGTACGCGGCCTGATGACAATAGTCTGAAGGTATCGTTTTTATACGCGGCGGCGGTAAGGTATCGCCGATTTTACCAAAAATTGGTTTGGTAAATCGATACCATTGCAAATCTTTCAAAATAATTACACTCTGTCAGAATAACATTGCAGATCCTGGGAATACCGGGCCTCGTATGGCAGTACTGGAGCTGTCCGTAGCAGATTCCTAGTTCGGCTGTACTGGAACAGGGATGGAGGAGAGATACCTCGATAGGCTGTACTGGTGCAGAGGAGTTGCTGCCGACATACCTCAAACGCTGTACTGGATGTGGAGCAGTTGACCGCTGCGCGGTCAGGTATTTTCATCGGCAGAACGGTAATATTCTTTCTTTTTCTCAATATGTTGTAAGAATGAAGGAAGGATATTGCGTCGGATCTAAATTCCAACTAGGCTGCTTCCAAACCTAACTCACTCTTGTCATCGAAGAAATGGACAATGTTGATCTTTGATCGGGTCTTTCAAACTGTGTTCCTCTCTGGCTTTGCATTGTTTGCAAACAAGTAAATCCCTCACAATCATTGGTGTCTGATTGTTTTGGGATTTACTTGTTTGCAAACATGTAAAAAAAGGTTGAATGCGTGGCGATCGACTTGAGAGAAATCAGCAGCGTTCATAATTTGATTGGCAGGAGGGGTATTATAGTGTTTGGATAGGCCGACTTGGATTTGGTTTCTCACCATTTCCTGTCCCTCTTCTACAACATATTTACTGTTATTACTAGCAAAATTGCTTTGTAATGAACAGTACGCGGCCTGATGACAATAGTCTGAAGGTATCGTTTTTATACGCGGCGGCGGTAAGGTATCGCCGATTTTACCAAAAATTGGTTTGGTAAATCGATACCATTGCAAATCTTTCAAAATAATTACACTCTGTCAGAATAACATTGCAGATCCTGGGAATACCGGGCCTCGTATGGCAGTACTGGAGCTGTCCGTAGCAGATTCCTAGTTAGGCTGTACTGGAACAGGGATGGAGGAGAGATACCTCGATAGGCTGTACTGGTGCAGAGGAGTTGCTGCCGACATACCTCAAACGCTGTACTGGATATGGAGCAGTTGACCGCTGCGCGGTCAGGTATTTTCATCGGCAGAACGGTAATATTCTTTCTTTTTCTCAATATGTTGTAAGAATGAAGGAAGGATATTGCGTCGGATCTAAATTCCAACTAGGCTGCTTCCAAACCTAACTCACTCTTGTCATCGAAGAAATGGACAATGTTGATCTTTGATCGGGTCTTTCAAACTGTGTTCCTCTCTGGCTTTGCATTGTTTGCAAACAAGTAAATCCCTCACAATCATTGGTGTCTGATTGTTTTGGGATTTACTTGTTTGCAAACATGTAAAAAAAGGTTGAATGCGGGGCGATCGACTTGAGAGAAATCAGCAGCGTTCATAATTTGATTGGCAGGAGGGGTATTATAGTGTTTGGATAGGCCGACTTGGATTTGGTTTCTCACCATTTCCTGTCCCTCTTCTACAACATATTTACTGTTATTACTAGCAAAATTGCTTTGTAATGAACAGTACGCGGCCTGATGACAATAGTCTGAAGGTATCGTTTTTATACGCGGCGGCGGTAAGGTATCGCCGATTTTACCAAAAATTGGTTTGGTAAATCGATACCAGTGCAAATCTTTCAAAATAATTACACTCTGTCAGAATAACATTGCAGATCCTGGGAATACCGGGCCTCGTATGGCAGTACTGGAGCTGTCCGTAGCAGATTCCTAGTTAGGCTGTACTGGAACAGGGATGGAGGAGAGATACCTCGATAGGCTGTACTGGTGCAGAGGAGTTGCTGCCGACATACCTCAAACGCTGTACTGGATGTGGAGCAGTTGACCGCTGGGCGGTCAGGTATTTTCATCGGCAGAACGGTAATATTCTTTCTTTTTCTCAATATGTTGTAAGAATGAAGGAAGGATATTGCGTCGGATCTAAATTCCAACTAGGCTGCTTCCAAACCTAACTCACTCTTGTCATCGAAGAAATGGACAATGTTGATCTTTGATCGGGTCTTTCAAACTGTGTTCCTCTCTGGCTTTGCATTGTTTGCAAACAAGTAAATCCCTCACAATCATTGGTGTCTGATTGTTTTGGGATTTACTTGTTTGCAAACATGTAAAAAAAGGTTGAATGCGGGGCGATCGACTTGAGAGAAATCAGCAGCGTTCATAATTTGATTGGCAGGAGGGGTATTATAGTGTTTGGATAGGCCGACTTGGATTTGGTTTCTCACCATTTCCTGTCCCTCTTCTACAACATATTTACTGTTATTACTAGCAAAATTGCTTTGTAATGAACAGTACGCGGCCTGATGACAATAGTCTGAAGGTATCGTTTTTATACGCGGCGGCGGTAAGGTATCGCCGATTTTACCAAAAATTGGTTTGGTAAATCGATACCATTGCAAATCTTTCAAAATAATTACACTCTGTCAGAATAACATTGCAGATCCTGGGAATACCGGGCCTCGTATGGCAGTACTGGAGCTGTCCGTAGCAGATTCCTTGTTTGGCTGTGCTGGAGCAGGGATGGAGTAGATATGCCTCAATTGGCTGTACTGGTTACATATGAACAAGTACAAATAAGTGAATAAACACATTGAACGTCTAATGTTTGCCCAAAAATTGAGGAATAATTAACAATGTTTTATCAGTGACCTCCTATGAGTATAAACGACCACCAGTGATAGACGAAAGAGCATCGAACAATCACCAATGCATCACCAAAAGAGTATGGAACAGCCATTTATGAGGGACAAGTGTATAGAATAACTTCGACTAACCAAAGAGTATGGAATTGCAAACAACCAAAGTGTATGAAACGGCAACCAAGTGCAAGCCATGAGTATAAAAGCAAGCACCTATGGTCGCCAGAAGAGTATACAACTGACGACTGGCTGAAAATATAGGTCAACTACCCATGACCAACTAAAGTGAATGATACAAACATTGGTTGACAAGAAGATTGAAGCAATATCTGAAAAATCACGGTGCAAATTTTGAAACAAAACAGACCCAAGAACAGGACAGCAAACGAAAAGACCAGGGGAGGAAACAGCAATGCTTAAAGGCCAGCAAAAGATGGAAGCAATAGCTACATCTGAGTATTAGGAAAGCAATCATAAGGAAGACGCGCAACCTAAGACTGACCAGATCATATTATGATGTAGAATAGATCAAACAGCAAATACAGACCAGAAAAAATAGTGACAGAACAATAAGTATTGTACAACCACCAGCTACAGACAGTGGCAGACAGAACCACAGCTTGTGACAACCCATAATGTATTTGAAATAATAAAGCAAGAAAAAACAAATAAGGCTTAATTATTGGACTTCACCGACCGACCTACGGGGAATGAATCAACACAGCGGAGTTGTCTACTAATCACCAAAAAAAATGATCAATATTGGAACCATCTGACAACGGAGCAAAGTAACAAACTGCAGATAAATAACAGACGCAAGATAACTACCGGCAGGAGACTAAAAAGGTGAAATTAACCGCCACAAAAATTTAGAGGATATACGACCTTGAGCACACTAAGCAATTGATATGAGATACCATAGCCCATTACAGAAAAAGGGACTACACATGCTAATGAACCTATAGGAAACGCCATCCAAGCCATGGAATAGAACACACAAGTTTTGTTCCAGTGCCGTTTAATTATTAAACAGGTATTATTGATATTTCAGTACTATTATAGTCCTAGGTTTTTCAGATAATGAGTATTAAAAGTTTTATGTTTTTTGGTTGGTTAAAAGCAGTTTAACCTCAATTTATATGTCACTATCTGGTATTTTTTAGTAACTCTGATTAACAGATGTACCTTGTATTCGTTCTTGTATAGAAGTAATAAATCAGAACAACATGTGATATGTGTTGATATATATAGGTATTTAGTGGCATTTAAATATCAAAATTTGTTTAATATCTTCGGCAGGATAAAAAGGGATGCAGAGATGTACAAGATATGACCAGGTACGACTCCTCTGGTGGGTGAGGGCCATCAATGCCGGACCAAAAGTTAATTGATACAGGTAACAATTTGTTTGAGGACATCAATACAAGAAAGGCCACCATTGCTATGACAACCATTTACAGAACACTTCGGTAACTACAGACAGAATTCTGTACCACTCCAGCGTTGACAACAACAATTCCTTATAACACAGGTATAATTCATATCACATTAAATCACAGTCCTAAAATAAGATCATTTTAAGAACATCCTATGTCACTGGGTACAAATCTGCTAAAGTTTAGTTATGTTAATATATCAGTTATTCTTCCTAGTTAAGGCTGAAGAAAATCCTTTGTTTAAGCAGTATATGAATTTTGATTGTTAATGTATAGTGCAGTAGAACCTCGTTATCTCGAACTCGTATTATTCCACGTATTTTGTCGGTCAATCGCAAGCTTCACACTAGCATTCAAACTCTTGTAACTCGAATACTCGGATAAGTTTTCCTATTGCCACGTTGTCTTGGAGATAACGATGCTCGACTATACACACATCTAAATTAGGGTATAACAGGAAATAACCAGTGTATTTGTTATCTCTAACAGGATCAAACAGAATGCAGAAATGCTGTGCAGAAGAACAACGACCAATGACGGACTAAAGAATGTTGAACAACCGCCAACGACAGACAAATGATCTTGCACAGAACCATCATCAATGCCTATCTAAAGAGAACAGAAAAACCACAAATGACCGGCTAAAAAGTATAGAACCACCACCAATGACCACACAAAGTGTAGAGAACAACAACCAATGACCACCCAAAGAGTATAAAACCACCACCAATGACCACCCAAAGAGTATAGAACAACCACCAATGAGTATAAAACCACCACAAATGACCACCCAAAGAGTATAGAACAACCACCAATGACCACCCAAAAAGGATAGTACAAACACCAATGACCACCCAAAGAGTATAGAACAACCACCAATGACCACCCAAAGAGTATAAAACCACCACAAATGACCACCCAAAGAGTATAGAACAACCACCAATGACCAACAAAAGAGTATAGAACAACCACCAATGACCATCCAAAGAGTATAGAACAACCACCAATGACCACCAAAAGAGTATAGAACAACCACCAATGACCACCAAAAGAGTATAGAACAACTACCAATGACCATCCAAAGAGTATAGAACAACCACCAATGACCACCCAAAGAGTATAGAACAACCACAAATGACCAACCAAAGAGATTAGAACAACCACAAATGACCATCCAAAGAGTATAGAACAACCACCAATGACCACCCAAAGAGTATAAAACCACCACCAATGACCACCCAAAGAGTATAAAACAACCACCAATGACCACCCAAAGAGTATAGAACAACCACCAATGACCACCCAACTAGTATAAAACCACCAGAAATGACCATCCAAAGAGAATAGAACAACCACAAATGACCGGCTAAAAAGTATAGAACAACCACCAATGACCACCCAAAGAGTATATAAACAACCACCAATGATCACCCAAAGAGTATAAAACAACCACCAATGACCACCCAAAGAGTATAAAACCACCACCAATGACCACCCAAAGAGTATAAAACAACCACCAATGACCACCCAAAGAGTATAAAACAACCACCAATGACCACTCAAAGAGCATAGAACAACCACCAATAACCGGCTAAAAAGTATGAAACAACCACAAATGACCACACAAAGAGTATAAAACAACCACAAATGACCATCCAAGGAGTATAAAACCACCACAAATGACCTCCCAAAGAGATCAGAAAAACAACCAATGACAATCCAAAAAGTATAGAACAACCATCAATGACCACCCAAAGAGTATAAAACAACCATCAATGGCCACCCAAAGAGTATAAAACAACCACCAATGACCACCCAAAGAGTATAAAACCACCACAAATGACCACCCAAAGAGTATAGAACAACCACCAATGACCAACAAAAGAGTATAGAACAACCACCAATGACCAACAAAAGAGTATAGAACAACCACCAATGACCATCCAAAGAGTATAGAACAACCACCAATGACCACCCAAAGAGTATAAAACCACCACAAATGACCACCCAAAGAGTATAGAACAACCACCAATGACCAACAAAAGAGTATAGAACAACCACCAATGACCATCCAAAGAGTATAGAACAACCACCAATGACCACCCAAAGAGTATAAACAACCACAAATGACCAACCAAAGAAATTAAAACAACCACAAATGACCACCCAAAGAGTATAAAACCACCACCAATGACCACCCAAAGAGTATAAAACAACCACCAATGACCACCCAAAGAGTATAGAACAACCACCAATGACCACCCAAAGAGTATAAAATCACCAGAAATGACCATCCAAAGAGAATAGAACAACCACAAATGACCGGCTAAAAAGTATAGAACAACCACCAATGACCACCCAAAGAGTATAAAACAACCACCAATGACCACACAATGAGTGTAGAACAACCACCAATGACTATCCAAAGAGTATAAAACAACCACCAATGACCACCCAAAGAGTATAAAACAACCACCAATGACCACCCAAAGAGTATAAAACAACCACCAATGACCACCCAAAGAGTATAAAACAACCACCAATGACCACCCAAAGAGTATAAAACAACCACCAATGACCAACCAAAGAGCATAGAACGACCACCCAAAGAGTATAGAACCACCACCAATGACCACCCAAAGAGTATAGAACAACCACCAATAACCACTCAAAGATTATAAAACAACCACCAATGACCACCCAAAGATCACAGAACAACCACCCAAAGAGTATAGAACAACCACCAATGACCACCCAAAGAGAATAGAACAATCACCAATGACCGGCTAAAAAGTATAGAACAACCACCAATGACCACCCAAAGAGTATAGAACAAACACCAATGACCGGCTAAAAAGTATAGAACAACCACCAATGACCACCCAAAGAGTACAGAACAAACACCAATGACCACCCAAAGAGTATAAAACAACCACCAATAACCACCCAAAGAGTATAGAACAACCTCGAATGACCACCCAAAGAGCATAGAACAACCACCAATGACCACCCAAAGAGTATAGTACAACCACCAATGACCACCCAAAGAGTATAAAACAACCACCAATGACCACCCAAAGAGCATAGAACAACCACCAATGACCGGCTAAAAAGTATAGAACAACCACCAATGACCACCCAAAGAGTATTAAACCACCACAAATGACCACACAAAGAGTATAAAACAACCACAAATGACCATCCAAGGAGTATAAAACCACCAGAAATGACCTCCCAAAAATCAGAACAACAACCAATGACCATCCAAAAAGTATAGAACGACCATCAATGACCACCCAAAGAGTATAAAACAACCATCAATGGCCACCCAAAGAGTATAGAACAACAACCAATGACCACCAAAAGAGTATAAAACAACCACCAATGACCACCCAAAGAGCATAGAACAACCACCAATGACCGGCTAAAAAGTATAGAACAACCACCAATGACCACCCAAAGAGTATAAAACAACCACCAATGACCGCACAATGAGTGTAGAACAACCACCAATGACTATCCAAAGAGTATAAAACAACCACCAATGACCACCCAAAGAGTATAAAACAACCACCAATGACCACCCAAAGAGTATAAAACAACCACCAATGACCACCCAAAGAGTATAAAACAACCACCAATGACCACCCAAAGAGTATAAAACAACCACCAATGACCAACCAAAGAGCATAGAACGACCACCCAAAGAGTATAGAACCACCACCAATGACCACCCAAAGAGTATAGAACAACCACCAATAACCACTCAAAGATTATAAAACAACCACCAATGACCACCCAAAGATCACAGAACAACCACCCAAAGAGTATAGAACAACCACCAATGACCACCCAAAGAGAATAGAACAATCACCAATGACCGGCTAAAAAGTATAGAACAACCACCAATGACCACCCAAAGAGTATAGAACAAACACCAATGACCGGCTAAAAAGTATAGAACAACCACCAATGACCACCCAAAGAGTATAGAACAAACACCAATGACCACCCAAAGAGTATAAAACAACCACCAATAACCACCCAAAAAGTATAGAACAACCTCGAATGACCACCCAAAGAGCATAGAACAACCACCAATGACCACCCAAAGAGTATAGTACAACCACCAATGACCACCCAAAGAGTATAGAACAACAAACAATGACCACCCAAAGAGTATTAAACCACCACAAATGACCACACAAAGAGTATAAAACAACCACAAATGACCATCCAAGGAGTATAAAACCACCAGAAATGACCTCCCAAAAATCAGAACAACAACCAATGACCATCCAAAAAGTATAGAACGACCATCAATGACCACCCAAAGAGTATAAAACAACCATCAATGGCCACCCAAAGAGTATAGAACAACAACCAATGACCACCAAAAGAGTATAAAACAACCACCAATGACCACCCAAAGAGCATAGAACAACCACCAATGACCACCCAAAGAGTATAAAACAACCACCAATGACCACTCAAAGAGCATAGAACAACCACCAATAACCGGCTAAAAAGTATGAAACAACCACAAATGACCACACAAAGAGTATAAAACAACCACAAATGACCATCCAAGGAGTATAAAACCACCACAAATGACCTCCCAAAGAGATCAGAAAAACAACCAATGACAATCCAAAAAGTATAGAACAACCATCAATGACCACCCAAAGAGTATAAAACAACCATCAATGGCCACCCAAAGAGTATAAAACAACCACCAATGACCGCCCAAAGAGTATAAAACCACCACAAATGACCACCCAAAGAGTATAGAACAACCACCAATGACCAACAAAAGAGTATAGAACAACCACCAATGACCAACAAAAGAGTATAGAACAACCACCAATGACCATCCAAAGAGTATAGAACAACCACCAATGACCACCCAAAGAGTATAAAACCACCACAAATGACCACCCAAAGAGTATAGAACAACCACCAATGACCAACAAAAGAGTATAGAACAACCACCAATGACCATCCAAAGAGTATAGAACAACCACCAATGACCACCCAAAGAGTATAAAATCACCAGAAATGACCATCCAAAGAGAATAGAACAACCACAAATGACCGGCTAAAAAGTATAGAACAACCACCAATGACCACCCAAAGAGTATAAAACAACCACCAATGACCACCCAAAGAGATTAGAACAACCACCGATGACCACCCAAAGAGTATAGAACATCCATCAATGACCACCAAAAGAGTATAAAACAACCATCAATGACCACCCAAAGAGCATAGAACAACAACCAATGACCACCCAAAGAGTATAAAACAACCCCAAATGACCACCAAAAGAGCATAGAACAACCACCAATGACCACCCAAAGAGTATAAAACCTCCACAATGACCATCCAAAGAGAATAGAACAACCACCAATGACCGGCTAAAAAGTATAGAACAACCACCAATGACCGGCTAAAAAGTATAGAACAACCTTCAAAGACCACCCAAAGAGTAAAGAACAACACCAATGACCACCCAAAGAGTATAAAACAACCACATATGACCATCCAAAGAGTATAGAACAACCACCAATGACCACCCAAAGAGTATAGAACAACCACCAATGACCACCCAAAGAGCATAGAACAACCACCCAAAGAGTATAGAACAACCACCAATGACCACCCAAAGAGTATAAAACAACCACCAATGACCACTCAAAGAGTATAAAACAACCACCAATGACCACCCAAAGAGTATAAAACAACCACCAATGACCACCCAAAGAGTATAAAACAACCACCAATGACCACCCAAAGAGTATAAAACAACCACCAATGACCACCCAAAGAGTATAAAACAACCACCAATGACCACCCAAAGAGTATAAAACAACCACCAATGACCACCCAAAGAGTATAAAACAACCACCAATGACCACCCAAAGAGTATAGAACAACCACCAATGACCACCCAAAGAGTATAAAACAACCACCAATGACCACTCAAAGAGTATAAAACAACCACCAATGACCACCCAAAGAGTATAAAACAACCACCAATGACCACCCAAAGAGCATAGAACAACCACCAATGACCACCCAAAGAGCACAGAACAACCACCAATGACCGGCTAAAAAGGATAGAACAACCACCAATGACCACCCAAAGAGTATAAAACAACCACCAATGACCACCCAAAGAGTATGAAACCACCACCAATGACCACCCAAAGAGTATAGAACAACCACCAATGACCATTCAAAGAGTATAGAACAACCATCAATGACCACCCAAAGAGTATAAAACAACCACCAATGGCCACCAAAAGAGTATAGAACAACAACCAATGACCACCAAAAGAGTATAAAACAACCACCAATGACCACCCAAAGAGCATAGAACAACCACCAATGACCACCCAATGAGTATAAAACAACCCCAAATGACCACCAAAAGAGCATAAAACAACCACCAATGACCACCCAAAAAGTACAGAACAACCACAAATGACCACCAAAAGAGTATAGAACAACCACCAACTACCGGCTAAAAAGTATAGAACAACCAATGACCAGCCAAACAGTATAGAACAACCACCAATGACCACCCAAAGAGTATACAACAACTACCAATCACTGGCTAAAGAGTATAAACAATGACCAACCAAAGAGTATAGAACGACCACCAACGATCAACCAAACAGTATCAACTGACTCCAGTAAATGACCAAAGATTGAAGATGTAGGCTATACGTTAAAGAGGCATCACGGTAAAACTATATTTTTTATGCTTATTTAGAATTAATGTATATATGAATTAAACGTATTATCTTGTGGAAAATCAATGGGTGATTTATGCTGAAAAATGTTCTCAAAAACAGAAATGAATTATTAAAAAAGGGGAATCCCTATTTGTTGATCAACGATTTGGACATGTAAATTTTTTGCGTCACATATGATAACGCAGCGCATTACAAGCTACATCGGTAAACAAAAAAAATGGTTATCAGCGTGACCTACATGTAACTATCAAGCAAGAAGTGACAACTTATACTTTACATGTGTAGCAATATACTGGTACAAAAGAAATCTGTTTCTAACTCGACATTATAGATACACATTGTATATATTTGGTATTTTTCAGACGTGACTTAATTGGATAGTGTGGATGCCAGTGTAAGACTACAGACGGCATTTCATCATAGACGGCCAAACATGCAAGAGAACTGATCGATCTAAGACCTGCTGAATTTCCTCTAGATCTATTAGGATATTGCCAGACTACTTTTTTGGTAAATGTTTGTAGCATATTGTTTCAATAATTATATTTTATTGTACCATTATGAATAGATTAAGCAAAGAACGACATAATAAAAATGTTTACCACTCAGTATTGTAAACACTTTTAAATTAGAAGGTTTGGTTGTGATCAGGTTATGAATAGTGAACTTGTTTAATGTAATGGGATGAAAACAAAATATTCAGACAGATGTGAACCTTGTACTGCACACAAAATGACTTGTCATCAGCTAATATTTAGCACTCGTTTCTATAATCCTTTTTATTTTGTTTTACAGAACATAACTAATCCTGTATTCCTGGTATGTACAAGATCTCTCCACTTGTACAACGACAGAATGCTGAAAAGTTTAGGCATATATATGGAAAGTGAACCTGCTGTGGAGGGTACGTCCTATAACATAAGAGGCCGCTGGTCGACCTTTTTATTATCGGATATGATTTTGCCGACTGCGACACGGCGCCTGTCAAAAAATATCTCGCCGTGTTAAACCTCTCACCTTGTTTGAGTACTGTGGAGGGATGTTTCGATTGGAATATGGTAGCATTTTCTGTAAAACTATACACAAGATGTCAGAAATAGTTTGTTAAGCCACCCGAAGACATTTTATCTTAATATTACGAAATTCAATTTAATTGTGTGGTTTTTTTTTAAAAAATATGCTGGAAATATTGCCATTGCCATTGCCGTGTTAAACCTCTCACCTTGTTTGAGTACTGTGGAGGGATGTTTCGATTGGAATATGGTAGCATTTTCTGTAAAACTATACACAAGATGTCAGAAATAGTTTGTTAAGCCACCCGAAGACATTTTATCTTAATATTACGAAATTCAATTTAATTGTGTGGTTTTTTTTTAAAAAATATGCTGGAAATATTGCCATTGCCATTGCCGTGTTAAACCTCTCACCTTGTTTGAGTACTGTGGAGGGATGTTTCGATTGGAATATGGTAGCATTTTCTGTAAAACTATACACAAGATGTCAGAAATAGTTTGTTAAGCCACCCGAAGACATTTTATCTTAATATTACGAAATTCAATTTAATTGTGTGGTTTTTTTTTTAAAAATATGCTGGAAATATTGCCATTTAATGAACGGCATTATAGAAACACCCTATCTTCAGAGATAAGTAAACGTTAGGATATCTTTTGTATACAAATTTCTGTAAGAGATAATTAGAACAAGTTACTGTTCTTCAAAACAAGGAGAGCAATACCTGGGTTTGAAGCTGTTGTTGTTATATTGAAAAAGACAACAATACAATGTAGTATAATATTAGTTGAAAAATATACAGCTTTGTTAAAGTAGCAAAAGTAAACATTTTTAGATTTACAGTACGACTATATTTTTTTCTAATCATAATTATGTTCATTATATATAAATATTAACTATCACATTGTAATATAATACAGATATATGGTGAATATAGTGCTATTAAATCCTAATAATAAAATTGTAAGGGAAAAATGACCTGAATCATTGAGAATGTTACAGAGATTGATAGTGAATATTGCCCCTAATCATGGAGGATGTGAAATGGCACATCTCCAATGACCTGTATCAATGAGGATGTGACAGAAAGTGAAAGTGAATATAGCCCCTATAATGGAGGATGTGAAATGGCACATCTCCAATGACCTGTATCAATGAGGATGTGACAGAGAGTGAAAGTGAATATAGCCCCTTTAATGGAGGATGTGAAATGGCACATCTCCAATGACCTGTATCAATGAGGATGTAACAGAGAGTGAAAGTGAATATAGCCTCTATAATGGAGGATGTGAATTGGCACATCTTCAATGACATGGATCATTGAGGATGTGACAGAGAGTGGAAGTGAATATAGCCCTTTTAATGGAGGATGTGAATTGGCACATCTCCAATCACCTGTATCAATGAGGATGTAACAGAGAGTGAAAGTGAATAAAGCCCCTATAATGGAGGATGTGAAATGGCACAACTTCAATGACATGGATCATTGAGGATGTGACAGAGAGTGAAAGTGAATAGTCCCTATAATGGAGGATGTGAATTGGCACATCTCCAATGACCTGTATCGATGAAAATTTGACAGAGCGTGAAAATGAATAAAGCCCCTATAATGGAGGATGTGAAATGGTACATCTCCAATGACCTGTATCAATGAGGATATGACAGAGAGTGAAAGTGAATATAGCCCCTTTAATGGAGGATGTGAATTGGCACATCTCCAATCACCTGTATCAATGAGGATATGACAGAGAGTGAAAGTGAATATAGCCCCTATAATGGAGAATGTGAATTGGCACATCTCCAATGACCTGTATCAATGAGGATGTGACAGAGCATGAAAATGAATATAGCCCCTATAATGGAGGATGTGAAATGGCACTTCTTCAATGACATGGATCATTGAGGATGTGACAGAGAGTGAAAGTGAATATAGCCCCTTTAATGGAGGATGTGAATTGGCACATCTCCAATCACCTGTATCAATGAGGATGTAACAGAGAGTGAAAGTGAATATAAGCCTCTATAATGGAGGATGTGAAATGGCACATCTTCAATGACATGGATCATTGAGGATGTGACAGAGTGAAGGTGAATATAGCCCCTATAATAGAGGATGTGAATTGGCACATCTCCAATGACCTGTATCAATGAGGATGTGACAGAGAGTAAAAATGAATATAGCCCCCATAATGGAGGATGTGAAATGGCACTTCTTCAATGACATGGATCATTGAGGATGTGACAGAGAGTGAAAGTGAATATAGCCCCTATAATGGAGGATGTGAAATGGCACAACTTCAATGACATGGATCATTGAGGATGTGACAGAGAGTGAAAGTGAATAGTCCCTATAATGGAGGATGTGAATTGGCACATCTCCAATGACATGTATCGATGAAAATTTGACAGAGCGTGAAAATGAATAAAGCCCCTATAATGGAGGATGTGAAATGGCACATCTTCATTGACATGGACCATTGAGGATGTGACAGAGAGTGAAAGTGAATATAGCCCCTTTAATGGAGGATGTGAAATGGCACATCTCCAATGACCTGTATCAATGAGGATGTGACAGAGAGTGAAAGTGAACATAGCCCTATAATGGAGGATGTGAATTGGCACATCTCCAATGACCTGTATCAATGAGGATGTGACAGAGGGTGAAAGTGAATATAGCCCCTATAATGGAGGATGTGAATTGGCACATCTCCAATGACCTGTATCAATGAGGATGTGACAGAGAGTGAAAGTGAATATAGCCCCTATAATGGAGGATGTGAATTGTCACATCTCCAATCGCCTGTATCAATGAGGATGTGACAGAGCGTGAAAATGAATATAGCCTCTATAATGGAGGATATGAAATGGCACATCTTCAATGACATGGATCATTGAGGATGTGACAGAGAGTGAAAGTGAATATAGCCCCTATAATGGAGGATGTGAATTGGCACATCTCCAATGACCTGTATCAATGAGGATGTGACAGAGAGTGAAAGTGAATATAGCCTCTATAATGGAGGATGTGAAATGGCACATCTTCAATGACATGGATCATTGAGGATGTGACAGAGAGTGAAAGTGAATATAGCCCCTTTAATGGAGGATGTGAAATGGCACATCTCCAATCACCTGTATCAATGAGGATGTGACAGAGAGTGAAAATGAATATAGCCCCTATAATGGAGGATGTGAATTGGCACATCTCCAATGACCTGTATCAATGAGGATGTGACAGAGAGTGAAAGTGAATATAGCCCCTATAATGAAGGATGTGAAATGGCACATCTTCAATGACCTGTATCAATGAGGATGTGACAGAAAGTGAAAATGAATATAGCCCCTATAATGGAGGATGTGAAATGGCACATCTTCAATGACATGGATCATTGAGGATGTGACCGAGTGAAAATGAATATAGCCTCTGATCATTGAGGATGTGAAATGACCAATCTTCAATGACCTGGACCATTGAGGATGTGACAGAGAGTGAAAATGAATATAGCCCCTGATCATTGGCAAGAGTGAAAACGACTGTATCCCTGGAGCATGGAGGATGAAACAGAGATACCTGTAAGAGTTGCTAGAAACAATACCTGTAGAAGTTAATCAGAACAATACCTGTAGAAATTGATTAGAACAATACCTGTAAAAGTTGATCAGAACAATAACTGTAAACATTGATCAGAACAATACCTGTAGAAATTGATTAGAACAATACCTGTAAAAGTTGATCAGAACAATAACTGTAAACATTGATCAGAACAATACCTGTAGAAATTGATTAGAACAATAACTGTAAAAGTTGATCAGAACAATAACTGTAAACATTGATCAGAACAATACCTGTAGAAATTGATTAGAACAATACCTGTAAAAGTTGATCAGAACAATAA
Organism: Mimachlamys varia; assembly: GCA_947623455.1. Taxonomy (NCBI): domain Eukaryota; kingdom Metazoa; phylum Mollusca; class Bivalvia; order Pectinida; family Pectinidae; genus Mimachlamys; species Mimachlamys varia. The sequence continues at coordinate 6,217,411 of OX392540.1, read as the reverse complement.
CTGTAAACATTGATCAGAACAATACCTGTAGAAATTGATTAGAACAATACCTGTAAAAGTTGATCAGAACAATAACTGTAAACATTGATCAGAACAATAACTGTAAACATTGATCAGAACAATACCTGTAGAAATTGAAACAATATCTGTAAGAGTTTGTTAAAACAATACATGTAAAAGTTGATTAAATCAATACCTGTAGGAGTTCATTAGAACAATCCCCCTAGGAATTCATCAGCTTATTAGCTTTAGTAATTAATTTTCATTATATTTTAAGCTCCTTTATTTTTGTTCGGATGTTTAAACTGCGTCATTTTTCTTTTAAAATGAAATTATGAAATGTTCAAATTCTTGAACCAATCCGCAGACCATTTTCTATTTGTAAAATTCATTTCATTTGCGCTTGTTCAGTTGCTTTTCTAGATATTTATTATTGAATAATTTTCCTGTGTAATTTATTTGCTCATTGATATCAAAATGATTATATCAAGTCTCAGTGCTACAGAATATATAATAAAGTCTCAGTGATAGCTATGTAGTGGAAAAGCTCCATGACTTACAATCAGTAGCTTTCAAGGCAAGAAAATTCTTATCAGAAAATGTCTAAAAAATGGAATTCTTCTTCATGAAGATACAAAATGTTTAGTGGGACTCTCTGACTTAATCTTTCCAGTTTTTCAATCAACACTTTCAGAATAAATATTCTGCAAAAAAATAAATTGAGACCCTTTTTTGTGAGAGATTTTTTTTCTGTGTTATTGTGGGTTTTTATAAAACTGTTTGTAAAATCATCAACATGTTTCTTTCTCATTTAGTGTAGTTATTATAGTAAGTTTTAATAAAAACTGCTTCTTTATGAGTGTCTTCATTAATTTTCTCCAGCTACATTGTTTTAATTCAAAATATTGAAATTATTGTGAAAATTGCTTCTTTATGGAGTTTTTTGTTACTTTTCTCCCGCTATTATTCAAAATATGAAAATCATTAAAAACTGCTGCTTTAGGGAGTTTTTTGTAACTTTTCTCCAGCTATAATTCCAAATATGGAAATCATTGTGAAATCTGCATCTTTATCATCAAGATGTTTTATTTTGTATTTTTTCTCCAGCTACATTGTTTAATTCAAAATATGGAAATATTGTGAAAATTTCTACTTTATGGAGTTTTTTGTTATTTTCTCCAGTTATAATCAAAATATGGAAATAATTATGAAAATGCCACTTTATGGAGTTTTTTTTGCTATTTTTCTCCATCTGTAATTCCAAATGGTCATAACTGTCTGAACATTCCAAAATATGTTAAGTACATAGTGGGTATTATAGAATTATGAAAATTATTGTGAAAACTTCTTTTTTATGGAGTTTTTTGTTAGTTTTCTCACGCTATTATTCAAAATATGAAAATCATTAAAAACTGCTGCTTTAGGGAGTTTTTTTGTAACTTTTCTCGAGCTATAATTCCAAATATGGAAATCATTGTGAAATCTGCATCTTTATCATCAAGATGTTTTATTTTGTATTTTTTCTCCAGCTACATTGTTTAATTCAAAATATGGAAATATTGTGAAAATTGCTACTTTATGGAGTTTTTTTGTTATTTTCTCCAGTTATAATCAAAATATTGAAATAATTATTAAAATGCCACTTTATGGAGTTGTTTTTGCTATTTTTCTCCAAATGGTCATAATTGTCTGAACATTCCAAAATATGTTATGTACATAGTGGGTGTTATAGAATTATGGAAATTATTGTGAAAACTTCTTTTTATGGAGTTTTTTGTTATTTTTCTCCAATCCTATACATGTAATTCATAATATTGAAATTGTTATTGTGAAAACTGTTGATATATGGATTTTCTCCAGCTTTTAATAAAAAAGCTAGGGGACATAGTTGTCCAAACCTTTAAAATATGCACAGTGCATTTTTGGTTTATATGGAAATGATTGTGAAAACTCCTTTTTTATGCAGTTTTTTGTTATTTATTTCTCCATTTTTTATTCAAAATAGGTCATTATTGTAATCATATCATTCATAAATGACCACTGAATTTATGCAGTGACTTTAATAAGGAACATCCGATAGTAGTTGGTGGTTTTTCTCCAGGTGCCCTGGTTTCCAACACTGTAGCTGTTAAGTAACTTAATTTATGTCCAGTATTTGTAATTGTTTATATTTCAAAATGAATTTTACTTTCGCTGTCCATATTTGTATACCTCAGTCATTAAAATGTAATAATGTATGTCCAGCATTATCCCCAGCCTTTGTTGTTCTCTTTTGCTCCAAAATAAATTTGAGTAGCTTTATTTATTTGCCTTGTGGTTGTGATGTGAAGAATTAACTAAACAGCAAGGAACTGTAAACATGTACTTAAATATAAAAGACATGATAATGAATTTTATGAATTTTGTTACAGCATAACTTTTCGGAACCGGTCTCTGTCTGATCTAAAACTGTATATTCTGGTTCTACTGTTTGGTTCTGGAATGTATGTACTTCAGTATGTAGTATGAACATAAAGTACTGTTATGTTTACAGTTTCTATCTGAAATGAAAGACAATCTGCAGAAAGTATAGTTTGATCATTAATTGGTAGAACTGAAAAAAAAATCTTATACATGTAGGAAAGGGAGATAATCTTCATTTTCACCCTTTAACTTTAATTTTCAGCCACTTTTAGATTTATATAACAATGAGTCTATCAGTTTTTAGCGCTAAAACTACGAGTAGTTTTGGCGTCTATTGCTGCCACTATTCTGTGACCTTTGACCCATGTCATTTTTTCCCCTCCCGCTCCGGAAAAGCTTGAATTGCTACCAATCACAAGATGTCTGAACTATTTGAAAGCCTTAACCTAACAGGAAATGATGTTCCCATGGTATTGTTAATAATATTGATGACTTTAATTATCTATATGCGATTTGTAACAAAGAAATCAGTTTTTCACTCCCACGGCTCATTTAAATATTACGTCTCTGCCCAATGCCTGACCTCTCGTGTATACATTCGTGCTATACATCTCTGCTTTACACTCGTATACGGATCGTGGAATGTACTGGCATGGTGAACTTTGCTGTTAAACTTTGATTATATAATCGCGCCATAGCCAAATAGCCTGATTTTGATTTCAATGATATATTACCTTATACATGTGCATAAACCAAAATACGTGATCAATTTATCGGTCGGAAGTATTAATTCGTAACTACAGTGAAAATCCGCCCTCTGGATATGATAACGTTATTTACAAGTTATTTCCCCTGATTGTCACTAACGTTGTGATATACAGTATATATTATATATACCAAATGCACAAGCTTGATCGATTTTGTTACTTAATATTGTACTGAGTATACAATTTTGAATTAGACCTTATCAGAACCTGCATAATTAATGAACATATGAATTGGCAAAACACTTGATTTATTGAAAATAACACTTTAATATACTTTTCTATGGCGAGCAAAAGCTCGTGGTTTTATAATTACGTCCTCTGTGCTTCACATATCACTATACACTGTAGGTTCACATTTTTGTTTTAACGAAACTTTATCAGAACCTGTAAAGTGTACTTAGTAATTGACTATTTCTTAAAGAAGTAACGGATGGATATTTCTCAAATTCCATATGTAGTTTCACTTTCGTGCCTAGTTGTGCCCGTTGAGAGATTTTGAGACTGATCAGATCAACAAAATGTCAGATTGCCATCCTGAATTTTGATAATTAGGCCTAGAGATGTAAGTGAAGTGGATCTTTCTCAAACTTCATATGTATGTTCCTCTTGGTCCTTATAGTTGTGCTATTTTGCTTTTAGGGAAAAAAACGAAATGGCCGACGGACGGCCATATTGAAATTTTAGCTCATAGTCTACCATCTTTCAATTAATAATGCCTTTTCTTAAGAAGAAAAAAGGGAAAAGATCCCACTTTTTATTTTGTGTCTAACACACTAATACCGTTTATTTCGGTGCATATATTAAAATAAACACATTCGCTTCCGTGTAAATGGATCAATGTTCATTTGTAATAAAAATTGATATTTTAGTTAAATTTTTAAAGCACTGCACTTAATTGTACATGTAGCTTGAAATACAACTCGTCAATCTAAACAACCTGCGTGTTATTGGGTTTACAACCTGCGTGTTATTGGGTTTACTCTAAATACTTACTTAATCCCTATTCTGAAACTTTCTGATATCGAAACATAGTAACCCATACAACAAAAACACTTCAATAGCTGTCGAAATATACATACTATTGTTAGAAGTTTTAGCGTTTCAGTACTTTCAGTACTTTGATTCTGTTTGTTGACAAAATTGATGTTCCTTTTTTCAATTCTACCAATTATTATGAGAATACATCCTTGGCTAAGGGAAATAACTCTGCTCACGATGCTTACTGACAATCAAGAATGGCCTGTCAAACAGATTGAAGTTCTGATATGCATAAAATAACCATTTCTTGTTTACAATGAGATTTATTTGCATTTTAGAATTATCAACCATATTGTGAAAACCAAAATTAAATTAATTAAACAAAATAAAAGGAGACCACTGAAAGACCTAATTAAAGTTGTGTCTACCACAGCGGCCTGCAAGAGAATATGTTAGATATATCTTTTACCTAAAGTAAAGTTTTTAGTGTAAAATAGAATACACATGCACACTGAGGAAAGAATCGTAATAAATCGTCGAGTTTCTGTGGAGGGGGGCAAAACATGCTGTAACATAGACACAAACTGACGAAGAAAGCAAAGCGTCAATCATTTGCCTTACTTTGAACATTGTCCATTCATTAGCGTTCAAATATGATCATGTTGATGACGAAGTCAGCTGTTTAACTGACAAAGGACAGCAGCTGGCACAGGCAAAGCCGAAGAAAAGGCCTATGAAACTTTTGGGAAGCCAGCGATAGTTTTATATGTGAAAGGATGTCATACATATTGCATTTACCTTTGAGTCAAACATACAATCTGTCTACGAGGACAGTGATAGGGTAACACTGGTTGAAATAAGCTCCAAAACCTCTGCAGGCTTCCTGCCGAAGTTTTCTTTTCCGTTCTATTTCAACCAATCAGAATGTGGCAAAATTTCAAGCCCGCGATTTTCGAACCGCAAATATTTCTCATGCTGAACCTGATTCGTCGAAATTTCTTTTTAAGATTTTGTTTTAAGAAGGAATTACTTCAAATCATAGATTTGCAACGATCACATAATGAATTACGATATGTCACATAATATCTATTCATACAGCGATGTTGAAAAACGGTGATTGCTTTAGCGTCCGACCTATTTATAACCAATCAGAACGTTGGAAATTTATTGTCCGCTCAACATCGGGAAACCAAAAAAATTCTCTCCATGTATTGTAGTTTCTTTTTGTGTTACTATATATAGCTTTTAGATTGCATTAGATTGATATCTGAAGCGCTCGCATGATAGTAAAAATGGAAACTGAGCTGTCTTTAATATACCCAGAACTACAGACACCTAAAGGAAGAAGAGAAGAAATAGCTGAGAGAACAAGCAGCGGAAAACAGGAGAGAAAGAATCATCGACAATCTTCATTCATTTAAAAAAAGTTGAATATTTTCCCTTTTCTCTAACATGTATTTGATTTCAGTTACTTGAAAATTGACCATTCCTCTTAAGAAAGGGTATTATTAATTGAAAGATGGTCACAAAAAAAGCTTATCTACAGTACATGTAAGAAACAAGAGGAATCTACATATGAAATTATGAGAAAGATCAAAATCCAAGATGGCTATCTGTCAGCCATTTTGTTTTTCTGAACAGTCCCACAATCAGAAGGGCACAACAAGGTGCCAAAGGGAACCTGCATACAAAACTTGGGAAATATCCCTCCAGTTCTTCTTAACATTTAACGGTAACAAATTTTTCATTGTCAAAATAAAAGATGGCCATTTGTCAGCCATATTGTGTTTTCGATCACTCCCAATGAAATGGTCTGAACAGATGAAAGAATTCTTTGTAGGTACCCAATCCTTCCGGTTGAGGGATCGGATCCACGATCTTCTTTTATGTACACCATGTGGGAATTTAAAAAACCTAACCCCCTTCCTCTTTGCGTCGTTGGACCGGTCAGTGCATCCCACCACACTAGTGCAACCTTTCACCATTGTTAGCTCACCTGGTCCGAAGGACCGAGGTGAGCTTATGCCATACCGTGGCGTCCGTCGTCCGTCCGTCGTCCGTCAACAATTTCTTTAAACGACTTCTCCTCCATAACCACTGATAGGAAATCAATCTAATTTGGCAGGAAGCATCCTTGGGTGCCCAGGATTCAAAATTGTACTAATGGTGGGACTGACCCCCTAGGGGACTGAGGGGCGGGGCCAAAAAGGGTTATTTAGCTATATTGGTTTAAGCGACTTCTTCTCCATAACCACTGATTGGAAATCAGCCTTATTTGGCAGAAAGTATCCCTAGGTGCTCAGGATTCAAAATTTTACGCATGGTGGGACTGACCCCATAGGGGGCTGAGGGGTGGGGGCCATAAAAAAGTATTTAGCTATATTGATATTAGCGACTTTTTTTTGATAACCACTAATTGGAAATCAACCTTATTTGGCAGGAAGCATGCTTAGGTGCCCAGGATTAAAAATCGTACTCATGGTGGGACTGATCCCCTAGGGGGCTGAGGGGCGGGGCCAAAAAGGGTTATTTAGCTATATTGGTTTAAGCGACTTCTTCTCCATAACCATTGATTGGAAATCAGCCCTATTTGGCAGGAAGCATCCCCTGGTGCTCAACATTCAAAATTGTACTAATGGTGGGACTGACCCCCTAGGGGGCTGAGGGGCGAGCCAAAAAGAAAATATTTTATCATGATTACTTAGATACCAATGTATCCAGGTGAGCGATACAGGCCCTCTGGGCCTCTTGTTTATGTGTTGCCAATGTTGTCCCGCAGTTAAGCCGAATCAGCTTATTTGTCGGCCATATTGTGTTTTCGATCACTCCCAAAATCTGTACACAACTAAAAACCAAGAGAAGCCTGCATATGTCAGCCTTTTTGTTTTTCTGATCAGTCCCACAATCAAAAGGGCACAACTAGGTGCCAAGGGAAACTGCATATAAAACTTGGGATACATCCCTCCTGTTCTGAAGATAGAGCGGTGACACATTTTTCATCATCAATATCCAAGATGGCCGTTTGTCGGCCATTTTTTTTTATTTGTTCTAAAATTTCTTCTCAAGATATATCGGAAAGAAAAATTGTTGAAACACGGACACAGGATGATTTGAATAAAAAAATGATGAAGTGTAAAGGACTCGCACAACTAAATAATTTACTATATGTTATTAGTAAGCTTTAGAGCTAATAACTTTAATATTTGAAGTTCAACACTAGTGACAGCTGCCTGGATTCACAGGTACATACATGGCAAAGACTTCACATGGCATTTTATCAGGAGTTTACTGGCATATTAGCTTGCTACAGGCGTCTGCGTCGGACAACTGGAAATTTACATATAAATCCAGTGAAATGGGACGGGAACAGCCTCTGACTTTTGACCACATATCAATCTGCCATCACATATCAAAATCTACCAAAGGTATACATTTTTGTAAAGTTTAATACCTATAGATTTCATTCAATGCAGAATATGTCAACAATTTTTCGGTAGGGTCTACAAACGTATGAAACACCTCCTGATAGGCTGATTTAGTTGTGTGAGTCCTAAAATAAAGATGTTTTTGAATTAGGATTTCCGTCATGTAGTTTGTCATTATGACAGTTACCTCCCATGGACTTCCGTTTAGACTATCCCATTTGCTCCAGGGTGGTTCCTCTGATCAGACATCTCTATCTGAAGTTCGGGGTTTGAATCCTGTGAATATACACAAATTTATTGAAACACTGTCATTTTTTCGTTGTCAATTTCTTGTCATAGGAAGCCTTGTATTTTAGTTACTTAATCATTTGTTTCAGCACCCTAGCACACTTGCCTCCCCTGGGTAATGGACACTTGACATGTTCCAGTTTTGTCAATGCTGAATTAATCCTTCCGTGATTGAACCAATGTACTGCTGCTGATTTTGCAGATATGGCGTTCCTCGAACATCGTAAGTTTTTTGGTGAACTCTCGTTATCAAATTTGTTACAAGCCTCATTCCTCTGATTGTTGGTGTTAAATGTCATGGCTGAGATAGCCCCTTCTCCCAACTTCATGAGTGTAGCTGGCTTGGTCATTAAGCTCATTTGTTTTTTTGTTAAACCTCATGGCTTCAAAGCTCTCTACTGCCCATGTGCAAGACATGCTGCGGTGCATTTGAGTAAAAAACACAAACATTTACAATGAGTAGTATTTCTTCTAATAGCTTCTTGTCATTGTTGTCCATGTTTAGTTTTGTAATGTTCTTAGAATGGAGATTGTTTGATTTCACCCACCAGCTTGTTTTCATCCCTCCTCCACACACATAAGAGTTCCTCCGACATTTCAAACAGTCTCCACTGTAGCACAGAATGGTGGTTTTAAGCACTACAGGTAGTTTTTGTCCAATTACATATTGTTTTTTAACTTTCCCCTCATACTTAATACTTTCTTAATGTCCTCTGCCTTTCTTCAAATGTCTTCCCAGAAAACATTCCTCTACTCCAGGATCCTTTGAGACACTGGCGGTACTGACTCTGGCTGAGATGGATAGGGTCCACAAGGCGTTGCACTTTCCATGTCGGATCCATTACTTTTGCTTCCTGAAAACCAGCTGCTGCTTTACCGTCACCATCTGTAGTTACATACCTTACAAGTGCACCTTGCACAGTGAAGCATGTTCCCAGATCCTTTCCTAGTTCTGCCTCTGTGATAGGTTTGTACTTGTCCATGTTAGCTGAACAGTTTGTATATCCATTTGGGCATTTCACAGAGGGTCCCTTGGCTCTTAGCCACGCACCAGTAGCACACAGTTTGTTCTTAACAACCAATGCAAGCACTTCTTTCAGGATGATTACCGAGTGTGTTTGACAAACGGTATAAATTGTTGTCTTTTGATTACAGGGTGATAACCAAGTGTGTTTGACAAACGGCATAGTGTTGTCTTTTGATTACAGGATGATTACCGAGTGTGTTTGACAAACGGTATAGTGTTGTCTTTTGATAACAGGATGATTACCGAGTGTGTTTGACAAACGGTATAGTGTTGTCTTTTGATTACAGGATGATTACCGAGTGTGTTTGACAAACGGTATAGTGTTGTCTTTTCATTACAGGGTGATTACCGAGTGTGTTTGACAAACAGTATAAATTGTTGTCTTTTGATTACAAGATGATTACCGAGTGTGTTTGACAAACGGTATAGTGTTGTCTATTGATTACAGGATGATTACAGAGTGTGTTTGACAAACGGTATAGTGTTGTCTTTTGATTACAGGGTGATTACCGAGTGTGTTTGATAAATGGTATAATGTTGTCTTTTGATTACAGGATGATTACCAAGCGTGTTTGACAAACGGTATAGTGTTGTCTTTTGATTACAGGGTGATTACCGAGTGTGTTTGAGAAATGGTATAATGTTGTCTTTTGATTACAGGATGATTACCAAGCGTGTTTGACAAACGGTATAGTGTTGTCTATTGATTACAGGATGATTACAGAGTGTGTTTGACAAACGGTATAGTGTTGTCTTTTGATTACAGGATGATAACCGAGTGTGTTTGACAAACGGTATAGTGTTGTCTTTTGATTACAGGGTGATTACAGAGTGTGTTTGACAAACGGTATAATGTTGTCTTTTGATTGCAGGATGATTACCGAGTGTGTTTGACAAATGGTATAGTGTTGTCTTTTGATTACAGGATGATTACCGAGTGTGTTTGACAAACGGTATAAATTGTTGTCTTTTGATTACAGGGTGATTACAGAGTGTGTTTGACAAACGGTATAATGTTGTCTTTTGATTACAGGGTGATTTTCGAGTGTGTTTGACAAACGGTATAAATTGTTGTCTTTTGATTACAGGATGATTACATAGTGTGTTTGACAAACGGTATAACTTGTTGTCTTTTCATTACAAGATGATTACCGAGTGTGTTTGACAAACGGTATAAATTGTTGTCTTTTGATTACAGGATGATTACCGAGTGTGTTTGACAAACGGTATAAATTGTTGTCTTTTGATTACAGGATGATTACCGAGTGTGTTTGACAAACGGTATAGTGTTGTCTTTTGATAACAGGATGATTACCAAGTGTGTTTGACAAACGGTATAGTGTTGTCTTTTGATTACAGGATGATTACCAAGTGTGTTTGACAAACGGTATAGTGTTGTCTTTTGATTACAGGATGATTACCGAGTGTGTTTGAGAAACGGTATATTGTTGACTGTTGATTACAGGATGATTACCAAGTGTGTTTGACAAACGGTATAGTGTTGTCTTTTGATTACAGGATGATTACCAAGTGTGTTTGACAAACGGTATAAATTGTTGACTTTGATTACAGGATGATTACCGAGTGTGTTTGACAAACGGTATAAATTGTTGTCTTTTGATTACAGGATGATTACCGAGTGTGTTTGACAAACGGTATAGTGTTGTCTTTTGATAACAGGATGATTACCAAGTGTGTTTGACAAACGGTATAGTGTTGTCTTTTGATTACAGGATGATTAACAAGTGTGTTTAACAAACGGTATAGTGTTGTCTTTTGATTACAGGATGATTACCGAGTGTGTTTGAGAAACGGTATATTGTTGACTGTTGATTACAGGATGATTACCAAGTGTGTTTGACAAACGGTATAGTGTTGTCTTTTGATTACAGGATGATTACCGAGTGTGTTTGACAAACGGTATAAATTGTTGACTTTGATTACAGGATGATTACCGAGTGTGTTTGACAAACGGTATAGTGTTGTCTTTTGATTACAGGGTGATTACCGAGCCTGTTTGACAAACGGTATAATCAGCAAAGACAGTGCCATGATCTGTCATGTAGACTTAAGTGGGAGGTTCAAGGATGAGGTTGTTGATTTCAAAGGAATGCATGTCAAGGTTTGTGCCACTGTATTTAAATTAGCTCTATCATAATAATGGAATGCTTTCAGCATGATAATGGCTAAAAATAAAATTACTTTTACTATAATATGTCAGTTTACAGTATTTCTATGACTTTTGAAGCTTTGTTGATTTATTTCAAAAATAAATTACATGAAATCAAATACAGTTCAAATATTCTAAAATGAACAATATTTAATGTGAAAAGTTGTTGATATCAGACCCTGGAAAGGCTCATTAGATTTGAAATTGATTCTGGATCTTACCAAGGTGTTAAATTTAATACACATTTCTGTGTAAATCTAACATGAAATATGAAACCTCCCAGTTCCTTATTAGATTAACCAGGATTCAAGATGCAGATAGTTCAGTTATCTTTTGAAATATCTGTACTAGTAAATATTAGGGCCAGTCGAGCTGATGGATGCATTGAATCTGTGTATCCTGAAACTGTTGATGTCCTTGAAATAAATGTTCAGAGCTTCGACTTTAGTTCATGATTAAATTATTGTAAATTATAACATGATTTAGGAAACTTTGAATATAATACAAGAAGCTGACCAACATATAATGAAGATGTTGAAGTCAAACAATCGACTGGTGCACCAGGGTACTATCACCCATAGCTACCCATTCTGTTGGGGGTACTATACAGGTTTTTCTTGGTATTAGTTTTAACGTTGGTCTAAGGGAGATAACTCATCACGTTTTACAGATGAAGGCAAGATTTAGATTTGATATTGTATTTATGTAAAGATTATTTTACACAACTGATAAATGTTTTATTTTATTTTCTTCTGTTTTCCAACCTGAAGAAAATGTTTACAAATTTAATATTGTAATTAAGATTAAAAAAGAAATAAAGAAAAATTGGACATATTTCAGTGTTAACACCAAATTTTATTTTTCAAGATGTTATTCTTTTTATTTATTGCAAGTCTGAGACCCCACTGATTTACAAAGCTGTCCCACGCTGGTTTGTTTGTGTGGAACAAGCCACACAGAAGTTATTGGCCAATAATTCTAAGACATACTTGTATGTTATACAGAACTATGAATCATATGTACCTGTTCCAGAATTAACCAAAAGGGAGGGATAGGAGACACTTCTTATAGATCTTACTGCCCTTAGAATTGTAAAAGTTATTTAATATATGGAGTGAAGGCAGATCTTGTTTTAACCCTACCACTCAAATTATACTTATACAGGTACATCTCCCCTTTATGAAAAGTTATGAAATATAGCCCTTTCCAGAATTAACCATATGGGAGGCGGTGAGACCCCAGCACCCATCAAATACTTAAACTGATTTAATATAAGGAATGGTTGGCAGATCTAGATCTAAGCCTCCCCCTCCTCCACACGACTTATTGTGGACTAACCCTTGGGATATATTAAGTGATATTCACTTTTGAGCTTTTCCGTGCAATGTTTCTCTTAACATTTCAATACCTAACAAGAGTACACATTCATAAATTAGTTGAGATACTTTTTTTCATGAAATATATTTCAGCATGAGGTCTTCCAAGCTTTTGTCTACTAAGTTTCTCTGAGGTCGTCCAAGCTTTTGTCTACTCAGGTAATCTGAGGTCTTCCAAGCTTTCGTCTACTAAGGTTCTCAGAGATCTTCAAAGCTTTCATCTACTAAGGTTCCCTGAGGTCTTCCAAGCTTTCGTCTACTAAGGTTCTCTGAGGTCGTCCAAGCTTTTGTCTACTAAGTTTCTCTGAGGTCGTCCAAGCTTTTGTCTACTCAGGTTATCTGAGGTCTTCCAAGCTTTTATCTACTGAGGTTCTCAGAGATCTTCAAAGCTTTCATCTACTAAGGTTCCATGAGGTCTTCCAAGCTTTCTTCTACTTAAGTTCTCTGATGTCTTCCAAGCTTTCTTTTACTAAGATTCTCTGAGGTCTTCCAAGCTTTCCTCTACTAAGGTTCTCTGAAGTCTTCCAAGCTTTCTTTTACTAAGATTCTCTGAGGTCTTCCAAGCTTTCCTCTACTAAGGTTCTCTGAGGTCTTCCAAGCTTTCTTTTACTAAGATTCTCTGAGGTCTTCCAAGCTTTCTTATTCTAAGGCTCTCTGAGGTCTTCCAAGCTTTTGTCTACTGAGATTCTCTGAGGTCTTCCAAGCTTTCATCTACTAAGATTCTCTGAGGTCCTCCAAGCTTTCGTCTTCTAAAGTTCTCTGAGGTCTTCCAAGCTTTCATCTACTAAGATTATCTGAGGTCTTCCAAGGTTTCATTTACTAAGATTCTCTGAGGTCTTCCAAGCTTTTGTCTACTAAGGTTCTCAGAGATCTTCAAAGCTTTCATCTACTAAGGTTCTCAGAGATCTTCAAAGCTTTCATCTACTAAGGTTCCTTGAGGTCTTTCAAGCTTTTGTCTGCTAAGGTTCTCTGAGGTCTTCCAAGCTTTCTTCTACTAAGGTTCTCCGAAGTCTTCCAAACTGTCATCTACTAAGGTTCTCCGAGGTCTTACAAGCTTTCGTCTACTACGGTTCTCTGAGGTCTTCCAAGCTTTCTTCTACTAAGGTTTGTACTAGAACATTTTATTATGACATTATGAAGGAAAATAACTTAAAATATATATTAGAAAGTCAGGTGATCAAAGTTCAAGGTCATAAGATCAAACATCAAGGTTAAATTTTGTGTAGGTTTTTCCTGCTTATCATTTAGTAAGATTCTCTGAGGTCTTCCAAGCTTTCGTCTACTAAGATTATCTGAGGTTTCACAAGCTTTCGTCTACTAAGATTATCTAAGGTTTTACAAGCTTTCATCTACTAAGATTCTCTGAGGACTTCCAAGCTTTTGTCTACTCAGGTTATCTGAGGTGTTCCAAGCTTTCGTCTACTAAGATTATCTGAGGTTTCACAAGCTTTCGTCTACTAAGATTATCTAAGGTTTTACAAGCTTTCATCTACTAAGATTCTCTGAGGACTTCCAAGCTTTCATCTGCTAAGGTTCTCTGAGGTCTTCCAAGGTTTCGTCTAGTAAATGTTATCTGAGGTCTTTCAAGCTTTCATCTACTAAGATTATCTGAGGTCTTCCAAGGTTTCATCTACTAAGATTCTCTGAGGTCTTCCAAGATTTTGTCTACTAAGAATCTTTCATATCTTCCAAGCTTTCGTCTACTGATAGGTTCTCTGAGGTCTTCCAAGCTTTTGTCTTCTAAGATTATCTGAGGTCTTCCAAGCTTTCTTCTACTAAGATTCTCTGAGGTCTTCCAAGCTTTCGTCTACTAAGGTTCTCTGAGGTCTTTCAAGCTTTCGTCTACTAAGGTTCTCTGAGGACTTCCAAGCTTTGGTCTACTAAGATTCTCTGAGGTCTTCCAAGATTTTGTCTACTAAGAATCTTTCATATCTTCCAAGCTTTCGTCTACTGATAGGTTCTCTGAGGTCTTCCAAGCTTTTGTCTTCTAAGATTATCTGAGGTCTTCCAAGCTTTCATCTACTAAGATTCTCTGAGGTCTTCCAAGCTTTTGTCTACTAAGAATCTTTCAGATCTTCCAAGCTTTGGTCTACTAATATTATCTGAGGTCTTCCAAGCTTATGTCTACTAAAATTATCTGAGGTTTTACAAGCTTTCAACTACTAAGATTCTCTGAGGAATTCAAAGCTTTCATCTGCTTAGGTTCTCTGAGGTCTTCCAAGCTTTTGTCTTCTAAGATTATCTGCGGTCTTCCAAGCTTTCATTTAGTAAGATTCTCTGAGGTCTTCCAAGCTTTCGTCTACTAAGGTTCTCTGAGGTCTTTCAAGCTTTCGTCTACTAAGGTTCTCTGAGGACTTCCAAGCTTTTGTCTACTAAGATTCTCTGAGGTCTTCCAAGCTTTTGTCTACTAAGAATCTTTCAGATCTTCCAAGCTTTCGTCTACTAAGATTATCTAAGGTTTCACAAGCTTTCGTCTACTAAGATTATCTAAGGTTTTACAAGCTTTCATCTACTAAGATTCTCTGAGGACTTCCAAGCTTTCATCTGCTAAGGTTCTCTGAGGTCTTCCAAGCTTTCGTCTACTACGGTTCTCTGAGGTCTTCCAAGCTTTCTTCTACTAAGGTTTGTACTAGAACATTTTATTATGACATTATGAAGGAAAATAACTTAAAATATATATTAGAAAGTCAGGTGATCAAAGTTCAAGGTCATAAGATCAAACATCAAGGTTAAATTTTGTGTAGGTTTTTCCTGCTTATCATTTAGTAAGATTCTCTGAGGTCTTCCAAGCTTTTGTCTACTCAGGTTATCTGAGGTGTTCCAAGCTTTCGTCTACTAAGATTATCTGAGGTTTCACAAGCTTTCGTCTACTAAGATTATCTAAGGTTTTACAAGCTTTCATCTACTAAGATTCTCTGAGGACTTCCAAGCTTTTGTCTACTCAAGTTATCTGAGGTGTTCCAAGCTTTCGTCTACTAAGTTTATCTGAGGTTTCACAAGCTTTCGTCTACTAAGATTATTTAAGGTTTTACAAGCTTTCATCTACTAAGATTCTCTGAGGACTTCCAAGCTTTCATCTGCTAAGGTTCTCTGAGGTCTTCCAAGTTTTCGTCTACTTAGGTTCCCGGAGGTCTTCCAAGCTTTCATCTACTAAGGTTCTCTGAGGTCTTCCAAGCTTTGGTCTAGTTAGGTTCTCTGTGGTCTTCCAAGCTTTCGTCTACTAATGTTCTCTGAGGTCTTCCAAGCTTTCGTCTACTAAGATTCTCTGAGATCTTCAAAGCTTTCATCTACTAAGGTTCCCTGAGGTCCTCCAAGCTTTCGTCTAGTAAGGTTCTCTGATGTCTTCCAAGCGTTTGTCTACTAAGTTTCACTGAGGTCTTCCAAGCTTTCGTCTACTAAGGTTCTCCGAGGTCTTGTAAGCTTTCCTCTACTAAATTTCTATAAGGTCTTCGTCTACTAAGATTCTCTGAGGTCTTCCAAGCTTTCGTCTACAAAGGTTCTCTAAGGTCTTTCAAGCTTTCGTCTTCTAAGGTTCTCAGAGATCTTCTAAGCTTTCATCTACTAAGGTTCTCAGAGATCTTCCAAGCTTTCATCTACCAAGGTTCCTTGAGGTCTTTCAAGCTTTTGTCTACTGAGGTTCTCTGAGGTCTGCCAAGCTTTCGTCTACTAAGATTATCTGAGGTCTTCCAAGCTTTCATCTACTAAGATTATCTGAGGTCGTCCAAGCTTTTGTCTACTCAGGTTATCTGAGGTCTTCCAAGCTTTCGTCTACTAAGGTTCTCAGAGATCTTCAAAGCTTTCATCTACTAAGGTTCCTTGAGGTCTTTCAAGCTTTTGTCTGCTAAGGTTCTCTGAGGTCTTCCAAGCTTTCTTCTACTAAGATTCTCTGAGTTCTTTCAAGTTTTCGTCTAGTAAGATTCTCTGAAGTCTTACAAGCTTTCGTCTACTACGGTTCTCTGAGGTCTTCCAAGCTTTCTTCTACTAAGGTTTGTACTAGAACATTTTATTATGACATTATGAAGGAAAATAACTTAAAATATATATTAGAAAGTCAGGTGATCAAAGTTCAAGGTCATAAGATCAAACATCAAGGTTAAATTTTGTGTAGGTTTTTCCTGCTTATCATTTAGTAAGATTCTCTGAGGTCTTCCAAGCTTTTGTCTACTCAGGTTCTCTGAGGTCTTCCAAGCTTTCTTCTACTAAGATTCTCTGAGTTCTTTCAAGTTTTCGTCTGGTAAGATTCTCTGAAGTCTTACAAGCTTTCGTCTACTACGGTTCTCTCAGGTCTTCCAAGCTTTCTTCTACTAAGGTTTGTACTAGAACATTTTATTATGACTTTATGAAGGAAAATAGCTAAAAATATATATTAGAAAGTCAGGTGATCAAAGTTCAAGGTCATAAGATCAAACATCAAGGTTAAATTTTGTGTAGGTTTTTCCTGCTTATCATTTAGTAAGATTCTCTGAGGTCTTCCAAGCTTTCGTCTACTAAGATTATCTGAGGTTTCACAAGCTTTCGTCTACTAAGATTATCTAAGGTTTTACAAGCTTTCATCTACTAAGATTCTCTGAGGACTTCCAAGCTTTTGTCTACTCAGGTTATCTGAGGTGTTCCAAGCTTTCGTCTACTAAGATTATCTGAGGTTTCACAAGCTTTCGTCTACTAAGATTATCTAAGGTTTTACAAGCTTTCATCTACTAAGATTCTCTGAGGACTTCCAAGCTTTCATCTGCTAAGGTTCTCTGAGGTCTTCCAAGCTTTGGTCTAGTTAGGTTCTCTGAGGTCTTCCAAGCTTTCGTCTACTAATGTTCTCTGAGGTCTTCCAAGCTTTCGTCTACTAAGATTCTCTGAGGTCTTCCAAGCTTTCGTCTACTAAAGTTCTCTGAGGTCTTCCAAGCTTTCATCTACTAAGATTATCTGAGGTCTTCCAAGGTTTCATCTACTAAGATTCTCTGAGGTTTCCAAGCTTTTGTGTACTAAGAATCTTTCAGATCTTCCAAGCTTTCGTCTACTGATAGGTTTTCTGAGGTCTTCCAAGCTTTTGTCTTCTAAGATTATCTGAGATCTTCCAAGCTTTCGTCTACTAAAGTTCTCTGAGGTCTTCCAAGCTTTCATCTACTAAGATTATCTGAGGTCTTCCAAGGTTTCATTTACTAAGATTCTCTGAGGTCTTCCAAGCTTTTGTCTACTAAGAATCTTTCAGATCTTCCAAGCTTTCGTCTACTAAGATTCTCTGCGGTCTTCCAAGCTTTCATCTACTAAGATTATCTGAGGTCTTCCAAGGTTTCATTTACTAAGATTCTCTGAGGTCTTCCAAGCTTTTGTCTACTAAGAATCTTTCAGATCTTCCAAGCTTTCGTCTACTAAGATTCTCTGAGGTCTTCCAAGCTTTCGTCTACTAAAGTTCTCTGAGGTCTTCCAAGCTTTCATCTACTAAGATTATCTGAGGTCTTCCAAGGTTTCATCTACTAAGATTCTCTGAGGTCTTCCAAGCTTTTGTCTACTAAGAATCTTTCAGATCTTCCAAGCTTTCGTCTACTGATAGGTTTTCTGAGGTCTTCCAAGCTTTTGTCTTCTAAGATTATCTGAGATCTAACAAGCTTTCGTCTACTAAAGTTCTCTGAGGTCTTCCAAGCTTTCATCTACTAAGATTATCTGAGGTCTTCCAAGGTTTCATTTACTAAGATTCTCTGAGGTCTTCCAAGCTTTCATTTAGTAAGATTCTCTGAGGTCTTCCAAGGTTTCATTTACTAAGATTCTCTGAGGTCTTCCAAGCTTTTGTCTACTAAGAATCTTTCAGATCTTCCAAGCTTTCGTCTACTAAGATTCTCTGCGGTCTTCCAAGCTTTCATTTAGTAAGATTCTCTGAGGTCTTCCAAGGTTTCATCTACTAAGATTCTCTGAGGTCTTCCAAGGTTTCATCTACTAAGATTATCTGAGGTCTTCCAAGGTTTCATCTACTAAGATTCTCTGAGGTCTTCCAAGATTTTGTCTACTAAGAATCTTTCATATCTTCCAAGCTTTCGTCTACTGATAGGTTCTCTGAGGTCTTCCAAGCTTTTGTCTTCTAAGATTATCTGAGGTCTTCCAAGCTTTCATCTACTAAGATTCTCTGAGGTCTTCCAAGCTTTCATCTACTAAGGTTCTCTGAAGTCTTCCAAGCTTTCTTCTACTAAGATTCTCTGAGGTCTTCCAAGCTTTCTTATTCTAAGGTTCTCTGCGGTCTTCCAAGCTTTTGTCAACTAAGATTATCTGAGGTCGTCCAAGCTTTTGTCTACTGAGATTCTCTGCGGTCTTCCAAGCTTTCGTCTACTAAAGTTCTCTGAGGTCTTCCAAGCTTTCATCTACTAAGATTATCTGAGGTCTTCCAAGGTTTCATTTACTAAGATTCTCTGAGGTCTTCCAAGCTTTTGTCTACTAAGGTTCTTCGAGGTCTTCCAAACTTTCAGCTACTAAGGTTATCTGAGGTCTTCCAAGCTTTCGTCTACTAAGGTTCTCTGATGTCTTCTAAGCTTTTGTCTACTAAGGTTCTTTGAGGTCTTCCAAGCTTTCGTCTACTAAGGTTATCTGAGGTCTTCCAAGCTTTGATCTACTAAGGTTCTGAGGTCTTCCAAGCTTTCTACTCAGGTTCTCTGAGGTCTTCAAGCTTTCATCTACTAAGGTTCTCTGAGGTCTTCCAAGCTTTTGTCTACTCAGGTTATCTGAGGTGTTCCAAGCTTTCGTCTACTAAGATTATCTGAGGTTTCACAAGCTTTCGTCTACTAAGATTATCTAAGGTTTTACAAGCTTTCATCTACTAAGATTCTCTGAGGACTTCCAAGCTTTTGTCTACTCAGGTTATCTGAGGTGTTCCAAGCTTTCGTCTACTAAGATTATCTGAGGTTTCACAAGCTTTCGTCTACTAAGATTATCTAAGGTTTTACAAGCTTTCATCTACTAAGATTCTCTGAGGACTTCCAAGCTTTCATCTGCTAAGGTTCTCTGAGGTCTTCCAAGTTTTCGTCTACTAAGGTTCCCGGAGGTCTTCCAAGCTTTCATCTACTAAGGTTCTCTGAGGTCTTCCAAGCTTTGGTCTAGTTAGGTTCTCTGAGGTTTTCCAAGCTTTCGTCTACTAATGTTCTCTGAGGTCTTCCAAGCTTTCGTCTACTAAGATTCTCTGAGGTCTTCCAAGTTTTCATCTACTAAGGTTCTCTGAGGTCTTCCAAGCTTTCATCTACTAAGATTATCTGAGGTCTTCCAAGGTTTCATCTACTAAGATTCTCTGAGGTTTCCAAGCTTTTGTGTACTAAGAATCTTTCAGATCTTCCAAGCTTTCGTCTACTGATAGGTTTTCTGAGGTCTTCCAAGCTTTTGTCTTCTAAGATTATCTGAGATCTTCCAAGCTTTTGTCTACTGAGATTCTCTGCGGTCTTCCAAGCTTTCATTTAGTAAGATTATCTGATGTCGTCCAAGCTTTCCTCTTCTAAGGTTCTCTGAAGTCTTCCAAGCTTTCTTTTACTAAGATTCTCTGAGGTCTTCCAAGCTTTGTTATTCTAAGGCTCTCTGAGGTGTTCCAAGCTTTTGTCTACTGAGATTCTCTGAGGTCTTCCAAGCTTTCATCTACTAAGATTCTCTGAGGTCCTCCAAGCTTTCGTCTACTAAAGTTCTCTGAAGTCTTCCAAGCTTTCTTCTACTAAGATTCTCTGAGGTCTTCCAAGCTTTTTTATTCTATGGCTCTCTGAGGTCTTCCAAGCTTTTGTCTACTGAGATTCTCTGAGGTCTTCCAAGATTTCATCTACTAAGATTCTCTGAGGTCCTCCAAGCTTTCGTCTACTAAAGTTCTCTGAGGTCTTCCAAGCTTTCATCTACTAAGATTATCTGAGGTCTTCCAAGGTTTCATTTACTAAGATTCTCTGAGGTCTTCCAAGCTTTTGTCTACTAAGAATCTTTCAGATCTTCCAAGCTTTCGTCTACTAAGATTATCTGAGGTCTTCCAAGCTTTCGTCTTCTAAGATTATCTGAGGTTTTACAAGCTTTCAACTACTAAGATTCTCTGAGGAATTCAAAGCTTTCATCTGCTAAGGTTCTCTGAGGTCTTCCAAGCTTTCGTCTACTATGTTTCTCTGAGGTCTTCCAAGCTTTCTTCTACTAAGATTCTCTGAGGTCTTCCAAGCTTTGGTCTACTAAGATTCTCTTAGGTCTTCCAAGCTTTTGTCTACTAAGGTTCTCTGAGGTCTTTCAAGCTTTCATTTAGTAAGATTCTCTGAGGTCTTCCAAGCTTTCGTCTAGTAAATGTTCTCTGAGGTCTTTCAAGCTTTCATCTACTAAGATTATCTGAGGTCTTCCAAGGTTTCATCTACTAAGATTCTCTGAGGTCTTCCAAGATTTTGTATACTAAGAATCTTTCATATCTTTCAAGCTTTTGTCTACTGATAGGTTCTCTGAGGTCTTCCAAGCTTTTGTCTTCTAAGATTCTCTGAGGTCTTTCAAGCTTTCTTATTCTAAGGTTCTCTGCGGTCTTCCAAGCTTTTGTCTACTAAGATTATCTGAGGTCGTCCAAGCTTTTGTCTACTAAGATTCTCTGCGGTCTTCCAAGCTTTCATTTAGTAAGATTCTCTGAGGTCTTCCAAGGTTTCATCTACTAAGATTCTCTGAGGTCCTCCAAGCTTTCGTCTACTAAAGTTCTCTGAGGTCTTTCAAGTTTTCATCTACTAAGATTATCTGAGGTCTTCCAAGGTTTCATTTACTAAGATTCTCTGAGGTCTTCCAAGCCTTTGTCTACTAAGAATCTTTCAGATCTTCCAAGCTTTCGTCTACTAAGATTCTCTGAGATCTTCCAAGCTTTCGTCTACTAAGGTTCTCTGAGGTCTTTCAAGCTTTCGTCTACTAAGGTTCTCTGAGGACTTCCAAGCTTTGGTCTACTAAGATTCTCTGAGGTCTTTCAAGCTTTTGTCTACTAAGGTTCTCTGAGGTCTTTCAAGCTTTCATTTAGTAAGATTCTCTGAGGTCTTCCAAGCTTTCGTCTAGTAAATGTTCTCTGAGGTCTTTCAAGCTTTCATCTACTAAGATTATCTGAGGTCTTCCAAGGTTTCATCTACTAAGATTCTCTGAGGTCTTCCAAGATTTTGTCTACTAAGAATCTTTCATATCTTTCAAGCTTTTGTCTACTGATAGGTTCTCTGAGGTCTTCCAAGCTTTTGTCTTCTAAGATTATCTGAGGTCTTCCAAGCTTTCATCTACTAAGATTCTTTGAGGTCTTCCAAGCTTTCATCTACTAAGGTTCTCTGAAGTCTTCCAAGCTTTCTTCTACTAAGATTCTCTGAGGTCTTCCAAGCTTTTTTATTCTAAGGTTCTCTGCAGTCTTCCAAGCTTTTGTCTACTAAGATTATCTGAGGTCTTCCAAGTTTTCATCTACTAAGGTTCTCTGAAGTCTTCCAAGCTTTCTTCTACTAAGATTCTCTGAGGTCTTCCAAGCTTTCTTATTCTAAGGTTCTCTGCGGTCTTCCAAGCTTTTGTCTACTAAGATTATCTGATGTCTTCCAAGCTTTTGTCTACTAAGGTTCTCTGAGGTCTTCCAAGCTTTCGTCTATTAAGGTTATCTGAGGTCTTCCAAGCTTTCATCTACTAAGGTTCTGAGGTCTTCCAAGCTTTCTACTCAGGTTCTCTGAGGTCTTCAAGCTTTCATCTACTAAGGTTCTCTGAGGTCTTCCAAGCTTTTGTCTACTCAGGTTATCTGAGGTGTTCCAAGCTTTCGTCTACTAAGATTATCTGAGGTTTCACAAGCTTTCGTCTACTAAGATTATCTAAGGTTTTACAAGCTTTCATCTACTAAGATTCTCTGAGGTCTTCCAAGCTTTCATCTACTAAGGTTCTCTGAAGTCTTCCAAGCTTTCTTCTACTAAGATTCTCTGAGGTCTTCCAAGCTTTCTTATTCTAAGGTTCTCTGCGGTCTTCCAAGCTTTTGTCTACTAAGATTATCTGAGGTCGTCCAAGCTTTTGTCTACTAAGATTCTCTGCGGTCTTCCAAGCTTTCATTTAGTAAGATTCTCTGATGTCTTCCAAGCTTTTGTCTACTAAGATTATCTGAGGTCTTCCAAGTTTTCGTCTACTAAAGTTCTCTGAGGTCTTCCAAGCTTTCATCTACTAAGATTATCTGAGGTCTTCCAAGGTTTCATTTACTAAGATTCTCTGAGGTCTTCCAAGCTTTTGTCTACTAAGAATCTTTCAGATCTTCCAAGCTTTCGTCTACTAAGATTATCTGAGGTTTTACAAGCTTTCAACTACTAAGATTCTCTGAGGAATTCAAAGCTTTCATCTGCTAAGGTTCTCTGAGGTCTTCCAAGCTTTCGTGTACTATGTTTCTCTGAGGTCTTCCAAGCTTTCTTCTACTAAGATTCTCTGAGATCTTCCAAGCTTTCGTCTACTAAGGTTCTCTGAGGTCTTTCAAGGTTTCATCTACTAAGATTCTCTGAGGTCTTCCAAGCTTTTGTCTACTAAGAATCTTTCATATCTTCCAAGCTTTCGTCTACTGATAGGTTCTCTGAGGTCTTCCAAGCTTTTGTCTACTAAGATTATCTGAGGTCTTCCAAGTTTTCATCTACTAAGGTTCTCTGAAGTCTTCCAAGCTTTCTTCTACTAAGATTCTCTGAGGTCTTCCAAGCTTTCTTATTCTAAGGTTCTCTGCGGTCTTCCAAGCTTTTGTCTACTAAGATTATCTGATGTCTTCCAAGCTTTTGTCTACTAAGGTTCTCTGAGGTCTTCCAAGCTTTCGTCTACTAAGGTTATCTGAGGTCTTCCAAGCTTTCATCTACTAAGGTTCTGAGGTCTTCCAAGCTTTCTACTCAGGTTCTCTGAGGTCTTCCAAGCTTTCATCTACTAAGGTTCTCTGAGGTCTTCCAAGCTTTTGTCTACTCAGGTTATCTGAGGTGTTCTAAGCTTTCGTCTACTAAGATTATCTGAGGTTTCACAAGCTTTCGTCTACTAAGATTATCTAAGGTTTTACAAGCTTTCATCTACTAAGATTCTCTGAGGACTTCCAAGCTTTTGTCTACTCAGGTTATCTGAGGTGTTTCAAGCTTTCGTCTACTAAGATTATCTGAGGTTTCACAAGCTTAAGTCTACTAAGATTATCTAAGGTTTTACAAGCTTTCATCTACTAAGATTCTCTGAGGACTTCCAAGCTTTCATCTGCTAAGGTTCTCTGAGGTCTTCCAAGTTTTCGTCTACTTAGGCTCCCGGAGGTCTTCCAAGCTTTCTTCTACTAAGATTCTCTGAGATCTTCCAAGCTTTCGTCTACTAAGGTTCTCTGAGGTCTTTCAAGGTTTCATCTACTAAGATTCTCTGAGGTCTTCCAAGCTTTTGTCTACTAAGAATCTTTCATATCTTCCAAGCTTTCGTCTACTGATAGGTTCTCTGAGGTCTTCCAAGCTTTTGTCTTCTAAGATTATCTGAGGTCTTCCAAGCTTTCATCTACTAAGATTCTTTGAGGTCTTCCAAGCTTTCATCTACTAAGGTTCTCTGAAGTCTTCCAAGCTTTCTTCTACTAAGATTCTCTGAGGTCTTCCAAGCTTTCTTATTCTAAGGTTCTCTGCGGTCTTCCAAGCTTTTGTCTACTAAGATTATCTGAGGTCTTCCAAGTTTTCATCTACTAAGGTTCTCTGAAGTCTTCCAAGCTTTCTTCTACTAAGATTCTCTGAGGTCTTCCAAGCTTTCTTATTCTAAGGCTCTCTGAGGTCTTCCAAGCTTTTGTCTACTGAGATTCTCTGAGGTCTTCCAAGCTTTCATCTATAAAGATTCTCTGAGGTCCTCCAAGCTTTTGTCTACTAAAGTTCTCTGAGGTCTTCCAAGCTTTCATCTACTAAGATTATCTGAGGTCTTCCAAGGTTTCATTTACTAAGATTCTCTGAGGTCTTCCAAGCTTTTGTCTACTAAGAATCTTTCAGATCTTCCAAGCTTTCGTCTACTAAGATTATCTGAGGTCTTCCAAGCTTTCGTCTACTAAGATTATCTGAGTTTTTACAAGCTTTCAACTACTAAGATTCTCTGAGGAATTCAAAGCTTTCATCTGCTAAGGTTCTCTGAGGTCTTCCAAGCTTTCGTCTACTATG
Organism: Mimachlamys varia; assembly: GCA_947623455.1. Lineage (NCBI taxonomy): Eukaryota > Metazoa > Mollusca > Bivalvia > Pectinida > Pectinidae > Mimachlamys > Mimachlamys varia. The sequence goes on along the minus strand of OX392540.1, from coordinate 6,192,891 downwards.
TTACTCTGAGGTCTTCCAAGCTTTCTTCTACTAAGATTCTCTGAGGTCTTCCAAGCTTTCGTCTACTAAGGTTCTCTGAGGTCTTTCAAGCTTTCGTCTGCTAAGGTTCTCTGAGGACTTCCAAGCTTTCTTATTCTAAGGTTCTCTGCGGTCTTCCAAGCTTTTGTCTACTAAGATTATCTGAGGTCTTCCAAGTTTTCATCTACTAAGGTTCTCTGAAGTCTTCCAAGCTTTCTTCTACTAAGATTCTCTGAGGTCTTCCAAGCTTTCTTATTCTAAGATTATCTGAGGTCTTCCAAGCTTTTGTCTACTGAGATTCTCTGAGGTCTTCCAAGCTTTCATCTATAAAGATTCTCTGAGGTCCTCCAAGCTTTTGTCTACTAAAGTTCTCTGAGGTCTTCCAAGCTTTCATCTACTAAGATTATCTGAGGTCTTCCAAGGTTTCATTTACTAAGATTCTCTGAGGTCTTCCAAGCTTTTGTCTACTAAGAATCTTTCAGATCTTCCAAGCTTTCGTCTACTAAGATTATCTGAGGTCTTCCAAGCTTTCGTCTACTAAGATTATCTGAGTTTTTACAAGCTTTCAACTACTAAGATTCTCTGAGGAATTCAAAGCTTTCATCTGCTAAGGTTCTCTGAGGTCTTCCAAGCTTTCGTCTACTATGTTACTCTGAGGTCTTCCAAGCTTTCTTCTACTAAGATTCTCTGAGGTCTTCCAAGCTTTCGTCTACTAAGGTTCTCTGAGGTCTTTCAAGCTTTCGTCTGCTAAGGTTCTCTGAGGACTTCCAAGCTTTGGTCTACTAAGATTCTCTGAGGTCTTCCAAGCTTTTGTCTACTAAGGTTCTTCGAGGTCTTCCAAACTTTCAGCTACTAAGGTTCTCTGAAGTCTTCCAAGTATTCATCTACTGATAGGTTCTCTGATGTCTTCCAAGCTTTTGTCTACTAAGGTTTTCTGAGGTCTTCCAAGCTTTCGTCTACTAAGGTTATCTGAGGTCTTCCAAGCTTTCTACTCAGGTTCTCTGAGGTCTTCCAAGCTTTCATCTACTAAGGTTCTCTGAGGTGTTCCAAGCTTTTGTCTACTCAGGTTATCTGAGGTGTTCCAAGCTTTCGTCTACTAAGATTATCTGAGGTTTCACAAGCTTTCGTCTACTAAGATTATCTAAGGTTTTACAAGCTTTCATCTACTAAGATTCTCTGAGGACTTCCAAGCTTTTGTCTACTCAGGTTATCTGAGGTGTTCCAAGCTTTCGTCTACTAAGATTATCTGAGTTTTCACAAGCTTTCGTCTGCTAAGATTATCTAAGGTTTTACAAGCTTTCATCTACTGAGATTCTCTGAAGACTTCCAAGCTTTCATCTGCTAAGGTTCTCTGAGGTCTTCCAAGTTTTCGACTACTTAGGTTCCCGGAGGTCTTCCAAGCTTTCATCTACTAAGGTTCTCTGAGGTCTTCCAAGCTTTGGTCTAGTTAGGTTCTCTGAGGTCTTCCAAGCTTTCGTCTACTAATGTTCTCTGAGGTCTTCCAAGCTTTCGTCTACTAAGATTCTCTGAGGTCTTCCAAGCTTTCCTCTACTAAGGTTCTCTGAAGTCTTCCAAGCTTTCTTTTACTAAGATTCTCTGAGGTCTTCCAAGCTTTCTCATTCTAAGGCTCTCTGAGGTCTTCCAAGCTTTTGTCTACTGAGATTCTCTGAAGTCTTCCAAGCTTTCATCTACTAAGATTCTCTGAGGTCCTCCAAGCTTTCGTCTACTAATGTTCTCTGAGGTCTTCCAAGCTTTCATCTACTAAGATTATCTGAGGTCTTCCAAGGTTTCATTTACTAAGATTCTCTGAGGTCTTCCAAGCTTTTGTCTACTAAGAATCTTTCAGATCTTCCAAGCTTTCGTCTACTAATATTATCTGAGGTCTTCCAAGCTTATGTCTACTAAAATTATCTGAGGTTTTACAAGCTTTCAACTACTAAGATTCTCTGAGGAATTCAAAGCTTTCATCTGCTTAGGTTCTCTGAGGTCTTCCAAGCTTTCGTCTACTATGTTTCTCTGAGGTCTTCCAAGCTTTCTTCTACTAAGATTCTCTGAGATCTTCCAAGCTTTCGTCTACTAAGGTTCTCTGAGGTCTTTCAAGCTTTCGTCTACTAAGGTTCTCTGAGGACTTCCAAGCTTTGGTCTACTAAGATTCTCTGAGGTCTTCCAAGCTTTTGTCTACTAAGGTTCTCTGAGGTCTTTCAAGCTTTCATTTAGTAAGATTCTCTGAGGTCTTCCAAGCTTTCGTCTAGTAAATGTTATCTGAGGTCTTTCAAGCTTTCATCTACTAAGATTATCTGAGGTCTTCCAAGGTTTCATCTACTAAGATTCTCTGAGGTCTTCCAAGATTTTGTCTACTAAGAATCTTTCATATCTTCCAAGCTTTCGTCTACTGATAGGTTCTCTGAGGTCTTCCAAGCTTTTGTCTTCTAAGATTATCTGAGATCTTCCAAGCTTTCTTCTACTAAGATTCTCTGAGGTCTTCCAAGCTTTCGTCTACTAAGGTTCTCTGAGGTCTTTCAAGCTTTCGTCTACTAAGGTTCTCTGAGGACTTCCAAGCTTTGGTCTACTAAGATTCTCTGAGGTCTTCCAAGATTTTGTCTACTAAGAATCTTTCATATCTTCCAAGCTTTCGTCTACTGATAGGTTCTCTGAGGTCTTCCAAGCTTTTGTCTTCTAAGATTATCTGAGGTCTTCCAAGCTTTCATCTACTAAGATTCTCTGAGGTCTTCCAAGCTTTCATCTACTAAGGTTCTCTGAAGTCTTCCAAGCTTTCTTCTACTAAGATTCTCTGAGGTCTTCCAAGCTTTCTTATTCTAAGGTTCTCTGCGGTCTTCTAAGCTTTTGTCTACTAAGATTATCTGAGGTCACCCAAGCTTTTGTCTACTAAGATTCTCTGCGGTCTTCCAAGCTTTCATTTAGTAAGATTCTCTGAGGTCTTCCAAGCTTTCGTCTACTATGTTTCTCTGAGGTCTTCCAAGCTTTCTTCTACTAAGATTCTCTGAGGTCTTCCAAGCTTTCTTCTACTAAGATTCTCTGAGGTCTTTCAAGCTTTCGTCTACTAAGGTTCTCTGAGGACTTCCAAGCTTTGGTCTACTAAGATTCTCTGAGGTCTTCCAAGCTTTTGTCTACTAAGGTTCTTCGAGGTCTTCCAAACTTTCAGCTACTAAGGTTCTCTGAGGTCTTCCAAGCTTTTGTCTACTTAAGGTTCTCTGAGGACTTCCAAGCTTTGGTCTACTAAGATTCTCTGAGGTCTTCCAAACTTTCAGCTACTAAGGTTCTCTGAGGTCTTCCAAGTATTCATCTACTAAGTTTCTCTGAGGTCTTCCAAGCTTTCGTCTACTAAGGTTCTCTGACGTCTTCCAAGCTTTTGTCTACTAAGGTTCTCTGAGGTCTTCCAAGCTTTCGTCTACTAAGGTTATCTGAGGTCTTCCAAGCTTTCATCTACTAAGGTTATCTGAGGTCTTCCAAGCTTTCATCTACTAAAGTTCTCTGAGGTCTTCCAAGCTTTTGTCTACTTAAGGTTCTCTGAGGTCTTCCAAGCTTTCTTCCTCTAAGGTTCTCTGAGGTCTTCCAAGCTTTCATCTACTATGTTTCTTTGAGGTCTTCCAAGCTTTCTTCTACTAAGGTTCCCTGAGGTCTTCCAAGCTTTTGTCTACTAAGGTTTTCTGAGGTCTACCAAGCTTTTGTCTACTAAGGTTCTCTGAGGTCTTCCAAGCTTTCATCTACTAAGGTTCTCTGAAGTCTTCCAAGCTTTCATCTACTTAGGTTATCTGAAGTCTTCCAAGCTTTCGTCTACTAAGATTCTCTGAGGTCTTCCAAGCTTTTGTCTACTTAAGGTTCTCTGTGGTCTTCTAAGCTTTTGTGTACTTAAGGTTCTCTGAAGTCTTCTTAGCTTTCTCCTACTGAGATTCTCTGAGGTCTTCCAAGCTTTGGTCTATTATCATGATCACTTATATATATATGATCGTCCATTTTGCTTTACTTTTGTAACTATAACGCCGTACAAGTATTAAGATATGTATTCGAGTGACTTATATCGTAATGTGAAATGGTACACGCGAGGCACACCGACACCCGATACCAAGGAACATTGACCATGAGTAGTACACGTATACATGTACGTACTACTAACGTAGCATACAGTATATAGCATCATATCGACTTTCCTTACAGCATTCTACATCGGCTAATTAATCCTGTATGTATTATCAAATTATTGCATATACACAAGGCTACTTTGAAAATGGACTTTGTCCATAGTTTGTATTAATTTAATTTACATTAACAGTGAAAAAATGTGCACATGTTCACAGAATGTTTTTGGTACACATACGGTATTGGTGGTACATGTAGATAGGGTACAAAGTACTCCGGGTACAATTTTATACAGCCAGTAAGTAAAGGCAAACTTCTGGTAATGGAGTACTTGGTGATTTTTTTTCTTTCGTTTGTTTGTTTTGTGTGTGTGTGTAATGCTTAGCGGTTGTTAGTGCTTATAAATATGGCGTGGAATTTAGTACGACTATATATAGGCATAATATTATATGGAAATGTAGACTTCCGGTAGGGGGTAATATACAGATTTGGTTATTGTTTTACACATGCATCAGAATACTTGGCGGTAGTAAGCCAAACAAAATGTTCGGCTTTATAATGTAGGAAAATACTAATGTAAACAATGTAAACGTCTGGTAGCGGAGACGAAAACAGGTTTAATTTTCGTTTCTTGCTTTATACATATGTCAGAATGCTTGACGGAAGTTAGCGATATTAAATACCCGGCGTACAATTTAGTATTAACCCAGCAAGTAAAATCAAACTTCCGGTGGAACGCTGACACAGAGTTTGAACATAGAAAAGTCATAATTATTATTAGGGTAAGTTTTCTATACAATATTTCTATATATTTTATTCAATAAGGTAAAAGTGAAGTTCTCGGCGTACAATGAATTAGGACCAAGCCTATTAATGAGTTAGATGGTGATTTGATACTACAAAATGTACTGTACAGTATAGGTCTATACTGCCGGTATCTCTTTAGGTCGATTACACGTACATGTAGGCCTAGTGATGTATTTCAATCGGTGATGTAAGATATATGTGAGATATACGCCCATTTTATGGGTGATACATGCACCTGGGAATTTGGCGCAAAGTAAATCTAGCAATCGGATAAAAATGTAATTTAAATTAACTATATCATGTAAATCTTGTGTTTGGTTGCTTTTTTGTCTTGCTTGGTCATTTAAACAATATTAACCAACTTGTACGATTGAGACTTGTAAATGAAATGGATATTCCGATTCATGTCTATATCAAAGTTGATGTAAATAGCCATTGAATAATTTTTTTAAATATGGATTTGGCCTTAAATCTCATTTCCTTTTTTTTTTTAGGGTTAAGACTAGTGTATTTTCAACTTTTAAATGTCACTAATCTGAAATTAAACCGGAGCAGTTTTGTAGTCATCTTTTTTTTGCCTGAATTTATTCCGTTTTGCTTTGTGCCTTCGGAATACCATTTATTTTTACTTTTATTGGTACAGCGGAAGTTTATGAATTAGGTAGGGATGGGAGGGAGATGGGAAGTTGGGGACATTATTTTTTCAAAAAGATCACTCATATATGTACATATTGTTTTATCCATTCTGTACGGGTATATCCATTTCCTTCTCTCGCAATGGGAGAAATGTAGCAATAAGGCCTCTTCTGAAAATGCCACTCATCGTCAATCATAATTATTTTTCATTGTGTAAGTTCATTCTCTGTTTGATAATATGGTAGGTTTAAAAATAGGAAGTGTTAATTGTAGGGGATTGTCATCTGACCCAATAAAAAGAAGGGATATTTTTGATAAATGTAGAAAAATCTATGACATTACTTTTTTAATAGATACCCATTCTAATAAAAAGACCGAACATATTTGGAAAATGGAATGGGGCTATGAAGCATGGTTTAACTCTTTTCAGTCTAACAGTAGGGGTGTTGCAGTTTTATTTAGAAATACTTTTGGTTTCAAATTTGTCTCTATGAAGCATGATTTAAATGGAAATTTTCTTGTCCTTAATATAAAATTGGATTCCTGTGACAAATATATAACATTTGTGGTGGTTTATGGTCCGAATGAAACTGATGTTCTTTTTTATCAACAGTTAGTTAGAGAGCTGGAATTATGTGATAATACTTCGGTTATTATGGGAGGTGATTGGAATGCTCCACAAGATTACCGACTAGACACAAAAAACTATATCAATAGAAATAATACTATCAATCAAGGGAAAATATTAGAGCTTATAGATAAATTTGATTTTATAGACATTTGGAGGGAAAATAACCCTAAAAAATTACTTTATACTTGGCATGGTCCAAATAAAAAACAAGCTAGGCTAGATTATTTTCTAGTGTCATCTGATCTTTTACCGTATGTAGGTAAATGTGATATTGGATTAAGTTATAAATCAGACCATTCTCCCATTTCATTATCATTGAATTTGATTAATCAAACTCGTGGGAAAGGAACATGGAAATTTAATAATAGCTTTTTGAATGACCCAGATTATGTTGATATTGTAAAAGAATGTATTTCTGAGGTAGTAAATCAATATTCAGTCAATGATACTCATGATGTTTTTAGTATTGATGACAAATTGTTATGGGAAATGTTGAAATTGATGATTAGGGGTAAAACTATTTCATATTCCACTTTCAAGAAACGAGAGCAAAATAGAATAGAAAATGAACTAGAGACTGAATTAGAAAGTTTACAAAAATCAGAGAATAGGCAAAGTGAGAGAATTTCTGAACTAGAAAATGAGTTAAAATTTATTCGAGAAAAAAAAATAAATGGTATGATTTTAAGATCCAAATCAAGATGGAAAATTGAAGGGGAGAAGAGCTCTAAGTATTTTTGTAATTTAGAAAAACGTCACTATCAAGAAAAGCTTATTCCCAAATTATTAACTGAGAATGATAAGGAACCAAGCAATATAGATGATATATTAGAAGAACAGAAGAATTTTTATAAGACATTGTACACTAAATCTAATAACGATATTACTCAGCATCATTTCTTTGATGAAAATAATCCATTTATTAATAGACTTTCAATGGAGGATAAGAATAGTTTAGAAGGTGAAATAAAGTATGAAGAATGTTTGAATTGTTTGAAAAGTATGAAAAACTGTAAGTCACCAGGAATAGACGGGTTTACTGTTGAATTTTATAAAATTTTTTGGGTGGACATACATTCTTTTCTGATTAATTCTTTGAATCAATCATATAATGATGGACAATTATCATGTTCACAGCGACAAGGTATGATAACGTGCATTCCAAAAGAAGGAAAATCTAAGCTATATATAAAAAATTGGAGACCTATTACGTTATTAAATGTTGATTATAAAATAGCTTCTTCTGTATTATCAAATAGATTAAAAAGGGTTTTAGATGTTCTCATAAGTGAAACACAAAAAGGTTTTATTAAGGGGAGATATATTGGGGAATGCACAAGACTTTTAGATGATTTATTGAATTGTACTGAAAAAGAAAATATTCCAGGTTTACTTATACTGATAGATTTTGAAAAAGCTTTTGATTCCCTAGAAACAAACTTTATATTTGAAACATTGAAATTTTATAATTTCGGTCCATCTATTATCAAGTGGATTGAAACTTTTTATAATAACAATACATGTTGTGTTAACAATAATGGACATTGTTCAGAATTTTTCAAAATACAACGTGGAGTTAGACAAGGTGACCCAATTAGTCCGTATATTTTTATTTTATGTGTTGAGTTGTTGAGTGCAGCAATCAAATTTCACCCTGGCATAACTGGTATAAATATAAATAATTCTGAATATTTAGTAAATCAATTTGCTGACGATACATCATTTGCTCTTTCAGATGATCCGAATGTGTTGGAGTCAGTCTTAATTACCTTAGAAAATTTTGCAAAAGTTTCAGGTCTTAAAATGAATATGGAAAAAACCCAGGCCATTTGGATTGGATCCAGGCGGGGTTGTGGGCAGGAAAGTCTACCCCATAGAAAATTGCTTTGGAACCACAATGGTAAATTTAAATTATTGGGCATCACATATAACTTCCAAAAGGAAAATATATATGAGGATAATTTCACAGAAAAACTTCAGTCAATTAAAAATTTGTTAGGTAATTGGTCCTTTAGGAATCTTTCATACATAGGTAGGGTTACAGTTATAAAATCATTAGCACTACCTATTTTGATACAAACGTTAAGTGTTCTCCCAGATCCACCTGATCATAGTTTTAAGGAGATTCAGCAAGCATTTTTTAACTTTATATGGAATGGGAAAATCGATAAAATCAAAAGAAATGTCATGTATGGTGACTATATGGAAGGGGGATTACGTGTTCCGCATGTTGAATCTTTCTGCCATGCATTGAAATTGTCATGGGTTAAAAAACTTTTAAACCCTATCCATTGCTCGCCTTGGAAAACTTTGGTACTGGATAAGATAGAACTGTTTGGTGGGGACAAAATGTTTAGATTGACTAAGGAAGGTCTGATTAAAATATCAAATAACTTTAACTCTTTTTGGAAAGAGATATTACATATATGGTCGTCTATTGTAGAAGCTCAATCTCCCACAACCCCACAACAAATTGTTGTCCAACCAATTTGGCATAATGATCATATTAAAATAAATAGAACATCTACTTTCAATAGACACTGGTGTTCAAAAGGAATTTTTTTTATCAATGATCTTTTAATAAATAACCATTTTATGTCATTTGCAGAGTTCACAGAAAGATATGATGTCGACACAACCTTTGTAGAATATTACGGCCTTATTAATGCCATACCAAAAGATTGGAAACATGTTCTGAGAGAGCAAGATGAGGTACCGATACAGAATTCAACTTGTAAAATGATAGAGTATATGAAAAGAAATGAAAAAGTTACAAAATTTTTTAATAACTTGTTGCTTAACAAATATAAAACAAAGCCAACAAGTCAAAGACAATGGAATGAGATTTTGCAAGTTAATATAGCTGATGAGGCATGGCAAGCTTTCTACTTGTCTCCTAGAAATCCAACTGATGACACTAAACTTCAGAATTTTCAGTTTAAAATATTTCATAATATTCTGTATACAAATGTAAAATTAATGAAAGTTAAATTAAGTGAAACAGAAAGATGTACATTCTGTGAAATTGGAAGAGAGACAATGTTACATTTATTTTGGGACTGTTGTCATGTAAAATCCTTTTGGTCCTCATTCTTTAATCTAATTCATGCCAAACATGGTATTGAATTAGCTTTTGATCCACAATCAATACTTTTTGGTGTATGTATTGATAAATTTAATTATGAGGTAAATTTTCTATTGCTTCTATTGAAGTTTTTCGTGTATTATTGTAAGCAAAGGGAGACTATCCCATCAATTGATACTGGTAAATTGTATATATATTATTATAAGAAAATAGAGGAGTTTGGTCTCTTTTCTTATAGTTATAAGAAAAGAGACAAAATTAGAAAAAAAATGGAATTTTATTATTGAAATTATTCAATAGAAAGTGAAATATCATTTACATAGTGAAATGTGTTTACAAAAAGAAATATGTAAATGTATAGTATTACAGTATAGCTAAGTATCATTTCATTATGCATGTAAACATATATATATATATATATATATATATATAAACAACTCTTTATGTACCTGTTCATGCACATTAGTAATACTTTTGGAGTACAATTGTGTTTCAGCTCTGACTTATAATAATAACATTTAAGTACAAAATGGCACTTGTTCCATAATTGTGGTTTAAAAGTATAGCTATTTTTCCCCTCTAGTTCGCTATGTATATACACACAAATTGTACTTGTGTTTCACTTTCTAAATAATTTCAATGTTAAGATATAGTGATACATTAATTTAGTATATATCAATAAAGTATATATAAAAATATAATTATATTACAAACTATATTTCACTTTTCATAAAAGAAGAAAGCATTGTACTGGATTTGGGTATATATGTAAAAAATGTAATAACATATGTATATATGTGATTGAATAAAAATATACATGAGAAAAAAAAAAAAGCTTTGGTCTATTAAGGTTCTCTGAGTTCTTCCAATCTTTCTTCTACTGAGATTCTCTGAGGTCTTCTAAGCTTTCATCTACTGAGATTCTCTGAGGTCTTCTAAGCTTTCTTCTACTAAGGTTCTCTGAGGTCTTTCAAGATTTCTTCTATTAAGGTTTTCTGAGGTCTTCCAATATTTTGTCTATTAAGGTTCTCTGAGGTCTTCCAAGCTTTTTTCTACTAAGGTTTGTACTAGAACACTGACAAGTCGCCAAGGACCTTGTTTAAGGCTACAACAAATAATCTCCCCAAATCATCAATCTCAGTAAGCTTTGTACCTAGATGACTGTTATGGCCCAAGGGCTTCGATCTTTTTATGATATGTAGGCAAAGGAGGTCCTTAATCATTGCAAAAAAGGAAGAGAGGGTTACAAGAACAATATTAAATAGGGGAGATGGGGGTCACAAAAAGTGTCTAAAACGTTTCTTGGGTCAAAGTCAAGATCAGTGTTCCCCAAAATAGAAAGTAATTTGTATTTTATATGTCAACCAATTATATTTGTCTGGTTTTTAATTGGTAAACATTTTATAATAACATTATGAAGGAAAATTACTTACAATACATCAGAAAGTCAGCTGATCAAAGTTCAAGGTCATAAGATCAAAGGTCAAATTTTGTATAGGTTTTTCCTGCTTAACATTTTGTTATGTCATCATGATGCAAAGTTGTTCAAGATCAAACAATGTTTTAACTGACCAAACCTGGTGGTCAAGATCAAATTAAATATTTCTTGAGTGCTCAACAAAATTGGTCAAACTCAAACAAGGTTTTACTGACCATGACAAGGTCATTGTCAAATGTCAGGGGTCAACCTTTACATTTATGGCACTACGAAGCAAAATTTGTCATAATCAAACAAAGTGTCTTAATGTGACTTAATTTTAAGGTCACTAGCTCAAAGGTCAAATAATAAACTTATTAATTGCTTAATATTTTGTTCATTCATTTTGAAGCAAAATTGGTCAGAGTCAAACAAGCTGTCAACTGACTAAATGTCAAGGTCAATGAGATTACAGGTCAAGGTCAAATTTTGTATCTCTTTACTACTTAACATTTTGTTATGATATTATGAATGGTTATTACACCAGTTTTATAAGTCTATACTCATAAACAGTTGACAGTGAGTAGATATTTTGTAAGTTGATTTAGAATATATCTATTTGTGATATGTTATAAGAAAAGCTGAGGATGAGTATAACTTAAAAGTAAAAACATGTACATTTCAAATACAACTTGTATGGAAGAAATGGAAGAAAGAGTCAGTTGTGCTGTGCTATATTTCTATAGTGTAGTGGTCATCACACTTGCCACTCTGTGGTGGGAGACTCAGGTTCAAATCCTGATGGAAATAATAGCACTACTTGAAAGGGCCAAGTGAGCTAATGTGATGGTTTTAAGCGTCCATCATCCATCCATCAACTTTTCCTTTAAATGAGTTCTTCTGAAAGACTAATTAGAGACAACACTTCAATTCAACAACAAACCGAAGGTAGAAGACAGTTAAAAATGGACGCGTGTTTACAAATACTGTGTTTCAACTGCTGCTATACCGGTAACCGCGTAAGAATTCATCTTGAATATTGCTGATATCAGTTAATCTTAACTAAATCTATGAATATAAAAAGTTATTAGGCTTGATTTTTGCTTCAGGTTTTTCCGAAAGTTACGTATATTGGGCCTTTAAACATCATTTTAAAAAATCAAATTAAATTTTTTTTTTTTAATTTCATTAAATTTTCTTTTGAGTGGCTAGTGTCTATATAAAGAACACCTAATTAGCATATTTAGTGCAACTGTGTATTCTTACACCAAAATTAAAAGTTAAAATGGAGGAATTCTTTGAAAGTTACAAGTACAAATTATTGGAAAATTCTTTGATTAGCCCAGAAAATGGCTTTTGCAGAATATGGAATGGACAGCTCACAAAGAATAGGAAATATGGAGTTTAGGGACCCTAGTGATTTGAAGTGGAAAAAAGACATGCCCACAGACTTTCTTTTATTGTTTTTACTGGGAATTTAGACATATCTAGTGAATTGGACTGTTCCCATCTGTGCTATAACAGTTTATGTGTTCATGTTGATCATATAAGTTTGGAGCCGCATTTTATTAATAATAATAGACAGTACTGTCTAAATTCAAATGTATGCTATGGTCATGTAGATTTTAGAGACTGTTTGTTGAATTTGAAAATTGTTTGAGGGTATTAGCTATTGATCTAAAGATACAATATTTCTATTGAATCTAAAGAGACAATATTTCCAACTACCGCCAACGTGGAGGCTCCCTCAAAAGGTAGTCATATATATATGTAATGTTTTGTTGTTATTACATATTTTGAATTTAGAATTTTGTCTCAGATTTTCAAAAGTGTATCTAAAGTCATTTTCTTTTTAATAGAGATGGTCCTCAGGCCGATTATCTCCCCTAGACTGATTGATGGCTGGATCAAGTTGACCTCTCCTGTAATCAGACTTCCGTGCACACCTGGACTTCTTTGTATGATCGTTATGTTTTTGAGCCAACAACGAAAGATTTCTTTTCTGAACCTCTGGTAAGTACTGGCGCCAATGTTGGTACAGTTTCTTTGAGCTGATTTGGTCCAGCTTACAATTCATCTCTGCACTCAGTGTACATCCTAAGTGTTCCACTTTCTGTTGAATGGCTTTACTTGCTGTTTTATTCAGGGTTAGGATCGTGTTGCCCTCAGTGTTCTGCGCCTAATTCTGGTGTTTTGGTAATGCAACATTTATCCCTCTGTGGCATCCCTCATTCTTCTGTGTGGAGGTATTCAGTCTCATTGTTCGAACTGTATCAGTACTCAGTTAAATTTTCAGGAGCTCCAGTACCAGCATCTGGTCATCTGTTGTCATGTGAAGCTGATGAGTTTGGTTGGAACTCAGGAATATGGAGAGTGTCCACCAGTTATTACTGTCACCACTAGAACACACCACAGAATACAGCTTAAACTTTGAGTAACACGAAATAGTAGCATCTAACACAGCAAGTAAGCTGGTTGTAATTGTGTTCATATCTTCATTATGTAGCTATATCGGCTCCTTAAAAATCAAGCTGCTCCTGGCTTGTAAGTCCTGAGAAAATATATTTTGGGAGTGTGCCCTCATGAGTCTGGTTTGTCCAGGAAACATAGACTTTAGAACTGAGCACTATTACATTTGCGGAACTGTGCTCTCCCTTTGGTGAGTGGGATCAACTTGTCTCTACTTTCCACATCGGGTGTAGGGCTCTCATGGCTACTTCAAGGCCTTGGGCGCCAGTGCCATCACCGTCCGTTGTGTCATATTTTACCAAAACACCTTGTCTGGTTAACTGATCTCCAATGTCCTTTGCCATGGTGTACTCCGACAGACCATTATACTTGTCAGTGTTGGCCGTGCAGTCTGGGTGGCCTCCAAGACATTTGACATCATAACCTTTACCCTTCAGCCGAGCATCTGTCTAGCAAAGTTTGTTGTTCCTTTCTCAAAATGATGGTTGCTATGGTAACTGGTCACTATAAACAGGTTTTCTTTAGAAAAAGTTTGTCCGGACAACTCCTCTAAAATGGCTTGGCCAACTTCAATGAAACATTACACAGATATAATGGACCATGTGAATGACTGGCATCATAAATTACACTAATGAAAGGTCATTTTACTTTTCTGATTTCATTTGAAGACTTTGACATTTAAACATGCATGCAAAATTCATTGCATTAGGAAAAATTCTAAACAAAGTGTCAGTACTACAAAACTGTATTTTGCAAACAACATGGAGCAGGGGGGTGGGGGGGTATTAGTCAGCCATCGGCTTACAGTTCTAGTTAAATTCAAATGTATGCTATGGTCATGCCGGTTTAAGAGACTGTTTGTTGAATTTGAAAATTGTTTGAGGGTATTAGCTATTGATTTAAAGATACAATTAATATTTCAATTGAATCTATTAAAGAGACAATATTTCCAACTACCGCCAACGTGGAGGCTCCCTCAAAAGGTAGTCATATATATATGTAATGTTTTTGTTGTTATTACATATTTTGACTTTAGAATTTCGCCTCCGATTTTCAAAAGTGTATCTAATAATGTCATTTTCTTTTTAATAGAGATGGCCAATTATCTCCCCTAGACTGATTGATGGCTGGATGAAGTTGACCTCTCCTGTAATCAGATTTCCGAGCACACCTGGTCTTCTTTGCATGATCCTTATGTTTTTGAGCCAACAAGGAAATATTTCTTATCTGGACCTCTGGTAAGTACTGGCGCCGATGTAGGTACAGTTGGTCTGAGCCGATTTGGTCCAGCTTACACTTCATCTCTACACTCAGAGTACCTCCTAAGTGTTCCACTTTCTGTTGGATGGCTTTACCTGCTGTGTTATTCAGGGTTGAGTACCTCCTAAGTGTTCCACTTTCTGTTGGATGGCTTTACCTGCTGTGTTATTCAGGGTTGAGTACCTCCTAAGTGTTCCACTTTCTGTTGGATTGCTTTACCTGCTGTGTTATTCAGGGTTGAGTACCTCCTAAGTGTTCCACTTTCTGTTGGATGGCTTTACCTGCTGTGTTATTCAGGGTTGAGTACCTCCTAAGTGTTCCACTTTCTGTTGAATGGCTTTACCTGCTGTGTTATTCAGGGTTGAGTACCTCCTAAGTGTTCCACTTTCTGTTGGATGGCTTTACCTGCTGTGTTATTCAGGGTTGAGTACCTCCTAAGTGTTCCACTTTCTGTTGAATGGCTTTACCTGCTGTGTTATTCAGGGTTGAGTACCTCCTAAGTGTTCCACTTTCTGTTGGATGGCTTTACCTGCTGTGTTATTCAGGGTTGAGTACCTCCTAAGTGTTCCACTTTCTGTTGGATGGCTTTACCTGCTGTGTTATTCAGGGTTGAGTACCTCCTAAGTGTTCCACTTTCTGTTGGATGGCTTTACCTGCTGTGTTATTCAGGGTTGAGTACCTCCTAAGTGTTCCACTTTCTGTTGAATATGACTGCTGTGTTATTCATATCTTCATTATGTAGTTACATCAGGACCCTAAAAATCAAGCTGCTCCTGGCTTTTAAGTCATGAGAAAATAAATTTTGGGAGTGTGCCGTCATGAGTCTGGTTCGTCCAGGAAACATAGACTCACTGAACTAAGCACTATTACATTTGCGGAACTGTGCTCTCCCTAGGTGAGTGGGATCAGCTCGTCTCTCTACTTTCCACATCGCATGGCTACTTCAAGGCCTTGGGCTCCAGTGCCGTCATCGTCCGTTGTGGCATACTAGTCATGTTTGGTTCAGTTGGTTAATTTTTCCTTTTACATCCTTTTTACAGCCAGGGTCATTTTAGGACATTCCAGGTTTTGGAGGTGGAGGAAAGCTGGAGTACCCGGAGAAAAACCACCGACCTACGGTTAGTACCTGGCAACTGCCCCCCACTGGTTTCAAAATCGCAACCCAGAGGTGGTGGGCTAGTAGTAGAATGTTGACACACCTTAACTGCTCAGCCACTGCAGCCCTCGTCAGCTACCTGAATCTGTTTGACCACTTGCCAATGAGTGAGATTTGCACTAATCATGTTTACCAGGTAAGCTTCTCAAGGCAACTAAAGAAATAATAAGGCCTGATGATTTTGTAGATTTGAAATGATTTGATTCCTGCTTTGAACAGATTTTTACATCATGAATACAAAATAAGAAATGAAATTAGCTGTTCAAGTTAACTTTATCCTTCCAGTATTTTGTAAGTTTTACGTTTTACTTTCAGTGTTTGACTCGAATGCTAGCTAGCTTGGTCAGTTACCAGAAACTCAACAGTTTCACAACAAGCCAATGAGTGAGACTTTGCACCAGAATTTGGACCATTTCATGCATCATGAGCCACAAATGATGACCTGTCAATACTTTGGGTAGAATTGTACCAGAGGTCCACCTTTGACATACCTGGAGATATAGGTAAATAGCTAAACATGTTTATCATTGGTACACCGCGTTCAATAAAAAGAAATTAAGAGTTAGATCTAATACAGTTAATTCCACTTTATATCACACCTGTTCATATCATGGTTTCCCAGACATCATTTTCCCTCAATATAATTTATGTAATTTTATTTGGTTAATATCATGTACAGTTGTGGTAACTCACAACACACCAAGAAATGTGTGCGTTTATCGTGCATACATTGTGCACACATCGTTCACCCATGATTTACACAACTGGACGATCTAAAGATAGTTCGTTCATCTGTGCAATTCTCATTGCACACAAGCACAATTCGGTAAATATTACGGAATGAAAAAAATACGAAACCTTCTTGTGGAAATACTATATGCATTGGCATCATATTGATTGGGATTATATTAACTGTAAACAATATTACAGTTACTGTGCATTATTGTGCGACCACTATGAAAACAAACTGGACTCTCATAATTAGTTATTAGCTCACTGGTCCGAAGGACCGAGGTGAGCTTATGCCATACCGTGGCGTCCATCGTCCGTCCGTCGTCCGTCCGTCGTCCGTCAACAATTGTTTAAGCGATTTCTTATCCATAACCACTGATAGGAAATCAACCTAATTTGGCAGGAAGCATCCTTAGGTGCCCAGGATTCAAAATTGTACTAATGGTGGGACTGACCCCCTAGGGGGCTGAGGGCGGGGCCAAAAAGGGTTATTTAGCTATATTGGTTTAAGCGACATCTTCTCCATAACCACTGATTGGAAATCAGCTTTATTTGGTAGGAAGCATCCTTAGGTGCTCAGGATTCAAAATTGTATTTATGGTTGGACTGACCCCCTAGGGGGTTAAGGGCGGGGCCAAAAAGGGTTATTTAGCTCTATCATGGTTTTATTGACTCACTGATGGGAAATCAGCCTTATATGGTAGGAAGCATCCCTTGGTGCTGAGGATTCAAAATTGTACTAATGGTGGGACTGACCCCCTAGGGGGCTGAGTGCGGGGCCAAAAAGGGTTATTTAGCTATATTGGTTTAAGCGACATCTTCTCCATAACCACTGATTGGAAATCAGCTTTATTTGGTAGGAAGCATCCTTAGGTGCTCAGGATTCAAAATTGTATTTATGGTTGGACTGACCCCCTAGGGGGTTAAGGGCGGGGCCAAAAAGGGTTATTTAGCTCTATCATGGTTTTATTGACTCACTGATGGGAAATCAGCCTTATATGGTAGGAAGCATCCCTTGGTGCTGAGGATTCAAAATTGTACTAATGATGGGACTGACCCCCCAGGGGGCTGAGGGGCGGGGCAAGAAAGAAATTATTTACCATGATTACCTAGATACCAATGTATCCAGGTGAGCGATACAGGCCCTCTGGGCCTCTTGTTTGAACACCCCGTCCCGTCCCCTCCCCACCACTGTACCTGTGTTTTCACACCTAAGCGAGTGTTGTAAGTGCTATCGTGCCCCCACATGTGCGTTAGAAATTATCGCCCAGGATCATATCATTCTCACATCGTGCGCACACCGCACATCGTGTGACATTGTGCGATCCAACAACTGTACTTTGAAGTAAATTCCTCTTAATATCATGGGTTTTTTTAGGTCACCTGAGACGAGGTCTCAAGTGACCTAGTCAAATCTCCTTTTGTTTGTCAAAAAAGTTGTTTGGATTAAACAAGGATTCAACTGACCAACAGGCAAGGTCATTAGCTCAAATTTTAAGGTCATATTTTATAGCTCTTTACTGATGAACATTTTGTTATGACATTGTGAAGAAAGTTGATCAGTATTAAAACAAGGAGTTATCTTACCAAAAGTCAAGGTCACAGAGTCAAAGAGGTCAAGATCACTGATTCAAAGGTCAAGGAAACCGTTTGTAGTTTCTATTTTGAGGGTTCAATTGAACAAAAATCAAAGTCACGGAGCTTGATCATTGGTTTCAAAGCTCAAGGATTGATGATTTTGGGAGATATATAGAGATATATTAAGCAGGGCCCTTTTCTACCTGTCAGTTTCCTAGCTCAAACTTTCTACCTGTCAATTTTCAAGCTCAAACTTTGTTTAAGTTAATGATAATTTCAGTATAAGGACACAACAACAAAAGTTATTGGTACTAGTACATCAATACTCAGGTGACCGTTAAGGCCCATGGGCCTCTTGTTTAACCTGTTAGTCACATAAAATATCCAGAAAATAAATGATGTCATTTCCATTGATTTCAAATAAAACCTGTACAAAATATTGCATAGAAAATAAAAAAATACCACAAAAAGAAAAGATTTGTTCATGAAATAATGTATTTTGATTGAAACATCCTCATAGGTATATTGACTAGCTTACTTATAGTTATTGAAATTGGAAATGCACTAGATTTAGTAAGTGAGTGAAAAACATGTTTCTCTTAATGTCACATACCTGGTTATATCATGTTTTTGTCTGACCTTACATGATATAAAGAGGCATGCTCTGTATTAACTTAGTGTGCCAGTATTATGGACAAGTTGGGTTTGTCTAGACCTACATCAGAATACAGTGTTCCATATGAGTTATTTATGATAAGCTGAGGATGCGTATAACTTGAAAGTAAAAACATACATGTACATTTCAAATAAAACATGTATGGAAGAAATGAAAGAAAATGTCAGTTGTGCTATGGTATATATTTCTATAGTGTAGTGGTCATCACACTTGCCACTCTGTGGTGGGAGACTTGGGTTCAAATCCTGATGGAAATAATTAATTAGCACTACTTGAAATTTTGTAAACATTAGAAATTACAATACATGTAAACATATATACTTGTAGCTTATATGATGCATTCTATATATTTTTAGCTCACCTGGTCCAAGTGAGCTTATGTGATGGTGCAGCGTCCGTCGTCCGTCCGTCCTGCGTCCGTCAACTTTTTCCTTGAAACGACTTCTCCTAAAATACCAAAAGGCCTAGTAACATGAAATTTGGCTGGTTGCTTACTTGGAAGGACCTGAACAAAGTTTGCGAAAAAAAATCACTTTGACCTACTTTCAAAGTCACAGGGGTCAAAAATGTCGAAACCTTTAAACAACTTCTTCTAAAATACCGTTTGGCATAAAGACCTCATATTTGACCAGTAGCTTCCTCCGATGAAGCCGAATAAAGTTTGCGAAAAGAAACTACCTTGACCCATATTCAAGGTCACAGTGAGGTTAAATCTATTTTAACCTTTAAACGACTTCTTCTAATAAACCAAAATCCCTAGAAGTATGATATTTGGCTAAAATGTTCCTTGGATGAAGCCCAACAAAGTTTGCGAAAAGAAATGACCTTGACTTATATTCAAGGTCACAGGGGTCAAATCTGTTATAACCTTTAAACGACTTTTCCTGAAATACCAAAAGCCCTAGAAGCATAATATTTGGCTGAAAGCTTCCTTGGATGAAGCCCAACAAAGTTTGCAAAAAGAAATGACCTTGACTTCTATTAAAGGTCACAGTGGTCAAATCTCTTAAAACATTCAAACGACTTCTTCTGAATTACCAAACGATCTAGAAACATGGTATTTGGCTGAAAGGTTCTTTGGATGAAGCCTGACAAAGTTTCCGAAAAGAAATGACCTTGACTTATATTGTAGGTCACAAGGGTCAAATCTGTTAAAACCTTTAAACAACTTCTTCTGAAATACCAAAAGCCCTAGAAACATGATATTTGGCTGAAAGGTTCCTTGAATGAAGCCCGACAAAGTTTGCAAAAAGAACTGAACTTGACTAATATTCAAGGTCACAGGGGTCAAATCTGTTAAAACATTCAAACCACTTCTTCTAAAGTACCAAAAGCCCTGGAAGCATAATATTTGGCTGAAAGATTCTTTGGATGAAGCCTGACAAAGTTTCCGAAAAGAAATGACCTTGACTTATATTGTAGGTCACAAGGGTCAAATCTGTTAAAACCTTTAAACGACTTCTTCTGAATTACCAAAAGCTCTAGAATCATGATATTTGGCTGAAAGTTTTCTTGGATGAAGCCTGACAAAGTTTGCGAAAAGAAATGACCTTGACTTATATTTAAGGTCACAAGGGTTAAATCTGTTTAAACCTTTAAACGACTTCTTCTGAAATACCAAAAGCCCTAGAAGCTTGATATTTGGGAAGGAAAATGAGCTTGACCCATATTAAAGGCCACAGTGGTCAAATCGGTTAAAAGGTTTGAGCGACTTCTTCTGATAAACCCAAATGCCTAGAGACATGATATTTGGCTGGTCGCATCCTGGGATGAAGCCAAACAAAATTTGAAAATGAAAATGATGTTGTCTTATAAGGTCACAGGGGTAAAATATGTTTAAATCTTAACATGTTCTTCTAAATGTCTTACAGTAAAAGATTTTAGGGGACTTTTCGGTTACACTATAATATAAGTCAGAGATTGATACCAGGTGAGCGATGCAGGCCCATTGGGCCTCTTGTTTTCTCTATTCTTGTCTTGCTGGAAGGGCCAAGTGAGTTAATGTGATGATGCAGCATCCGTCTATCCGTTGTCCGCCCTGCGTCCATCAACTTTTCCTTTAAACTATTTCTTCTGAAATAAAGAAAGACCAAGTGGCTTGATATTTGGCTGGTAGCTTTCTACAGAGGAGCTGTACAAAGTTTGCGAAAAGAAATGACCTTGACCCATACCCAAGGTCACAGGAGTCAAATATGTCGTAACTTTCATTTAACCTATCAAAGAACTATTTGTTACAATAGATCAATTGGAATTCAAATTTGGTTTACCGGTAATTATAATTTCCTATAAGTTTGTTGATCACCTAGGATAGACAAAGCTTCACTGTTAGAGGATAACACAACAAGAAACGTATGACAGGCCCCTTGTTGATTGGCTTCAGAACAAAAAACAGCCAGAGACTTTTAGTTAGCCCAAACATTGAATCAATGTGGTATACTCAGGTACGTACTACAGAATTTACCTAAATATCGTAGTACTTTTGATTTTGTGGTACCCAGCACTACGATCATTGTGTTAAGTAATACGTCAATAATTCAAGAATAGCTGTTTCAGAACTCTCGCTCTTTATGTCGATTTCTGTCGCTGGAGTGTATCTGAGTGTGTGTGTTCACTGTGCATGCAATTAAAAGTGAGAATGGAGGAATTCTTTGAAAGTTACAAGTACAAAATATTGGAAAATTCTTTGATCAGCCCAGAAAATGGCATTTGCAGAATATGGAATGGACCGCTCACAAAGAATAGAGATGGTCCTCAGGCTGATTATCTCCCCTAGACTGATTGATGGCTGGATCAAGTTGACCTCTCCAGTAATCAGACTTCTGCATGAGCACACCTTGACTTCTTTGCATGATCCTTATGTTTTTGAGCCAACAACGAAAGATTTCTTATCTCGACCTCTGGTAAGTACTGGCGCCAGCGTTGGTCAGTTGGTCTGAGCTGATTTGGTCCAGCTTACAATTCATCTCTGCACTCAGAGTAACTCCTAAGTGTTCCACTTTCTGTTGGATGGCTTTACCTGCTGTGTTATTCAGGGTTGAGTACCTCCTAAGTATTCCACTTTCTGTTGGATGGCTTTACCTGCTGTGTTATTCAGGGTTAAGTACCTCCTGAGTGTTCCACTTTCTGTTGAATGTTTTTACCTGCTGTGTTATTCAGGGTTGAGTACCTCCTAAGTGTTCCACTTTCTGTTGGATGTCTTTACCTGCTGTGTTATTCAGGGTTGAGTACCTCCTCAGTGTTCCATTTTCTGTTGAATGGCTTTACCTGCTGTGTTATTCAGGGTTGAGTACCTGTTAAGTGTTCCTTTTTCTGTTGGATGGCTTTACCTGCTGTGTTATTCAGAGTTGAGTACCTTCTAAGTGTTCCACTTTCTGTTGAATGGCTTTACCTGCTGTGTTATTCAGGGTTAAGTACCTCCTGAGTGTTCCACTTTCTGTTAATGTTTTTACCTGCTGCGTTATTCAGGGTTGAGTACCTCCTAAGTGTTCCACTTTCTGTTGGATGTCTTTACCTGTTGTGTTATTCAGGGTTGAGTACCTCCTCAGTGTTCCATTTTCTGTTGAATGGCTTTACCTGCTGTGTTATTCAGGGTTGAGTACCTCCTAAGTGTTCCACTTTCTGTTGGATGTCTTTACCTGTTGTGTTATTCAGGGTTGAGTACCTCCTCAGTGTTCCATTTTCTGTTGAATGGCTTTACCTGCTGTGTTATTCAGGGTTGAGTACCTGTTAAGTGTTCCACTTTCTGTTTTATGGCTTTACCTGCTGTGTTATTCAGGGTTGAGTACCTCCTAAGTGTTCCACTTTCTGTTGAATGTTTTTACCTGCTGTGTTATTCAGGGTTGAGTACCTCCTAAGTGTTCCACTTTCTGTTGAATGGCTTTACCTGCTGTGTTATTCAGGGTTGAGTACCTCCTAAGTGTTCCACTTTCTGTTTTATGGCTTTACCTGCTGTGTTATTCAGGGTTGAGTACATCCTAAGTGTTCCACTTTCTGTTGGATGGCTTTACCTGCTGTGTTATTCAGGGTTGAGTACCTTCTAAGTGTTCCACTTTCTATTGAATGGCTTTACCTGCTGTGTTATTCAGGGTTGAATACCTGTTAAGTGTTCCACTTTCTGTTGAATGGCTTTACCTGCTATGTTATTGGCTTTACCTGCTGTGTTATTAAGAGTTGAGTACCTCCTAAGTGTTCCACTTTCTGTTGAATGTTTTTACCTGCTGTGTTATTCAGGGTTGAGTACCTTCTAAGTGTTCCACTTTCTGTTGAATGGCTTTACCTGCTGTGTTATTCAGGGTTAAGTACCTCCTGAGTGTTCCACTTTCTGTTGAATGTTTTTACCTGCTGTGTTATTCAGGGTTGAGTACCTCCTAAGTGTTCCACTTTCTGTTGAATGTTTTTACCTGCTGTGTTATTCAGGGTTGAGTACCTTCTAAGTGTTCCACTTTCTGTTGAATGTTTTTACCTGCTGTGTTATTCAGGGTTGAGTACCTTCTAAGTGTTCCACTTTCTGTTGAATGGCTTTACCTGCTGTGTTATTCAGGGTTAAGTACCTCCTGAGTGTTCCACTTTCTGTTGAATGTTTTTACCTGCTGTGTTATTCAGGGTTGAGTACCTTCTAAGTGTTCCACTTTCTGTTGAATGTTTTTACCTGCTGTGTTATTCAGGGTTGAGTACCTTCTAAGTGTTCCACTTTCTGTTGAATGTTTTTACCTGCTGTGTTATTCAGGGTTGAGTACCTCCTAAGTGTTCCACTTTCTGTTTTATTGCTTTACCTGCTGTGTTATTCAGGGTTGAGTACCTCCTAAGTGTTCCACTTTCTGTTGAATGTTTTTACCTGCTGTGTTATTCAGGGTTGAGTACCTTCTAAGTGTTCCACTTTCTGTTGAATGGCTTTACCTGCTGTGTTATTCAGGGTTAAGTACCTCCTGAGTGTTCCACTTTCTGTTGAATGTTTTTACCTGCTGTGTTATTCAGGGTTGAGTACCTCCTAAGTGTTCCACTTTCTGTTGAATGTTTTTACCTGCTGTGTTATTCAGGGTTGAGTACCTTCTAAGTGTTCCACTTTCTGTTGAATGGCTTTACCTGCTGTGTTATTCAGGGTTGAGTACCTCCTAAGTGTTCCACTTTCTGTTGGATGGCTTTACCTGCTGTGTTATTCAGGGTTGAGTACCTCCTAAGTATTCCACTTTCTGTTGGATGGCTTTACCTGCTGTGTTATTCAGGGTTAAGTACCTCCTGAGTGTTCCACTTTCTGTTGAATGTTTTTACCTGCTGTGTTATTCAGGGTTGAGTACCTCCTAAGTGTTCCACTTTCTGTTGGATGTCTTTACCTGCTGTGTTATTCAGGGTTGAGTACCTCCTCAGTGTTCCATTTTCTGTTGAATGGCTTTACCTGCTGTGTTATTCAGGGTTGAGTACCTGTTAAGTGTTCCTTTTTCTGTTGGATGGCTTTACCTGCTGTGTTATTCAGGGTTGAGTACCTTCTAAGTGTTCCACTTTCTGTTGAATGGCTTTACCTGCTGTGTTATTCAGGGTTAAGTACCTCCTGAGTGTTCCACTTTCTGTTAATGTTTTTACCTGCTGCGTTATTCAGGGTTGAGTACCTCCTAAGTGTTCCACTTTCTGTTGGATGTCTTTACCTGTTGTGTTATTCAGGGTTGAGTACCTCCTCAGTGTTCCATTTTCTGTTGAATGGCTTTACCTGCTGTGTTATTCAGGGTTGAGTACCTGTTAAGTGTTCCACTTTCTGTTTTATGGCTTTACCTGCTGTGTTATTCAGGGTTGAGTACCTCCTAAGTGTTCCACTTTCTGTTGAATGTTTTTACCTGCTGTGTTATTCAGGGTTGAGTACCTCCTAAGTGTTCCACTTTCTGTTGAATGGCTTTACCTGCTGTGTTATTCAGGGTTGAGTACCTCCTAAGTGTTCCACTTTCTGTTTTATGGCTTTACCTGCTGTGTTATTCAGGGTTGAGTACATCCTAAGTGTTCCACTTTCTGTTGGATGGCTTTACCTGCTGTGTTATTCAGGGTTGAGTACCTTCTAAGTGTTCCACTTTCTATTGAATGGCTTTACCTGCTGTGTTATTCAGGGTTGAATACCTGTTAAGTGTTCCACTTTCTGTTGAATGGCTTTACCTGCTATGTTATTGGCTTTACCTGCTGTGTTATTAAGAGTTGAGTACCTGTTAAGTGTCCCACTTTTTGTTTTATTGCTTTACCTGCTGTGTTATTCAGGGTTGAGTACCTCCTAAGTGTTCCACTTTCTGTTGAATGTTTTTACCTGCTGTGTTATTCAGGGTTGAGTACCTTCTAAGTGTTCCACTTTCTGTTGAATGGCTTTACCTGCTGTGTTATTCAGGGTTAAGTACCTCCTGAGTGTTCCACTTTCTGTTGAATGTTTTTACCTGCTGTGTTATTCAGGGTTGAGTACCTCCTAAGTGTTCCACTTTCTGTTGGATGTCTTTACCTGCTGTGTTATTCAGGGTTGAGTACCTCCTCAGTGTTCCATTTTTTGTTGAATGGCTTTACCTGCTGTGTTATTCAGGGTTGAGTACCTGTTAAGTGTTCCACTTTCTGTTTTATGGCTTTACCTGCTGTGTTATTCAGGGTTGAGTACCTCCTAAGTGTTCCACTTTCTGTTGAATGTTTTTACCTGCTGTGTTATTCAGGGTTGAGTACCTCCTAAGTGTTCCACTTTCTGTTGAATGGCTTTACCTGCTGTGTTATTCAGGGTTGAGTACCTCCTAAGTGTTCCACTTTCTGTTTTATGGCTTTACCTGCTGTGTTATTCAGGGTTGAGTACATCCTAAGTGTTCCACTTTCTGTTGGATGGCTTTACCTGCTGTGTTATTCAGGGTTGAGTACCTCCTAAGTGTTCCACTTTCTGTTGAATGTTTTTACCTGCTGTGTTATTCAGGGTTGAGTACCTCCTAAGTGTTCCACTTTCTGTTGAATGGCTTTACCTGCTGTGTTATTCAGGGTTGAGTACCTCCTAAGTGTTCCACTTTCTGTTTTATGGCTTTACCTGCTGTGTTATTCAGGGTTGAGTACATCCTAAGTGTTCCACTTTCTGTTGGATGGCTTTACCTGCTGTGTTATTCAGGGTTGAGTACCTTCTTAGTGTTCCACTTTCTGTTGAATGGCTTTACCTGCTGTGATATTCAGGGTTGAGTACATCCTAAGTGTTCCACTTTCTGTTGGATGGCTTTACCTGCTGTGTTATTCAGAGTTGAGTACCTCCTAAGTGTTCCACTTTCTGTTTTATGGCTTTACCTGCTGTGTTATTCAGGGTTGAGTACATCCTAAGTGTTCCACTTTCTGTTGGATGGCTTTACCTGCTGTGTTATTCAGAGTTGAGTACCTTCCTAAGTGTTCCACTTTCTGTTGGATGGCTTTACCTGCTGTGTTGTTCAGGGTTGAGTACCTGTTAAGTGTTCCACTTTCTGTTGAATGGCTTTACCTGCTGTGTTATTCAGGGTTAAGTACCTCCTGAGTGTTCCACTTTCTGTTAATGTTTTTACCTGCTGCGTTATTCAGGGTTGAGTACCTCCTAAGTGTTCCACTTTCTGTTGGATGTCTTTACCTGTTGTGTTATTCAGGGTTGAGTACCTCCTCAGTGTTCCATTTTCTGTTGAATGGCTTTACCTGCTGTGTTATTCAGGGTTGAGTACCTGTTAAGTGTTCCACTTTCTGTTTTATGGCTTTACCTGCTGTGTTATTCAGGGTTGAGTACCTCCTAAGTGTTCCACTTTCTGTTGAATGTTTTTACCTGCTGTGTTATTCAGGGTTGAGTACCTCCTAAGTGTTCCACTTTCTGTTGAATGGCTTTACCTGCTGTGTTATTCAGGGTTGAGTACCTCCTAAGTGTTCCACTTTCTGTTTTATGGCTTTACCTGCTGTGTTATTCAGGGTTGAGTACATCCTAAGTGTTCCACTTTCTGTTGGATGGCTTTACCTGCTGTGTTATTCAGGGTTGAGTACCTTCTAAGTGTTCCACTTTCTATTGAATGGCTTTACCTGCTGTGTTATTCAGGGTTGAATACCTGTTAAGTGTTCCACTTTCTGTTGAATGGCTTTACCTGCTATGTTATTGGCTTTACCTGCTGTGTTATTAAGAGTTGAGTACCTGTTAAGTGTCCCACTTTTTGTTTTATTGCTTTACCTGCTGTGTTATTCAGGGTTGAGTACCTCCTAAGTGTTCCACTTTCTGTTGAATGTTTTTACCTGCTGTGTTATTCAGGGTTGAGTACCTTCTAAGTGTTCCACTTTCTGTTGAATGGCTTTACCTGCTGTGTTATTCAGGGTTAAGTACCTCCTGAGTGTTCCACTTTCTGTTGAATGTTTTTACCTGCTGTGTTATTCAGGGTTGAGTACCTCCTAAGTGTTCCACTTTCTGTTGGATGTCTTTACCTGCTGTGTTATTCAGGGTTGAGTACCTCCTCAGTGTTCCATTTTCTGTTGAATGGCTTTACCTGCTGTGTTATTCAGGGTTGAGTACCTGTTAAGTGTTCCACTTTCTGTTTTATGGCTTTACCTGCTGTGTTATTCAGGGTTGAGTACCTCCTAAGTGTTCCACTTTCTGTTGAATGTTTTTACCTGCTGTGTTATTCAGGGTTGAGTACCTCCTAAGTGTTCCACTTTCTGTTGAATGGCTTTACCTGCTGTGTTATTCAGGGTTGAGTACCTCCTAAGTGTTCCACTTTCTGTTTTATGGCTTTACCTGCTGTGTTATTCAGGGTTGAGTACATCCTAAGTGTTCCACTTTCTGTTGGATGGCTTTACCTGCTGTGTTATTCAGGGTTGAGTACCTCCTAAGTGTTCCACTTTCTGTTGAATGTTTTTACCTGCTGTGTTATTCAGGGTTGAGTACCTCCTAAGTGTTCCACTTTCTGTTGAATGGCTTTACCTGCTGTGTTATTCAGGGTTGAGTACCTCCTAAGTGTTCCACTTTCTGTTTTATGGCTTTACCTGCTGTGTTATTCAGGGTTGAGTACATCCTAAGTGTTCCACTTTCTGTTGGATGGCTTTACCTGCTGTGTTATTCAGGGTTGAGTACCTTCTTAGTGTTCCACTTTCTGTTGAATGGCTTTACCTGCTGTGATATTCAGGGTTGAGTACATCCTAAGTGTTCCACTTTCTGTTGGATGGCTTTACCTGCTGTGTTATTCAGAGTTGAGTACCTCCTAAGTGTTCCACTTTCTGTTTTATGGCTTTACCTGCTGTGTTATTCAGGGTTGAGTACATCCTAAGTGTTCCACTTTCTGTTGGATGGCTTTACCTGCTGTGTTATTCAGAGTTGAGTACCTTCCTAAGTGTTCCACTTTCTGTTGGATGGCTTTACCTGCTGTGTTGTTCAGGGTTGAGTACCTGTTAAGTGTTCCACTTTCTGTTGAATGGCTTTACCTGCTATGTTATTGGCTTTACCTGCTGTGTTATTAAGAGTTGAGTACCTGTTAAGTGTCCCACTTTCTGTTGAATGGCTTTACCTGCTGTGTCATTCAGGGTTGAGTACCTCCTAAGTGTTCCACTTTCTGTTGAATGGCTTTACCTGCTGTGTTATTCAGGGTTGAGTACCTGTTAAGTGTTCCACTTTCTGTTGAATGGCTTTACCTGCTATGTTATTGGCTTTACCTGCTGTGTTATTAAGAGTTGAGTACCTGTTAAGTGTCCCACTTTCTGTTGAATGGCTTTACCTGCTGTGTCATTCAGGGTTGAGTACCTCCTAAGTGTTCCACTTTCTGTTGGATAGCTTTACCTGCTGTGTTATTCAGGGTTGGGTACCTCCTAAGTGTTCCACTTTCTGTTGGATGGCTTTACCTGCTGTGTTGTTCAGGGTTGAGTACCTGTTAAGTGTTCCACTTTCTGTTGAATGGCTTTACCTGCTGTGTTGTTCAGGGTTGAGTACCTGTTAAGTGTTTCACTTTCTGTTGGATGGCTTTACCTGCCGTGTTATTCAGGGTTGAGTACCTCCTAAGTGTTCCACTTTCTGTTGGATGGCTTTACCTGCTGTGTTGTTCAGGGTTGAGTACCTGTTAAGTGCTCCACTTTCTGTTGAATGGCTTTACCTGCTGTGTTGTTCAGGGTTGAGTACCTGTTAAGTGTTCCACTTTCTGTTGAATGGCTTTACCTGCTGTGTTATTCAGGGTTAGGACCTCAGTACTCAGTTTGATTTTCAGGAGCTCCAGTACCAGCATCTGGTCATCTGTTATCATGTGAAACTGATGAATCTGGTACGAACCCCAGGAATATCGAGCGTGTCCACCAGTTGTTACTGTCACCACCTGAACACACCACAGAATGCAGCTTACACTTTGAGTAACACGAAATAGTAGCATCTAACACAGCAGGTAAGTGGGTTGTAATTGTGTCCATATCTCCATTATGTAGCTATATCAGCTCCTTAAAAATCAAGTTGCTCCTGGCTTTTAAGTCCTTAGAAAATATTTTATTGGGAGTGTGCTGTCATGAGTCTGGTTCGTCCAGGAAACATAGACTCACTGAACTGAGCACTATTACATTTGCGAAACTGTATCAAATAATGTCATTTTCTTTTTAATAGAGATGGTCCTCAGGCCGATTATCTCCCCTAGACTGATTGATGGCTGGATCAAGTTGACCTCTCCTGTAATCAGACTTCCGTGCACACCTGGACTTCTTTGCATGATCCTTATGTTTTTGAGCCAACAACGAAAGATTTCTTATCTGGACCTCTGGTAAGTACTGGCGATGATGTTGGTACAATTCTTTTGAGCTGATTTGGTCCAGCTTACAATTCATCTCTGCACTCAGAGTACCTCCTAAGTGTTCCACTTTCTGTTGAATGGCTTTACCTGCTGTGTTATTCAGGGTTGAGTACCTCCTAAGTGTTCCACTTTCTGTTTTATGGCTTTACCTGCTGTGTTATTCAGGGTTGAGTACCTCCTAAGTGTTCCACTTTCTGTTTTATGGCTTTACCTGCTGTGTTATTCAGGGTTGAGTACCTCCTTAGTGTTCCACTTTCTGTTGGATGGCTTTACCTGCTGTGTTATTCAGGATTGAGTACTCCTAAGTGTTCCACTTTCTGTTGGATGGCTTTACCTGCTGTGATATTCAGGGTTGAGTACCTCCTAAGTGTTCCACTTTCTGTTGGATGGCTTTACCTGCTGTGTTATTCAGAGTTGAGTACCTTCCTAAGTGTTCCACTTTCTGTTAAATGGCTTTACCTGCTGTGATATTCAGGGTTGAGTACCTCCTAAGTGTTCCACTTTCTGTTGAATGACTTTACCTGCTGTGTTATTCAGAGTTGAGTACCTTCCTAAGTGTTTTACTTTCTGTTAAATGGCTTTACCTGCTGTGTTATTCAGGGTTGAGTACCTCCTAAGTGTTCCACTTTCTGTTGAATGACTTTACCTGCTGTGTTATTCAGGGTTGAGTACCTCCTAAGTGTTCCACTTTCTGTTGAAAGGCTTTACCTGCCGTGTCATTCAGGGTTGAGTACCTCCTAAGTGTTCCACTTTCTGTTGAATGTTTTTACCTGCTGTGTTATTCAGGGTTGAGTACCTCATAAGTGTTCCACTTTCTGTTGAATGGCTTTACCTGCTGTGTTATTCAGGGTTGAGTACCTCCTAAGTGTTCCACTTTCTGTTTTATGGCTTTACCTGCTGTGTTATTCAGGGTTGAGTACATCCTAAGTGTTCCACTTTCTGTTGGATGGCTTTACCTGCTGTGTTATTCAGGGTTGAGTACCTTCTAAGTGTTCCACTTTCTGTTTGATGGCTTTACCTGCTGTGTTATTCAGGGTTAAGTACCTCCTGAGTGTTCCATTTTCTGTTCAATGTTTTTACCTGCTGTGTTATTCAGGGTTGAGTACCTCCTAAGTGTTCCACTTTCTGTTGGATGTCTTTACCTGCTGTGTTATTCAGGGTTGAGTACCTCCTCAGTGTTACATTTTCTGTTGAATGGCTTTACCTGCTGTGTTATTCAGGGTTGAGTACCTGTTAAGTGTTCCACTTTCTGTTTTATGGCTTTACCTGCTGTGTTATTCAGGGTTGAGTACCTCCTAAGTGTTCCACTTTCTGTTGAATGTTTTTACCTGCTGTGTTATTCAGGGTTGAGTACCTCCTAAGTGTTCCACTTTCTGTTGAATGGCTTTACCTGCTGTGTTATTCAGGGTTGAGTACCTCCTAAGTGTTCCACTTTCTGTTTTATGGCTTTACCTGCTGTGTTATTCAGGGTTGAGTACCTGTTAAGTGTTCCACTTTCTGTTGGATGGCTTTACCTGCTGTGTTATTCAGGGTTGAGTACCTGTTAAGTGTTCCACTTTCTGTTGAATGGCTTTACCTGCTATGTTATTGGCTTTACCTGCTGTGTCATTCAGGGTTGAGTACCTCCTAAGTGTTCCACTTTCTGTTGGATAGCTTTATTTACCCGCTGTGTTATTCAGGGTTGGGTACCTCCTAAGTGTTCCACTTTCTGTTGGATGGCTTTACCTGCTGTGTTGTTCAGGGTTGAGTACCTTCTAAGTGTTCCACTTTCTGTTGAATGGCTTTACCTGCTGTGTTGTTCAGGGTTGAGTACCTGTTAAGTGTTTCACTTTCTGTTGGATGGCTTTACCTGCCGTGTTATTCAGGGTTGAGTACCTCCTAAGTGTTCCACTTTCTGTTGGATGGCTTTACCTGCTGTGTTGTTCAGGGTTGAGTACCTGTTAAGTGTTCCACTTTCTGTTGAATGGCTTTACCTGCTGTGTTGTTCAGGGTTGAGTACCTGTTAAGTGTTCCACTTTCTGTTGAATGGCTTTACCTGCTGTGTTATTCAGGGTTAGGACCTCAGTACTCAGTTTGATTTTCAGGAGCTCCAGTACCAGCATCTGGTCATCTGTTATCATGTGAAACTGATGAATCTGGTTCGAACCCCAGGAATATCGAGCGTGTCCACCAGTTGTTACTGTCACCACCTGAACACACCACAGAATGCAGCTTACACTTTGAGTAATACGAAATAGTAGCATCTAACACAGCAGGTAAGTGGGTTGTAATTGTGTCCATATCTCCATTATGTAGCTATATCAGCTCCTTAAAAATCAAGTTGCTCCTGGCTTTTAAGTCCTTAGAAAATATTTTATTGGGAGTGTGCTGTCATGAGTCTGGTTCGTCCAGGAAACATAGACTCACTGAACTGAGCACTATTACATTTGCGAAACTGTGTATCTAATAATGTCATTTTCTTTTTAATAGAGATGGTCCTCAGGCCGATTATCTCCCCTAGACTGATTGATGGCTGGATCAAGTTGACCTCTCCTGTAATCAGACTTCCGTGCACACCTGGACTTCTTTGCATGATCCTTATGTTTTTGAGCCAACAACGAAAGATTTCTAATCTGGACCTCTGGTAAGTACTGGCGATGATGTTGGTACAATTCTTTTGAGCTGATTTGGTCCAGCTTACAATTCATCTCTGCACTCAGAGTACCTCCTAAGTGTTCCACTTTCTGTTGAATGGCTTTACCTGCTGTGTTATTCAGGGTTGAGTACCTCCTAAGTGTTCCACTTTCTGTTTTATGGCTTTACCTGCTGTGTTATTCAGGGTTGAGTACCTCCTAAGTGTTCCACTTTCTGTTTTATGGCTTTACCTGCTGTGTTATTCAGGGTTGAGTACCTCCTTAGTGTTCCACTTTCTGTTGGATGGCTTTACCTGCTGTGTTATTCAGGGTTGACTACCTCCTAAGTGTTCCACTTTCTGTTAAATGGCTTTACCTGCTGTGATATTCAGGGTTGAGTACCTCCTAAGTGTTCCACTTTCTGTTGGATGGCTTTACCTGCTGTGTTATTCAGAGTTGAGTACCTTCCTAAGTGTTCCACTTTCTGTTAAATGGCTTTACCTGCTGTGATATTCAGGGTTGAGTACCTCCTAAGTGTTCCACTTTCTGTTGAATGACTTTACCTGCTGTGTTATTCAGGGTTGAGTACCTCCTAAGTGTTCCACTTTCTGTTGAATGGCTTTACCTGCTGTGTCATTCAGGGTTGAGTACCTCCTAAGTGTTCCACTTTCTGTTGAATGTTTTTACCTGCTGTGTTATTCAGGGTTGAGTACCTCCTAAGTGTTCCACTTTCTGTTGAATGGCTTTACCTGCTGTGTTATTCAGGGTTGAGTACCTCCTAAGTGTTCCACTTTCTGTTTTATGGCTTTACCTGCTGTGTTATTCAGGGTTGAGTACATCCTAAGTGTTCCACTTTCTGTTGGATGGCTTTACCTGCTGTGTTATTCAGGGTTGAGTACCTTCTAAGTGTTCCACTTTCTGTTGAATGGCTTTACCTGCTGTGTTATTCAGGGTTAAGTACCTCCTGAGTGTTCCACTTTCTGTTGAATGTTTTTACCTGCTGTGTTATTCAGGGTTGAGTACCTCCTAAGTGTTCCACTTTCTGTTGGATGTCTTTACCTGCTGTGTTATTCAGGGTTGTGTACCTCCTCAGTGTTCCATTTTCTGTTGAATGGCTTTACCTGCTGTGTTATTCAGGGTTGAGTACCTCCTAAGTGTTCCACTTTCTGTTGGATGGCTTTACCTGCTGTGTTATTCAGGGTTGAGTACCTTCTAAGTGTTCCACTTTCTGTTGAATGTTTTTACCTGCTGTGTTATTCAGGGTTGAGTACCTCCTAAGTGTTCCACTTTCTGTTGAATGGCTTTACCTGCTGTGTTATTCAGGGTTGAGTACCTATTAAGTGTTCCACTTTCTGTTTTATGGCTTTACCTGCTGTGTTATTCAGGGTAGAGTACCTCCTAAGTGTTCCACTTTCTGTTGAATGTTTTTACCTGCTGTGTTATTCAGGGTTGAGTACCTCCTAAGTGTTCCACTTTCTGTTGAATGGCTTTACCTGCTGTGTTATTCAGGGTTGAGTACCTCCTAAGTGTTCCACTTTCTGTTTTATGGCTTTACCTGCTGTGTTATTCAGGGTTGAGTACCTCCTAAGTGTTCCACTTTCTGTTTTATGGCTTTACCTGCTGTGTTATTCAGGGTTGAGTACCTCCTTAGTGTTCCACTTTCTGTTGGATGGCTTTACCTGCTGTGTTATTCAGGGTTGACTACCTCCTAAGTGTTCCACTTTCTGTTAAATGGCTTTACCTGCTGTGATATTCAGGGTTGAGTACCTCCTTAGTGTTCCACTTTCTGTTGGATGGCTTTACCTGCTGTGTTATTCAGAGTTGAGTACCTTCCTAAGTGTTCCACTTTCTGTTAAATGGCTTTACCTGCTGTGATATTCAGGGTTGAGTACCTCCTAAGTGTTCCACTTTCTGTTGAATGACTTTACCTGCTGTGTTATTCAGGG
The DNA here is from genome assembly GCA_947623455.1 of Mimachlamys varia. NCBI lineage: Eukaryota > Metazoa > Mollusca > Bivalvia > Pectinida > Pectinidae > Mimachlamys > Mimachlamys varia. Next base: position 6,159,028 of record OX392540.1, on the reverse strand, counting down.
TTGAGTACCTCCTAAGTGTTCCACTTTCTGTTGAATGGCTTTACCTGCTGTGTCATTCAGGGTTGAGTACCTCCTAAGTGTTCCACTTTCTGTTGAATGTTTTTACCTGCTGTGTTATTCAGGGTTGAGTACCTCCTAAGTGTTCCACTTTCTGTTGAATGGCTTTACCTGCTGTGTTATTCAGGGTTGAGTACCTCCTAAGTGTTCCACTTTCTGTTTTATGGCTTTACCTGCTGTGTTATTCAGGGTTGAGTACATCCTAAGTGTTCCACTTTCTGTTGGATGGCTTTACCTGCTGTGTTATTCAGGGTTGAGTACCTAAGTGTTCCACTTTCTGTTGAATGGCCTTACCTGCTGTGTTATTCAGGGTTAAGTACCTCCTGAGTGTTCCACTTTCTGTTGAATGTTTTTACCTGCTGTGTTATTCAGGGTTGAGTACCTCCTAAGTGTTCCACTTTCTGTTGGATGTCTTTACCTGCTGTGTTATTCAGGGTTGTGTACCTCCTCAGTGTTCCACTTTCTGTTGAATGGCTTTACCTGCTGTGTCATTCAGGGTTGAGTACCTATTAAGTGTTCCACTTTCTGTTGAATGGCTTTACCTGCTGTGTTATTCAGGGTTGAGTACATCCTAAGTGTTCCACTTTCTGTTGGATGGCTTTACCTGCTGTGTTATTCAGGGTTGAGTACCTGTTAAGTGTTCCACTTTCTGTTGAATGGCTTTACCTGCTATGTTATTGGCTTTACCTGCTGTGTCATTAAGAGTTGAGTACCTGTTAAGTGTCCCACTTTCTGTTGAATGGCTTTACCTGCTGTGTCATTCAGGGTTGAGTACCTCCTAAGTGTTCCACTTTCTGTTGGATAGCTTTACCTGCTGTGTTATTCAGGGTTGGGTACCTCCTAAGTGTTCCACTTTCTGTTGGATGGCTTTACCTGCTGTGTTATTCAGGGTTGAGTACCTGTTAAGTGTTTCACTTTCTGTTGGATGGCTTTACCTGCCGTGTTATTCAGGGTTGAGTACCTCCTAAGTGTTCCACTTTCTGTTGGATGGCTTTACCTGCTGTGTTGTTCAGGGTTGAGTACCTGTTAAGTGTTCCACTTTCTGTTGAATGGCTTTACCTGCTGTGTTGTTCAGGGTTGAGTACCTCCTAAGTGTTCCACTTTCTGTTGAATGGCTTTACCTGCTGTGTTATTCAGGGTTGAGTACCTCCTAAGTGTTCCACTTTCTGTTTTATGGCTTTACCTGCTGTGTTATTCAGGGTTGAGTACATCCTAAGTGTTCCACTTTCTGTTTTATGGCTTTACCTGCTGTGTTATTCAGGGTTGAGTACCTGTTAAGTGTTCCACTTTCTGTTGAATGGCTTTACCTGCTATGTTATTGGCTTTACCTGCTGTGTCATTCAGGGTTGAGTACCTCCTAAGTGTTCCACTTTCTGTTGGATAGCTTTATTTACCTGCTGTGTTATTCAGGGTTGGGTACCTCCTAAGTGTTCCACTTTCTGTTGGATGGCTTTACCTGCTGTGTTGTTCAGGGTTGAGTACCTGGTAAGTGTTCCACTTTCTGTTGAATGGCTTTACCTGCTGTGTTGTTCAGGGTTGAGTACCTGTTAAGTGTTTCACTTTCTGTTGGATGGCTTTACCTGCCGTGTTATTCAGGGTTGAGTACCTCCTAAGTGTTCCACTTTCTGTTGGATGGCTTTACCTGCTGTGTTGTTCAGGGTTGAGTACCTGTTAAGTGTTCCACTTTCTGTTGAATGGCTTTACCTGCTGTGTTGTTCAGGGTTGAGTACCTGTTAAGTGTTCCACTTTCTGTTGAATGGCTTTACCTGCTGTGTTATTCAGGGTTAGGACCTCAGTACTCAGTTTGATTTTCAGGAGCTCCAGTACCAGCATCTGGTCATCTGTTATCATGTGAAACTGATGAATCTGGTTCGAACCCCAGGAATATCGAGCGTGTCCACCAGTTGTTACTGTCACCACCTGAACACACCACAGAATGCAGCTTACACTTTGAGTAACACGAAATAGTAGCATCTAACACAGCAGGTAAGTGGGTTGTAATTGTGTCCATATCTCCATTATGTAGCTATATCAGCTCCTTAAAAATCAAGTTGCTCCTGGCTTTTAAGTCCTTAGAAAATATTTTATTGGGAGTGTGCTGTCATGAGTCTGGTTCGTCCAGGAAACATAGACTCACTGAACTGAGCACTATTACATTTGCGAAACTGTGTATCTAATAATGTCATTTTCTTTTTAATAGAGATGGTCCTCAGGCCGATTATCTCCCCTAGACTGATTGATGGCTGGATCAAGTTGACCTCTCCTGTAATCAGACTTCCGTGCACACCTGGACTTCTTTGCATGATCCTTATGTTTTTGAGCCAACAACAAAAGATTTCTAATCTGGACCTCTGGTAAGTACTGGCGATGATGTTGGTACAATTCTTTTGAGCTGATTTGGTCCAGCTTACAATTCATCTCTGCACTCAGAGTACCTCCTAAGTGTTCCACTTTCTGTTGAATGGCTTTACCTGCTGTGTTATTCAGGGTTGAGTACCTCCTAAGTGTTCCACTTTCTGTTTTATGGCTTTACCTGCTGTGTTATTCAGGGTTGAGTACCTCCTAAGTGTTCCACTTTCTGTTTTATGGCTTTACCTGCTGTGTTATTCAGGGTTGAGTACCTCCTAAGTGTTCCACTTTCTGTTGGATGGCTTTACCTGCTGTGTTATTCAGAGTTGAGTACCTTCCTAAGTGTTCCACTTTCTGTTAAATGGCTTTACCTGCTGTGATATTCAGGGTTGAGTACCTCCTAAGTGTTCCACTTTCTGTTGAATGACTTTACCTGCTGTGTTATTCAGGGTTGAGTACCTCCTAAGTGTTCCACTTTCTGTTGAATGGCTTTACCTGCTCTGTCATTCAGGGTTGAGTACCTCCTAAGTGTTCGACTTTCTGTTGAATGTTTTTACCTGCTGTGTTATTCAGGGTTGAGTACCTCCTAAGTGTTCCACTTTCTGTTGAATGGCTTTACCTGCTGTGTTATTCAGGGTTGAGTACCTCCTAAGTGTTCCACTTTCTGTTTTATGGCTTTACCTGCTGTGTTATTCAGGGTTGAGTACATCCTAAGTGTTCCACTTTCTGTTGAATGGCTTTACCTGCTGTGTTATTCAGGGTTGAGTACCTTCTAAGTGTTCCACTTTCTGTTGAATGGCTTTACCTGCTGTGTTATTCAGGGTTAAGTACCTCCTGAGTGTTCCACTTTCTGTTGAATGTTTTTACCTGCTGTGTTATTCAGGGTTGAGTACCTATTAAGTGTTCCACTTTCTGTTTTATGGCTTTACCTGCTGTGTTATTCAGGGTAGAGTACCTCCTAAGTGTTCCACTTTCTGTTGAATGTTTTTACCTGCTGTGTTATTCAGGGTTGAGTACCTCCTAAGTGTTCCACTTTCTGTTGAATGGCTTTACCTGCTATGTTATTCAGGGTTGAGTACCTCCTAAGTGTTCCACTTTCTGTTGAATGGCTTTACCTGCTGTGTTATTCAGGGTTGAGTACCTCCTAAGTGTTCCACTTTCTGTTTTATGGCTTTACCTGCTGTGTTATTCAGGGTTGACTACCTCCTAAGTGTTCCACTTTCTGTTAAATGGCTTTACCTGCTGTGATATTCAGGGTTGAGTACCTCCTAAGTGTTCCACTTTCTGTTGGATGGCTTTACCTGCTGTGTTATTCAGAGTTGAGTACCTTCCTAAGTGTTCCACTTTCTGTTAAATGGCTTTACCTGCTGTGATATTCAGGGTTGAGTACCTCCTAAGTGTTCCACTTTCTGTTGAATGACTTTACCTGCTGTGTTATTCAGGGTTGAGTACCTCCTAAGTGTTCCACTTTCTGTTGAATGGCTTTACCTGCTGTGTCATTCAGGGTTGAGTACCTCCTAAGTGTTCCACTTTCTGTTGAATGTTTTTACCTGCTGTGTTATTCAGGGTTTAGTACCTCCTAAGTGTTCCACTTTCTGTTGAATGGCTTTACCTGCTGTGTTATTCAGGGTTGAGTACCTCCTAAGTGTTCCACTTTCTGTTTTATGGCTTTACCTGCTGTGTTATTCAGGGTTGAGTACATCCTAAGTGTTCCACTTTCTGTTGGATGGCTTTACCTGCTGTGTTATTCTGGGTTGAGTACCTTCTAAGTGTTCCACTTTCTGTTGAATGGCTTTACCTGCTGTGTTATTCAGGGTTAAGTACCTCCTGAGTGTTCCACTTTCTGTTGAATGTTTTTACCTGCTGTGTTATTCAGGGTTGAGTACCTCCTAAGTGTTCCATTTTCTGTTGAATGGCTTTACCTGCTGTGTTATTCAGGGTTAAGTACCTCCTGAGTGTTCCACTTTCTGTTGAATGTTTTTACCTGCTGTGTTATTCAGGGTTGAGTACCTCCTAAGTGTTCCACTTTCTGTTGGATGGCTTTACCTGCTGTGTTATTCTGGGTTGAGTACCTTCTAAGTGTTCCACTTTCTGTTGAATGGCTTTACCTGCTGTGTTATTCAGGGTAGAGTACCTCCTAAGTGTTCCACTTTCTGTTGAATGTTTTTACCTGCTGTGTTATTCAGGGTTGAGTACCTCCTAAGTGTTCCACTTTCTGTTGAATGGCTTTACCTGCTGTGTTATTCAGGGTTGAGTACCTCCTAAGTGTTCCACTTTCTGTTTTATGGCTTTACCTGCTGTGTTATTCAGGGTTGAGTACATCCTAAGTGTTCCACTTTCTGTTGGATGGCTTTACCTGCTGTGTTATTCAGGGTTGAGTACCTGTTAAGTGTTCCACTTTCTGTTGAATGGCTTTACCTGCTATGTTATTCAGGCTTTACCTGCTGTGTTATTAAGAGTTGAGTACCTGTTAAGTGTCCCACTTTCTGTTGAATGGCTTTACCTGCTGTGTCATTCAGGGTTGAGTACCTCCTAAGTGTTCCACTTTCTGTTGGATAGCTTTACCTGCTGTGTTATTCAGGGTTGGGTACCTCCTAAGTGTTCCACTTTCTGTTGGATGGCTTTACCTGCTGTGTTATTCAGGGTTGAGTACCTCCTAAGTGTTCCACTTTCTGTTGAATGGCTTTACCTGCTGTGTTATTCAGGGTTGAGTACCTCCTAAGTGTTCCACTTTCTGTTTTATGGCTTTACCTGCTGTGTTATTCAGGGTTGACTACCTCCTAAGTGTTCCACTTTCTGTTAAATGGCTTTACCTGCTGTGATATTCAGGGTTGAGTACCTCCTAAGTGTTCCACTTTCTGTTGGATGGCTTTACCTGCTGTGTTATTCAGAGTTGAGTACCTTCCTAAGTGTTCCACTTTCTGTTAAATGGCTTTACCTGCTGTGATATTCAGGGTTGAGTACCTCCTAAGTGTTCCACTTTCTGTTGAATGACTTTTCCTGCTGTGTTATTCAGGGTTGAGTACCTCCTAAGTGTTCCACTTTCTGTTGAATGGCTTTACCTGCTGTGTCATTCAGGGTTGAGTACCTCCTAAGTGTTCCACTTTCTGTTGAATGTTTTTACCTGCTGTGTTATTCAGGGTTGAGTACCTCCTAAGTGTTCCACTTTCTGTTGGATTGCTTTACCTGTTATGTTATTCAGGGTTGAGTACCTCCTAAGTGTTCCACTTTCTGTTGAATGGCTTTACCTGCTGTGCTAGTCAAGGTTGAGTACCTCCTAAGTGTTCCACTTTCTGTTGAATGTTTTTACCTGCTGTGTTATTCAGGGTTGAGTACCTCCTAAGTGTTCCACTTCCTGTTGAATGGCTTTACCTGCTGTGTTATTCAGGGTTGAGTACCTCCTAAGTGTTCCACTTCCTGTCGAATGGCTTTACCGACTGTGATATTCAGGGTTGAGTACCTCCTTAGTGTTCCACTTTCTGTTGGATGGCTTTACCTGCTGTGATATTCAGGGTTGAGTACCTCCTAAGTGTTCCACTTTCTGTTGGATGGCTTTACCTGCTGTGATATTCAGGGTTGAGTACCTCCTAAGTGTTCCACTTTCTGTTGAATGGCTTTACCTGCTATGATATTCAGGGTTGAGTACCTCCTAAGTGTTCCACTTTCTGTTGGATGGCTTTACCTGCTGTGATATTCAGGGTTGAGTACCTCCTAAGTGTTCCACTTTCTGTTGAATGGCTTTACCTGCTATGATATTCAGGGTTGAGTACCTCCTAAGTGTTCCACTTCCTGTTGAATGGCTTTACCGACTGTGATATTCAGGGTTGAGTACCTCCTAAGTGTTCCACTTCCTGTTGAATGGCTTTACCGACTGTGATATTCAGGGTTGAGTACCTCCTTAGTGTTCCACTTTCTGTTGGATGGCTTTACCTGCTGTGATATTCAGGGTTGAGTACCTCCTAAGTGTTCCACTTTCTGTTGGATTGATTTACCTGTTATGTTATTCAGGGTTGAGTACCTCCTAAGTGTTCCACTTTCTGTTGAATGGCTTTACCTGCTGTGTTATTCAGGGTTGAGTACCTCCTAAGTGTTCCACTTTCTGTTGGATGACTTTACCTGCTGTGATATTCAGGGTTGAGTACCTCCTAAGTGTTCCACTTTCTGTTTGATGGATTTACCTGCTGTGTCATTCAGGGTTGAGTACTTCCTAAGTGTTCAATTTTCGGTTGAAAGGCTTTACCTGCTGTGTCATTCAGGGTTGAGTACTTCCTGAGTGTTCCAATTTCTGTTGAATGGCTTTACCTGCTGTGATATTCAGGGTTGAGTACCTCCTGAGTGTTCCACTTTCTGTTGAATGGCTTTACCTGCTGTGATATTCAGGGTTAAGTACCTGTTAAGTGTTCCACTTTCTGTTGAATGGCTTTACCTGCTGTGCTATTCAGGGTTGAGTACCTCCTGAGTGTTCCACTTTCTGTTGAATGGCTTTACCTGCTGTGTTTATTCAGGGTTGAGTACCTCCTAAGTGTTCCACTTTCTGTTGAATGGCTTTACCTGCTGTGATATTCAGGGTTAAGTACCTGTTAAGTGTTCCACTTTCTGTTGAATGGCTTTACCTGCTGTGCTATTCAGGGTTGAGTACCTCCTGAGTGTTCCACTTTCTGTTGAATGGCTTACCTGCTGTGTTTATTCAGGGTTGAGTACCTCCTAAGTGTTCCACTTTCTGTTGAATGGCTTTACCTGCTGTGTTGTTCAGGGTTGAGTACCTGTTAAGTGTTCCACTTTCTGTTGAATGGCTTTACCTGCTGTGTTATTCAGGGTTAGGAACTCAGTACTCAGTTTCATTTTCAGGAGCTCCAGTACCAGCATCTGGTCATCTGTTATCATGTGAAACTGATGAATCTGGTTCGAACCCCAGGAATATCGAGCGTGTCCACCAGTTGTTACTGTCACCACCAGAACACACCACAGAATGCAGCTTACACTTTGAGTAACAAGAACAGTAGCATCTTACACAGCAGGTAAGCGGGTTGTAATTGTGTCCATATCTCCATTATGTAGCTATATCAGCTCCTTAAAAATCAAGTTGCTCCTGGCTTTTAAGTCCTTAGAAAATATTTTATTGGGAGTGTGCTGTCATGAGTCTGGTTCGTCCAGGAAACATAGACTCACTGAACTGAGCACTATTACATTTGCGAAACTGTGTATCTAATAATGTCATTTTCTTTTTAATAGAGATGGTTCTCAGGCCGATTATCTCCCCTAGACTGATTGATGGCTGGATCAAGTTGACCTCTCCTGTAATCAGACTTCCGTGCACACCTGGACTTCTTTGCATGATCCTTATGTTTTTGAGCCAACAACGAAAAATTTCTAATCTGGACTTCTGGTAAGTACTGGCGATGATGTTGGTACAATTCTTTTGAGCTGATTTGGTCCAGCTTACAATTCATCTCTGCACTCAGAGTACCTCCTAAGTGTTCCACTTTCTGTTGAATGGCTTTACCTGCTGTGCTATTCAGGGTTGAGTACCTCCCAAGTGTTCCACTTTCTGTTGGATGGCTTTACCTGCTGTGTTATTCAGGGTTGAGTACCTCCTAAGTGTTCCACTTTCTGTTGAATGGCTTTACCTGCCGTGTTATTCATGGTTGAGTACCTCCTAAGTGTTCCACTTTCTGTTGAATGGCTTTACCTGCTGTATTATTCCGGGTTGGGTACCTCTTAAGTGTTCCACTTTCTATTTGATGGCTTTACCTGCTGTGTTATTCAGGGTTGAGTACCTGTTAAGTGTTCCACTTTCTGTTGGATGACTTTACCTGCTGTGTTATTCAGGGTTGAGTACCTCCTAAGTGTTCCACTTTCTGTTGAATGGCTTTACCTGCCGTGTTATTCATGGTTGAGTACCTCCTAAGTGTTCCACTTTCTGTTGAATGGCTTTACCTGCTGTATTATTCAGGGTTGGGTACCTCCTAAGTGTTCCACTTTCTGTTGGATGGCTTTACCTGCTGTGATATTCAGGGTTGAGTACCTGTTAAGTGTTCCACTTTCTGTTGAATGGCTTTACCTGCTGTGTTATTCAGGGTTGAGTACCTCCTAAGTGTTCCACTTTCTGTTGAATGGCTTTACCTGCTATGATATTCAGGGTTGAGTACCTCCTAAGTGTTCCACTTTCTGTTGGATGGCTTTACCTACTGGGATATTCAGGGTTGAGTACCTCCTAAGTGTTCCACTTTCTGTTGGATGGCTTTACCTGCTGTGATATTCAGGGTTGAGTACCTCCTAAGTGTTCCACTTTCTGTTGGATGGCTTTACCTGCTGTGATATTCAGGGTTGAGTACCTCCTTAGTGTTCCACTTACTGTTGAATGGCTTTACCTGCTATGATATTCAGGGTTGAGTACCTCCTAAGTGTTCCACTTTCTGTTGAATGGCTTTACCTGCTGTGTTATTCAGGGTTGAGTACCTCCTAAGTGTTCCACTTTCTGTTGAATGGCTTTACCTGCTGTGATATTCAGGGTTGAGTACCTCCCAAGTGTTCCACTTTCTGTTGGATTGATTTACCTGTTATGTTATTCAGGGTTGAGTACCTCCTAAGTGTTCCACTTTCTGTTGAATGGCTTTACCTGCTGTGTTATTCAGGGTTGAGTACCTCCTAAGTATTCCACTTTCTGTTGGATGACTTTACCTGCTGTGATATTCAGGGTTGAGTACCTCCTAAGTGTTCCACTTTCTGTTGGATGGATTTACCTGCTGTGTCATTCAGGGTTGAGTACCTCCTAAGTATTCCACTTTCTGTTGGATGACTTTACCTGCTGTGATATTCAGGGTTGAGTACCTCCTAAGTGTTCCACTTTCTGTTGAATGACTTTACCTGCTGTGTTATTCAGGGTTGAGTACCTCCTAAGTGTTCCACTTTCTGTTGGATGGCTTTACCTGCTATGATATTCAGGGTTGAGTACATCCTAAGTGTTCCACTTTCTGTTGGATTGCTTTACCTGTTATGTTATTCAGGGTTGAGTACCTCCTAAGTGTTCCACTTTCTGTTAGATGGCTTTACCTGCTGTGTTATTCAGGGTGGAGTACCTCCTAAGTGTTCTACTTTCTGTTGAATGGCTTTACCTGTTGTGTTATTCAGGGTTGAGTACCTCCTAAGTGTTCCACTTTCTGTTGAATGGCTTTACCTGCTGTGTTACTCAGGGTTGAGTACCTTCTAAGTGTTCCACTTTCTGTTGAATGGCTTTACCTGCTGTGTTATTCAAGGTTGAGTACCTCCTAAGTGTTCCACTTTCTGTTGAATGGATTTAACTGCTGTGTTATTCAGGGTTGAGTACCTCCTAAGTGTTCCACTTTCTGTTGGATGGCTTTACCTACTGGGATATTCAGGGTTGAGTACCTCCTAAGTGTTCCACTTTCTGTTGGATGGCTTTACCTGCTGTGATATTCAGGGTTGAGTACCTCCTAAGTGTTCCACTTTCTGTTGAATATTTTTACCTGCTGTGTTATTCAGGGTTGAGTACCTCCTAAGTGTTCCACTTTCTGTTTGATGGCTTTACCTGCCGTGTTATTCAGGGTTGAGTACCTCCTAAGTGTTCCACTTTCTTTTGAATGGCTTTACCTGCTATGATATTCAGGGTTGAGTACCTCCTAAGTGTTCCACTTTCTGTTGGATGGCTTTACCTACTGGGATATTCAGGGTTGAGTACCTCCTTAGTGTTCCACTTTCTGTTGGATGGCTTTACCTGCTGTGATATTCAGGGTTGAGTACCTCCTAAGTGTTCCACTTTCTGTTGGATGGCTTTACCTGCTGTGATATTCAGGGTTGAGTACCTCCTAAGTGTTCCACTTTCTGTTGAATGGCTTTACCTGCTATGATATTCAGGATTGAGTACCTCCTAAGTGTTCCACTTTCTGTTGGAAGGCTTTACCTACTGGGATATTCAGGGTTGAGTACCTCCTAAGTGTTCCACTTTCTGTTGAATTGCTTTACCTGCTGTGTTATGCAGGGTTGAGTACCTCCTAAGTGTTCCACTTTCTGTTGGATGGCTTTACCTGCTGTGATATTCAGGGTTGAGTACCTCCCAAGTGTTCCACTTTCTGTTGGATGGCTTTACCTGCTGTGATATTCAGGGTTGAGTACCTCCTAAGTGTTCCACTTTCTGTTGGATTGATATTCCTGTTATGTTATTCAGGGTTGAGTACCTCCTAAGTGTTCCACTTTCTGTTGGATGACTTTACCTGCTGTGATATTCAGGGTTGAGTACCTCCTAAGTGTTCCACTTTCTGTTGGATGGCTTTACCTGCTGTGATATTCAGGGTTGAGTACCTCCTAAGTGTTCCACTTTCTGTTGGATTGATTTACCTGTTATGTTATTCAGGGTTGAGTACCTCCCAAGTGTTCCACTTTCTGTTGGATGACTTTACCTGCTGTGATATTCAGGGTTGAGTACCTCCTAAGTGTTCCACTTTCTGTTGGATTGATTTACCTGTTATGTTATTCAGGGTTGAGTACCTCCTAAGTGTTCCACTTTCTGTTGAATGGCTTTACCTGCTGTGCTATTCAGGGTTGAGTACCTCCCAAGTGTTCCACTTTCTGTTGGATGGCTTTACCTGCTGTGTTATTCAGGGTTGAGTACCTCCTAAGTGTTCCACTTTCTGTTGAATGGCTTTACCTGCCGTGTTATTCATGGTTGAGTACCTCCTAAGTGTTCCACTTTCTGTTGAATGGCTTTACCTGCTGTATTATTCCGGGTTGGGTACCTCTTAAGTGTTCCACTTTCTATTTGATGGCTTTACCTGCTGTGTTATTCAGGGTTGAGTACCTGTTAAGTGTTCCACTTTCTGTTGGATGACTTTACCTGCTGTGTTATTCAGGGTTGAGTACCTCCTAAGTGTTCCACTTTCTGTTGAATGGCTTTACCTGCCGTGTTATTTATGGTTGAGTACCTCCTAAGTGTTCCACTTTCTGTTGAATGGCTTTACCTGCTGTATTATTCAGGGTTGGGTACCTCCTAAGTGTTCCACTTTCTGTTGGATGGCTTTACCTGCTGTGATATTCAGGGTTGAGTACCTGTTAAGTGTTCCACTTTCTGTTGAATGGCTTTACCTGCTGTGTTATTCAGGGTTGAGTACCTCCTAAGTGTTCCACTTTCTGTTGAATGGCTTTACCTGCTGTGTTATTCAGGGTTGAGTACCTCCTAAGTGTTCCACTTTCTGTTGAATGGCTTTACCTGCTGTGTTATTCAGGGTTGAGTACCTCCTAAGTGTTCCACTTTCTGTTGGATGGCTTTACCTACCGGGATATTCAGGGTTGAGTACCTCCTAAGTGTTCCACTTTCTGTTGGATGGCTTTACCTGCTGTGATATTCAGGGTTGAGTACCTCCTAAGTGTTCCACTTTCTGTTGGATGGCTTTACCTGCTGTGATATTCAGGGTTGAGTACCTCCTTAGTGTTCCACTTACTGTTGAATGGCTTTACCTGCTATGATATTCAGGGTTGAGTACCTCCTTAGTGTTCCACTTTCTGTTGAATGGCTTTACCTACTGGGATATTCAGGGTTGAGTACCTCCTAAGTGTTCCACTTTCTGTTGAATGGCTTTACCTGCTGTGTTATTCAGGGTTGAGTACCTCCTAAGTGTTCCACTTTCTGTTGAATGGCTTTACCTGCTGTGATATTCAGGGTTGAGTACCTCCCAAGTGTTCCACTTTCTGTTGGATGGCTTTACCTGCTGTGATATTCAGGGTTGAGTACCTCCTAAGTGTTCACTTTCTGTTGGATGGATTTACCTGCTGTGTCATTCAGGGTTGAGTACCTCCTAAGTATTCCACTTTCTGTTGGATGACTTTACCTGCTGTGATATTCAGGGTTGAGTACCTCCTAAGTGTTCCACTTTCTGTTGAATGACTTTACCTGCTGTGTTATTCAGGGTTGAGTACCTCCTAAGTGTTCCACTTTCTGTTGGATGGCTTTACCTGCTATGATATTCAGGGTTGAGTACATCCTAAGTGTTCCACTTTCTGTTGGATTGCTTTACCTGTTATGTTCTTCAGGGTTGAGTACCTCCTAAGTGTTCCACTTTCTGTTAGATGGCTTTACCTGCTGTGTTATTCAGGGTGGAGTACCTCCTAAGTGTTCTACTTTCTGTTGAATGGCTTTACCTGTTGTGTTATTCAGGGTTGAGTACCTCCTAAGTGTTCCATTTTCTGTTGAATGGCTTTACCTGCTGTGTTACTCAGGGTTGAGTACCTTCTAAGTGTTCCACTTTCTGTTGAATGGCTTTACCTGCTGTGTTATTCAAGGTTGAGTACCTCCTAAGTGTTCCACTTTCTGTTGAATGGATTTACCTGCTGTGTTATTCAGGGTTGAGTACCTCCTAAGTGTTCCACTTTCTGTTGGATGGCTTTACCTACTGGGATATTCAGGGTTGAGTACCTCCTAAGTGTTCCACTTTCTGTTGGATGGCTTTACCTGCTGTGATATTCAGGGTTGAGTACCTCCTAAGTGTTCCACTTTCTGTTGAATATTTTTACCTGCTGTGTTATTCAGGGTTGAGTACCTCCTAAGTGTTCCACTTTCTGTTTGATGGCTTTACCTGCCGTGTTATTCAGGGTTGAGTACCTCCTAAGTGTTCCACTTTCTTTTGAATGGCTTTACCTGCTATGATATTCAGGGTTGAGTACCTCCTAAGTGTTCCACTTTCTGTTGGATGGCTTTACCTACTGGGATATTCAGGGTTGAGTACCTCCTTAGTGTTCCACTTTCTGTTGGATGGCTTTACCTGCTGTGATATTCAGGGTTGAGTACCTCCTAAGTGTTCCACTTTCTGTTGAATGGCTTTACCTGCTGTGATATTCAGGGTTGAGTACCTCCTAAGTGTTCCACTTTCTGTTGAATGGCTTTACCTGCTATGATATTCAGGATTGAGTACCTCCTAAGTGTTCCACTTTCTGTTGGAAGGCTTTACCTACTGGGATATTCAGGGTTGAGTACCTCCTAAGTGTTCCACTTTCTGTTGAATTGCTTTACCTGCTGTGTTATTCAGGGTTGAGTACCTCCTAAGTGTTCCACTTTCTGTTGGATGGCTTTACCTGCTGTGATATTCAGGGTTGAGTACCTCCCAAGTGTTCCACTTTCTGTTGGATGGCTTTACCTGCTGTGATATTCAGGGTTGAGTACCTCCTAAGTGTTCCACTTTCTGTTGGATTGATTTACCTGTTATGTTATTCAGGGTTGAGTACCTCCTAAGTGTTCCACTTTCTGTTGGATGACTTTACCTGCTGTGATATTCAGGGTTGAGTACCTCCTAAGTGTTCCACTTTCTGTTGAATGGCTTTACCTGCTGTGATATTCAGGGTTAAGTACCTGTTAAGTGTTCCACTTTCTGTTGAATGACTTTACCTGCTGTGTTATTCAGGGTTGAGTACCTCCTAAGTGTTCCACTTTCTGTTGGTTGGCTTTACCTGCTATGATATTCAGGGTTGAGTACATCCTAAGTGTTCCACTTTCTGTTGGATTGCTTTACCTGTTATGTTATTCAGGGTTGAGTACCTCCTAAGTGTTCCACTTTCTGTTGAATGGCTTTACCTGCTGTGCTAGTCAGGGTTGAGTACCTCCTAAGTGTTCCACTTTCTGTTGAATGTTTTTACCTGCTGTGTTATTCAGGGTTGAGTACCTCCTAAGTGTTCCACTTTCTGTTTTATGGCTTTACCTGCTGTGTTATTCAAGGTTGAGTACCTCCTTAGTGTTCCACTTCCTGTTGAATAGCTTTACCTGCTGTGTTATTCAGGGTTGAGTACCTCCTAAGTGTTCCACTTTCTGTTGAATGGCTTTACCTGCTATGATATTCAGGGTTGAGTACCTCCTAAGTGTTCCCTTTTCTGTTGGATGGCTTTACCTACTGGGATATTCAGGGTTGAGTACCTCCTTAGTGTTCCACTTTCTGTTGGATGGCTTTACCTGCTGTGATATTCAGGGTTGAGTACCTCCTAAGTGTTCCACTTTCTGTTGGATGGCTTTACCTGCTGTGATATTCAGGGTTGAGTACCTCCTAAGTGTTCCACTTTCTGTTGAATGGCTTTACCTGCTATGATATTCAGGGTTGAGTACTTCCTAAGTGTTCCACTTTCTGTTGGATGGCTTTACCTACTGGGATATTCAGGGTTGAGTACCTCCTAAGTGTTCCAATTTCTGTTGAATTGCTTTACCTGCTGTGTTATTCAGGGTTGAGTACCTCCTAAGTGTTCCACTTTCTGTTGGATGGCTTTACCTGCTGTGATATTCAGGGTTGAGTACCTCCTAAGTGTTCCACTTTCTGTTGAATTGCTTTACCTGCTGTGTTATTCAGGGTTGAGTACCTCCTAAGTGTTCCACTTTCTCTTGGATGGCTTTACCTGCTGTGATATTCAGGGTTGAGTACCTCCCAAGTGTTCCACTTTCTGTTGGATGGCTTTACCTGCTGTGATATTCAGGGTTGAGTACCTCCTAAGTGTTCCACTTACTGTTGGATTGATTTACCTGCTGTGTTATTCAGGGTTGAGTACCTCCTAAGTATTCCACTTTCTGTTGGATGACTTTACCTGCTGTGATATTCAGGGTTGAGTACCTCCTAAGTGTTCCACTTTCTGTTGGATGGATTTACCTGCTGTGTCATTCAGGGTTGAGTATCTCCTAAGTATTCCACTTTCTGTTGGATGGCTTTACCTGCTGTGATATTCAGGGTTGAGTACCTCCTAAGTGTTCCACTTTCTGTTGAATGGCTTTACCTGCTGTGTTATTCAGGGTTGAGTACCTCCTAAGTGTTCCACTTTCTGTTGGATGGCTTTACCTGCTGTGTTATTCAGGGTTGAGTACCTGTTAAGTGTTTCTACTTTCTGTTGAATGGCTTTACCTGTTGTGTTATTCAGGGTTGAGTACCTCCTAAGTGTTCCACTTTCTGTTGAATGGCTTTACCTGCTGTGTTGCTCAGGGTTGAGTACCTTCTAAGTGTTCCACTTTCTGTTGAATGGCTTTACCTGCTGTGTTATTCAAGGTTGAGTACCTCCTAAGTGTTCCACTTTCTGTTGAATGGATTTACCTGCTGTGTTATTCAGGGTTGAGTACCTCCTAAGTGTTCCACTTTCTGTTGGATGGCTTTACCTACTGGGATATTCAGGGTTGAGTACCTCCTAAGTGTTCCACTTTCTGTTGGATGGCTTTACCTGCTGTGATATTCAGGGTTGAGTACCTCCTAAGTGTTCCACTTTCTGTTGAATATTTTTACCTGCTGTGTTATTCAGGGTTGAGTACCTCCTAAGTGTTCCACTTTCTGTTTGATGGCTTTACCTGCTGTGTTATTCAGGGTTGAGTACCTCCTAAGTGTTCCACTTTCTGTTGAATGGCTTTACCTGCTATGATATTCAGGGTTGAGTACCTCCTAAGTGTTCCACTTTCTGTTGGATGGCTTTACCTACTGGGATATTCAGGGTTGAGTACCTCCTTAGTGTTTCACTTTCTGTTGGATGGCTTTACCTGCTGTGATATTCAGGGTTGAGTACCTCCTAAGTGTTCCACTTTCTGTTGGATGGCTTTACCTGCTGTGATATTCAGGGTTGAGTACCTCCTAAGTGTTCCACTTTCTGTTGAATGGCTTTACCTGCTATGATATTCAGGGTTGAGTACCTCCTAAGTGTTCCACTTTCTGTTGGAAGGCTTTACCTACTGGGATATTCAGGGTTGAGTACCTCCTAAGTGTTCCACTTTCTGTTGAATTGCTTTACCTGCTGTGTTATTCAGGGTTGAGTACCTCCTAAGTGTTCCACTTTCTGTTGAATGGCTTTACCTGCTGTGATATTCAGGGTTGAGTACCTCCCAAGTGTTCCACTTTCTGTTGGATGGCTTTACCTGCTGTGATATTCAGGGTTGAGTACCTCCTAAGTGTTCCACTTTCTCTTGGATTGATTTACCTGTTATGTTATTCAGGGTTGAGTACCTCCTAAGTGTTCCACTTTCTGTTGAATGGCTTTACCTGCTGTGTTATTCAGGGTTGAGTACCTCCTAAGTGTTCCACTTTCTGTTGGATGACTTTACCTGCTGTGATATTCAGGGTTGAGTACCTCCTAAGTGTTCCACTTTCTGTTGAATGGCTTTACCTGCTGTGATATTCAGGGTTAAGTACCTGTTAAGTGTTCCACTTTCTGTTGAATGACTTTACCTGCTGTGTTATTCAGGGTTGAGTACCTCCTAAGTGTTCCAATTTCTGTTGGATGGCTTTACCTGCTATGATATTCAGGGTTGAGTACATCCTAAGTGTTCCACTTTCTGTTGGATTGCTTTACCTGTTATGTTATTCAGGGTTGAGTACCTCCTAAGTGTTCCACTTTCTGTTGAATGGCTTTACCTGCTGTGCTAGTCAGGGTTGAGTACCTCCTAAGTGTTCCACTTTCTGTTGAATGTTTTTACCTGCTGTGTTATTCAGGGTTGAGTACCTCCTAAGTGTTCCACTTTCTGTTTGATGGCTTTACCTGCTGTGTTATTCAAGGTTGAGTACCTCCTAAGTGTTCCACTTCCTGTTGAATAGCTTTACCTGCTGTGTTATTCAGGGTTGAGTACCTCCTAAGTGTTCCACTTTCTGTTGAATGGCTTTACCTGCTATGATATTCAGGGTTGAGTACCTCCTAAGTGTTCCCTTTTCTGTTGGATGGCTTTACCTACTGGGATATTCAGGGTTGAGTACCTCCTTAGTGTTCCACTTTCTGTTGGATGGCTTTACCTGCTGTGATATTCAGGGTTGAGTACCTCCTAAGTGTTCCACTTTCTGTTGGATGGCTTTACCTGCTGTGATATTCAGGGTTGAGTACCTCCTAAGTGTTCCACTTTCTGTTGAATGGCTTTACCTGCTATGATATTCAGGGTTGAGTACTTCCTAAGTGTTCCACTTTCTGTTGGATGGCTTTACCTACTGGGATATTCAGGGTTGAGTACCTCCTAAGTGTTCCACTTTCTGTTGAATTGCTTTACCTGCTGTGTTATTCAGGGTTGAGTACCTCCTAAGTGTTCCACTTTCTGTTGGATGGCTTTACCTGCTGTGATATTCAGGGTTGAGTACCTCCTAAGTGTTCCACTTTCTGTTGAATTGCTGTACCTGCTGTGTTATTCAGGGTTGAGTACCTCCTAAGTGTTCCACTTTCTCTTGGATGGCTTTACCTGCTGTGATATTCAGGGTTGAGTACCTCCTAAGTGTTCCACTTTCTGTTGGATGGCTTTACCTGCTGTGATATTCAGGGTTGAGTACCTCCTAAGTGTTCCACTTTCTGTTGGATTGATTTACCTGTTATGTTATTCAGAGTTGAGTACCTCCCAAGTGTTCCACTTTCTGTTGAATGGCTTTACCTGCTGTGTTATTCAGGGTTGAGTACCTCCTAAGTGTTCCACTTTCTGTTGGATGACTTTACCTGCTGTGATATTCAGGGTTGAGTACCTCCTAAGTGTTCCACTTTCTGTTTGATGGATTTACCTGCTGTGTCATTCAGGGTTGAGTACTTCCTTAGTGTTCAATTTTCGGTTGAAAGGCTTTACCTGCTGTGTCATTCAGGGTTGAGTACTTCCTGAGTGTTCCAATTTCTGTTGAATGGCTTTACCTGCTGTGATATTCAGGGTTGAGTACCTCCTGAGTGTTCCACTTTCTGTTGAATGGCTTTACCTGCTGTGATATTCAGGGTTAAGTACCTGTTAAGTGTTCCACTTTCTGTTGAATGGCTTTACCTGCTGTGCTATTTAGGGTTGAGTACCTCCTGAGTGTTCCACTTTCTGTTGAATGGCTTTACCTGCTGTGTTTATTCAGGGTTGAGTACCTCCTAAGTGTTCCACTTTCTGTTGAATGGCTTTACCTGCTGTGATATTCAGGGTTAAGTACCTGTTAAGTGTACCACTTTCTGTTGAATGGCTTTACCTGCTGTGATATTCAGGGTTGAGTACCTCCTGAGTGTTCCACTTTCTGTTGAATGGCTTACCTGCTGTGTTTATTCAGGGTTGAGTACCTCCTAAGTGTTCCACTTTCTGTTGAATGGCTTTACCTGCTGTGTTGTTCAGGGTTGAGTACCTGTTAAGTGTTCCACTTTCTGTTGAATGGCTTTACCTGCTGTGTTATTCAGGGTTAGGAACTCAGTACTCAGTTTCATTTTCAGGAGCTCCAGTACCAGCATCTGGTCATCTGTTATCATGTGAAACTGATGAATCTGGTTCGAACCCCAGGAATATCGAGCGTGTCCACCAGTTGTTACTGTCACCACCAGAACACACCACAGAATGCAGCTTACAATTTGAGTAACAAGAACAGTAGCTTCTTACACAGCAGGTAAGCGGGTTGTAATTGTGTCCATATCTCCATTATGAAGCTATATCAGCTCCTTAAAAATCAAGTTGCTCCTGGCTTTTAAGTCCTTAGAAAATATTTTATTGGGAGTGTGCTGTCATGAGTCTGGTTCGTCCAGGAAACATAGACTCACTGAACTGAGCACTATTACATTTGCGAAACTGTGTATCTAATAATGTCATTTTCTTTTTAATAGAGATGGTTCTCAGGCCGATTATCTCCCCTAGACTGATTGATGGCTGGATCAAGTTGACCTCTCCTGTAATCAGACTTCCGTGCACACCTGGACTTCTTTGCATGATCCTTATGTTTTTGAGCCAACAACGAAAAATTTCTAATCTGGACCTCTGGTAAGTACTGGCGATGATGTTGGTACAATTCTTTTGAGCTGATTTGGTCCAGCTTACAATTCATCTCTGCACTCAGAGTACCTCCTAAGTGTTCCACTTTCTGTTGAATGGCTTTACCTGCTGTGCTATTCAGGGTTGAGTACCTCCCAAGTGTTCCACTTTCTGTTGAATGGCTTTACCTGCCGTGTTATTCATGGTTGAGTACCTCCTAAGTGTTCCACTTTCTGTTGAATGGCTTTACCTGCTGTATTATTCCGGGTTGGGTACCTCTTAAGTGTTCCACTTTCTATTTGATGGCTTTACCTGCTGTGTTATTCAGGGTTGAGTACCTGTTAAGTGTTCCACTTTCTGTTGAATGGCTTTACCTGCCGTGTTATTCATGGTTGAGTACCTCCTAAGTGTTCCACTTTCTGTTGAATGGCTTTACCTGCTGTATTATTCAGGGTTGGGTACCTCCTAAGTTTTCCACTTTCTATTTGATGGCTTTACCTGCTGTGTTATTCAGGGTTGAGTACCTGTTAAGTGTTCCACTTTCTGTTGAATGGCTTTACCTGCTGTGTTATTCAGGGTTGAGTACCTCCTAAGTGTTCCACTTTCTGTTGAATGGCTTTACCTGCTATGATATTCAGGGTTGAGTACCTCCTAAGTGTTCCACTTTCTGTTGGATGGCTTTACCTACTGGGATATTCAGGGTTGAGTACCTCCTAAGTGTTCCACTTTCTGTTGGATGGCTTTACCTGCTGTGATATTCAGGGTTGAGTACCTCCTAAGTGTTCCACTTTCTGTTGAATGGCTTTACCTGCTGTGATATTCAGGGTTGAGTACCTCCTTAGTGTTCCACTTACTGTTGAATGGCTTTACCTGCTATGATATTCAGGGTTGAGTACCTCCTAAGTGTTCCACTTTCTGTTGGATGGCTTTACCTACTGGGATATTCAGGGTTGAGTACCTCCTAAGTGTTCCACTTTCTGTTGAATGGCTTTACCTGCTGTGTTATTCAGGGTTGAGTACCTCCTAAGTGTTCCACTTTCTGTTTGATGGCTTTACCTGCTGTGATATTCAGGGTTGAGTACCTCCCAAGTGTTCCACTTTCTGTTGGATGGCTTTACCTGCTGTGATATTCAGGGTTGAGTACCTCCTAAGTGTTCCACTTTCTGTTGGATTGATTTACCTGTTATGTTATTCAGGGTTGAGTACCTGCTAAGTGTTCCACTTTCTGTTGAATGGCTTTACCTGCTGTGTTATTCAGGGTTGAGTACCTCCTAAGTATTCCACTTTCTGTTGGATGACTTTACCTGCTGTGATATTCAGGGTTGAGTACCTCCTAAGTGTTCCACTTTCTGTTGGATGGATTTACCTGCTGTGTCATTCAGGGTTGAGTACTTCCTAAGTGTTCTATTTTCGGTTGAAAGGCTTTACCTGCTGTGTCATTCAGGGTTGAGTACTTCCTGAGTGTTCCAATTTCTGTTGAATGGCTTTACCTGCTGTGATATTCAGGGTTAAGTACCTGTTAAGTGTTCCACTTTCTGTTGAATGGCTTTACCTGTTGTGCTATTCAGGGTTGAGTACCTCCTAAGTGTTCCACTTTCTGTTGGATGGCTTTACCTGCCGTGTCTTTCAGGGTTGAGTACCTCCTAAGTGTTCCACTTTCTGTTGGATGGCTTTACCTGCTGTGTTATTCAGGGTTGAGTACCTTCCAAGTGTTTCACTTTCTGTTGGATGGCTTTACCTGCTGTGTTATTCAGGGTTGAGTACCTCCTGAGTGTTCCACTTTCTGTTGGATGGCTTTACCTGCTGTGTTATTCAGGGTTGAGTACCTTCTAAGTGTTTCACTTTCTGTTGGATGGCTTTACCTGCTGTGTTATTCAGGGTTGAGTACCTCCTAAGTGTTCCACTTTCTGTTTGATGGCTTTACCTGCTGTGATATTCAGGGTTGAGTACCTCCTAAGTGTTCCACTTTCTGTTGAATGGCTTTACCTGCTGTGTCATTCAGGGTTGAGTACCTCCTAAGTGTTCCACTTTCTGTTGAATGGCTTTACCTGCTGTGTTATTCAGGGTTGAGTACCTCCTAAGTGTTCCACTTTCTGTTGAATGGCCTTACCTGCTGTGTCATTCAGGGTTGAGTACCTCCTAAGTGTTCCACTTTCTGTTGGATGGCTTTACCTGCTGGGATATTCAGGGTTGAGTACCTCCTAAGTGTTCCACTTTCTGTTGAATGACTTAACCTGCTTTGTTATTCAGGGTTAAGTATCACCTAAGTGTTCCACTTTCTGTTGAATGGCTTTACCTGCTGTGTTGTTCAGGGTTGAGTACCTGTTAAGTGTTCCACTTTCTGTTGAATGGCTTTACCTGCTGTGTTATTCAGGGTTAGGAACTCAGTACTCAGTTTCATTTTCAGGAGCTCCAGTACCAGCATCTGGTCATCTGTTATCATGTGAAACTGATGAATCTGGTTCGAACCCCAGGAATATCGAGCGTGTCCACCAGTTGTTACTGTCACCACCAGAACACACCACAGAATGCAGCTTACACTTTGAGTAACACGAACAGTAGCATCTAACACAGCAGGTAAGCGGGTTGTAATTGTGTCCATGTCTCCATTATGTAGCTATATCAGCTCCTTAAAAATCAAGTTGCTCCTGGCTTTTAAGTCCTTAGAAAATATTTTATTGGGAGTGTGCTGTCATGAGTCTGGTTCGTCCAGGAAACATAGACTCACTGAACTGAGCACTATTACATTTGCGAAACTGTGTATCTAATAATGTCATTTTCTTTTTAATAGAGATGGTCCTCAGGCCGATTATCTCCCCTAGACTGATTGATGGCTGGATCAAGTTGACCTCTCCTGTAATCAGACTTCCGTGCACACCTGGACTTCTTTGCATGATCCTTATGTTTTTGAGCCAACAACGAAAGATTTCTAATCTGGACCTCTGGTAAGTACTGGCGATGATGTTGGTACAATTCTTTTGAGCTGATTTGGTCCAGCTTACAATTCATCTCTGCACTCAGAGTACCTCCTAAGTGTTCCACTTTCTGTTGAATGGCTTTACCTGCTGTGCTATTCAGGGTTGAGTACCTCCCAAGTGTTCCACTTTCTGTTGGATGGCTTTACCTGCTGTGTTATTCAGGGTTGAGTACCTCCTAAGTGTTCCACTTTCTGTTGAATGGCTTTACCTGCCGTGTTATTCAGGGTTGAGTACCTCCTAAGTGTTCCACTTTCTGTTGAATGGCTTTACCTGCTGTATTATTCAGGGTTGGGTACCTCCTAAATGTTCCACTTTCTATTTGATGGCTTTACCTGCCGTGTTATTCAGGGTTGAGTACCTGTTAAGTGTTCCACTTTCTGTTGGATGACTTTACCTGCTGTGTCATTCAGGGTTGAGTACCTCCTAAGTGTTCCACTTTCTGTTGAATGGCTTTACCTGCCGTGTTATTCAGGGTTGAGTAGCTCCTGAGTGTTCCACTTTCTGTTGGATGGCTTTACCTGCTGTGTTATTCAGGGTTGAGTACCTCCTGAGTGTTCCACTTTCTGTTGGATGGCTTTACCTGCTGTGTTATTCAGGGTTGAGTACCTCCTAAGTGTTCCACTTTCTGTTGGATTGCTTTACCTGCTGTGTTATTCAGGGTTGAGTACCTCCTAAGTGTTCCACTTTCTGTTGAATGGCTTTACCTGCCGTGTTATTCAGGGTTGTGTACCTTCTAAGTGTTCCACTTTCTGTTGAATGGCTTTACCTGCTGTGCTATTCAGGGTTGAGTACCTTCTAAGTGTTCCACTTTCTGTTGAATGGCTTTACCTGCTGTGTTATTCAGGGTTGAGTACCTCCTAAGTGTTCCACTTTCTGTTGGATGGCTTAACTTGCTGGGATATTCAGGGTTGAGTACCTCCTAAGTGTTCCACTTTCTGTTGGATGACTTTACCTGCTGTGTTATTCAGGGTTGAGTACCTCCTAAGTGTTCCACTTTCTGTTGGATGGCTTTACCTGCCGTGTCATTCAGGGTTGAGTACCTCCTAAGTGTTCCACTTTCTGTTGGATGGCTTTACCTGCCGTGTCTTTCAGGGTTGAGTACCTCCTAAGTGTTCCACTTTCTGTTGGATGGCTTTACCTGCTGTGTTATTCAGGGTTGAGTACCTTCCAAGTGTTTCACTTTCTGTTGGATGGCTTTACCTGCTGTGTTATTCAGGGTTGAGTACCTCCTGAGTGTTCCACTTTCTGTTGGATGGCTTTACCTGCTGTGTTATTCAGGGTTGAGTACCTTCTAAGTGTTTCACTTTCTGTTGGATGGCTTTACCTGCTGTGTTATTCAGGGTTGAGTACCTCCTAAGTGTTCCACTTTCTGTTTGATGGCTTTACCTGCTGTGATATTCAGGGTTGAGTACCTCCTAAGTGTTCCACTTTCTGTTGAATGGCTTTACCTGCTGTGTCATTCAGGGTTGAGTACCTCCTAAGTGTTCCACTTTCTGTTGAATGGCTTTACCTGCTGTGTTATTCAGGGTTGAGTACCTCCTAAGTGTTCCACTTTCTGTTGAATGGCCTTACCTGCTATGTCATTCAGGGTTGAGTACCTCCTAAGTGTTCCACTTTCTGTTGGATGGCTTTACCTGCTGGGATATTCAGGGTTGAGTACCTCCTAAGTGTTCCACTTTCTGTTGAATGACTTAACCTGCTTTGTTATTCAGGGTTAAGTATCACCTAAGTGTTCCACTTTCTGTTGAATGGCTTTACCTGCTGTGTTGTTCAGGGTTGAGTACCTGTTAAGTGTTCCACTTTCTGTTGAATGGCTTTACCTGCTGTGTTATTCAGGGTTAGGGACTCAGTACTCAGTTTCATTTTCAGGAGCTCCAGTACCAGCATCTGGTCATCTGTTATCATGTGAAACTGATGAATCTGGTTCGAACCCCAGGAATATCGAGCGTGTCCACCAGTTGTTACTGTCACCACCAGAACACACCACAGAATGCAGCTTACACTTTGAGTAACACGAACAGTAGCATCTAACACAGCAGGTAAGCGGGTTGTAATTGTGTCCATGTCTCCATTATATAGCTATATCAGCTCCTTAAAAATCAAGTTGCTCCTGGCTTTTAAGTCCTTAGAAAATATTTTATTGGGAGTGTGCTGTCATGAGTCTGGTTCGTCCAGGAAACATAGACTCACTGAACTGAGCACTATTACATTTGCGAAACTGTGTATCTAATAATGTCATTTTCTTTTTAATAGAGATGGTCCTCAGGCCGATTATCTCCCCTAGACTGATTGATGGCTGGATCAAGTTGACCTCTCCTGTAATCAGACTTCCGTGCACACCTGGACTTCTTTGCATGATCCTTATGTTTTTGAGCCAACAACGAAAGATTTCTTATCTGGACCTCTGGTAAGTACTGGCGATGATGTTGGTACAATTCTTTTGAGCTGATTTGGTCCAGCTTACAATTCATCTCTGCACTCAGAGTACCTCCTAAGTGTTCCACTTTCTGTTGAATGGCTTTACCTGCTGTGCTATTCAGGGTTGAGTACCTCCCAAGTGTTCCACTTTCTGTTGGATGGCTTTACCTGCTGTGTTATTCAGGGTTGAGTACCTCCTAAGTGTTCCACTTTCTGTTGGATGGCTTTACCTGCCGTGTCATTCAGGGTTGAGTACCTCCTAAGTGTTCCACTTTCTGTTGGATGGCTTTACCTGCCGTGTCTTTCAGGGTTGAGTACCTCCTAAGTGTTCCACTTTCTGTTGAATGGCTTTACCTGCTCTGTTATTCAGGGTTGAGTACCTTCTAAGTGTTTCACTTTCTGTTGGATGGCTTTACCTGCTGTGTTATTCAGGGTTGAGTACCTCCTGAGTGTTCCACTTTCTGTTGAATGGCTTTACCTGCTATGATATTCAGGGTTGAATACCTCCTAAGTGTTCCACTTTCTGTTGGATTGCTTTACCTGTTATGATATTCAGGGTTGAATACCTCCTAAGTGTTCCACTTTCTGTTGGATGGCTTAACTTGCTGGGATATTCAGGGTTGAGTACCTCCTAAGTGTTCCACTTTCTGTTGGATGGCTTTACCTGCTGTGTTATTCAGGGTTGAGTACCTCCTAAGTGTTCCACTTTCTGTTGGATGGCTTTACCTGCTGTGTCATTCAGGGTTGAGTACCTCCTAAGTGTTCCACTTTCTGTTGGATGGCTTTACCTGCCGTGTCTTTCAGGGTTGAGTACCTCCTAAGTGTTCCACTTTCTGTTGGATGGCTTTACCTGCTGTGTTATTCAGGGTTGAGTACCTTCTAAGTGTTTCACTTTCTGTTGGATGGCTTTACCTGCTGTGTTATTCAGGGTTGAGTACCTCCTGAGTGTTCCACTTTCTGTTGGATGGCTTTACCTGCTGTGTTATTCAGGGTTGAGTACCTTCTAAGTGTTTCACTTTCTGTTGGATGGCTTTACCTGCTGTGTTATTCAGGGTTGAGTACCTCCTAAGTGTTCCACTTTCTGTTTGATGGCTTTACCTGCTGTGATATTCAGGGTTGAGTACCTCCTAAGTGTTCCACTTTCTGTTGAATGGCTTTACCTGCTGTGTCATTCAGGGTTGAGTACCTCCTAAGTGTTCCACTTTCTGTTGAATGGCTTTACCTGCTGTGTTATTCAGGGTTGAGTACCTCCTAAGTGTTCCACTTTCTGTTGAATGGCCTTACCTGCTGTGTCATTCAGGGTTGAGTACCTCCTAAGTGTTCCACTTTCTGTTAGATGGCTTTACCTGCTGGGATATTCAGGGTTGAGTACCTCCTAAGTGTTCCACTTTCTGTTGAATGACTTAACCTGCTTTGTTATTCAGGGTTAAGTATCACCTAAGTGTTCCACTTTCTGTTGAATGGCTTTACCTGCTGTGTTGTTCAGGGTTGAGTACCTGTTAAGTGTTCCACTTTCTGTTGAATGGCTTTACCTGCTGTGTTATTCAGGGTTAGGAACTCAGTACTCAGTTTCATTTTCAGGAGCTCCAGTACCAGCATCTGGTCATCTGTTATCATGTGAAACTGATGAATCTGGTTCGAACCCCAGGAATATCGAGCGTGTCCACCAGTTGTTACTGTCACCACCAGAACACACCACAGAATGCAGCTTACACTTTGAGTAACACGAACAGTAGCATCTAACACAGCAGGTAAGCGGGTTGTAATTGTGTCCATGTCTCCATTATATAGCTATATCAGCTCCTTCAAAATCAAGTTGCTCCTGGCTGTTAAGTCCTTAGAAAATATTTTATTGGGAGTGTGCTGTCATGAGTCTGGTTCGTCCAGGAAACATAGACTCACTGAACTGAGCACTATTACATTTGCGAAACTGTGTATCTAATAATGTCATTTTCTTTTTAATAGAGATGGTCCTCAGGCCGATTATCTCCCCTAGACTGATTGATGGCTGGATCAAGTTGACCTCTCCTGTAATCAGACTTCCGTGCACACCTGGACTTCTTTGCATGATCCTTATGTTTTTGAGCCAACAACGAAAGATTTCTTATCTGGACCTCTGGTAAGTACTGGCGATGATGTTGGTACAATTCTTTTGAGCTGATTTGGTCCAGCTTACAATTCATCTCTGCACTCAGAGTACCTCCTAAGTGTTCCACTTTCTGTTGAATGGCTTTACCTGCTGTGCTATTCAGGGTTGAGTACCTCCCAAGTGTTCCACTTTCTGTTGGATGACTTTACCTGCTATGTTATTCAGGGTTGAGTACCTCCTAAGTGTTCCACTTTCTGTTGGATGGCTTTACCTGCTGTGTTATTCAGGGTTGAGTACCTCCTAAGTGTTCCACTTTCTGTTGGATTGCTTTACCTGCTGTGTTATTCAGGGTTGAGTACCTCCTAAGTGTTCCACTTCCTGTTGGATTGCTTTACCTGCTGTGATATTCAGGGTTGAGTACCTTCTAAGTGTTCCACTTTCTGTTGAATGGCTTTACCTGCTGTGCTATTCAGGGTTGAGTACCTTCTAAGTGTTCCACTTTCTGTTGAATGGCTTTACCTGCTGTGTTATTCAGGGTCGAGTACCTCCTAAGTGTTCCACTTTCTGTTGAATGGCTTTACCTGCTGTGTTACTCAGGGTCGAGTACCTCCTAAGTGTTCCATTTTCGGTTGAAAGGCTTTACCTGCTGTGTCATTCAGGGTTGAGTACTTCCTGAGTGTTCCAATTTCTGTTGGATGGCTTTACCTGCGGTGTTATTCAGGGTTGAGTACTTCCTAAGTGTTCCACTTTCTGTTGGATGACTTTACCTGCTGTGCTAGTCAGGGTTGAGTACCTCCTAAGTGTTGCACTTTCTGTTGAATGGCTTTACATGCCGTGTCATTCAGGGTTGAGTACCTCCTAAGTGTTCCACTTTCTGTTGGATGGCTTTACCTGCCGTGTCATTCAGTGTTGAGTACCTCCTAAGTGTTCCACTTTCTGTTGGATGGCTTTACCTGCCGTGTTATTCAGGGTTGAGTACCTCCTAAGTGTTCCACTTTCTGTTGGATTGCTTTACCTGCTGTGATATTCAGGGTTGAGTACCTTCTAAGTGTTCCACTTTCTGTTGCATGGCTTTACCTGCTGTGTTATTCAGGGTTAAGTATCACCTAAGTGTTCCACTTTCTGTTGAATGGCTTTACCTGCTGTGTTGTTCAGGGTTGAGTACCTGTTAAGTGTTCCACTTTCTGTTGAATGGCTTTACCTGCTGTGTTATTCAGGGTTAGGAACTCAGTACTCAGTTTCATTTTCAGGAGCTCCAGTACCAGCATCTGGTCATCTGTTATCATGTGAAACTGATGAATCTGGTTCGAACCCCAGGAATATCGAGCGTGTCCACCAGTTGTTACTGTCACCACCAGAACACACCACAGAATGCAGCTTACACTTTGAGTAACACGAACAGTAGCATCTAACACAGCAGGTAAGCGGGTTGTAATTGTGTCCATGTCTCCATTATATAGCTATATCAGCTCCTTCAAAATCAAGTTGCTCCTGGCTGTTAAGTCCTTAGAAAATATTTTATTGGGAGTGTGCTGTCATGAGTCTGGTTCGTCCAGGAAACATAGACTCACTGAACTGAGCACTATTACATTTGCGAAACTGTGTATCTAATAATGTCATTTTCTTTTTAATAGAGATGGTCCTCAGGCCGATTATCTCCCCTAGACTGATTGATGGCTGGATCAAGTTGACCTCTCCTGTAATCAGACTTCCGTGCACACCTGGACTTCTTTGCATGATCCTTATGTTTTTGAGCCAACAACGAAAGATTTCTTATCTGGACCTCTGGTAAGTACTGGCGATGATGTTGGTACAATTCTTTTGAGCTGATTTGGTCCAGCTTACAATTCATCTCTGCACTCAGAGTACCTCCTAAGTGTTCCACTTTCTGTTGAATGGCTTTACCTGCTGTGCTATTCAGGGTTGAGTACCTCCCAAGTGTTCCACTTTCTGTTGGATGACTTTACCTGCTATGTTATTCAGGGTTGAGTACCTCCTAAGTGTTCCACTTTCTGTTGGATGGCTTTACCTGCTGTGTTATTCAGGGTTGAGTACCTCCTAAGTGTTCCACTTTCTGTTGGATTGCTTTACCTGCTGTGTTATTCAGGGTTGAGTACCTCCTAAGTGTTCCACTTCCTGTTGGATTGCTTTACCTGCTGTGATATTCAGGGTTGAGTACCTTCTAAGTGTTCCACTTTCTGTTGAATGGCTTTACCTGCTGTGCTATTCAGGGTTGAGTACCTTCTAAGTGTTCCACTTTCTGTTGAATGGCTTTACCTGCTGTGTTATTCAGGGTCGAGTACCTCCTAAGTGTTCCACTTTCTGTTGAATGGCTTTACCTGCTGTGTTACTCAGGGTCGAGTACCTCCTAAGTGTTCCATTTTCGGTTGAAAGGCTTTACCTGCTGTGTCATTCAGGGTTGAGTACTTCCTGAGTGTTCCAATTTCTGTTGGATGGCTTTACCTGCGGTGTTATTCAGGGTTGAGTACTTCCTAAGTGTTCCACTTTCTGTTGGATGACTTTACCTGCTGTGCTAGTCAGGGTTGAGTACCTCCTAAGTGTTGCACTTTCTGTTGAATGGCTTTACATGCCGTGTCATTCAGGGTTGAGTACCTCCTAAGTGTTCCACTTTCTGTTGGATGGCTTTACCTGCCGTGTCATTCAGTGTTGAGTACCTCCTAAGTGTTCCACTTTCTGTTGGATGGCTTTACCTGCCGTGTTATTCAGGGTTGAGTACCTCCTAAGTGTTCCACTTTCTGTTGGATTGCTTTACCTGCTGTGATATTCAGGGTTGAGTACCTTCTAAGTGTTCCACTTTCTGTTGCATGGCTTTACCTGCTGTGTTATTCAGGGTTGAGTACCTCCTAAGTGTTCCACTTTCTGTTGGATGGCTTTACCTGCTGTGCTATTCAGGGTTGAGTACCTCCTGAGTGTTCCATTTTCTGTTGGATTGCTTTACCTGTTATGTTATTCAGGGTTGAGTACCTCCTAAGTGTTCCACTTTCTGTTGGATGGCTTTACCTGCTGTGATATTCAGGGTTGAGTACCTCCTGAGTGTTCCACTTTCTGTTGGATGGCTTTACCTGCTGTGTTATTCAGGGTTGAGTACCTCCTAAGTGTTCCACTTTCTGTTGGATGGCTTTACCTGCTGTGTTATTCAGGGTTGAGTACCTCCTAAGTGTTCCACTTTCTGTTGAATGGCTTTACCTGCTGTGTTATTCAGGGTTGAGTACCTTCTAACTGTTCCACTTTCTGTTGAATGGCTTTACCTGCTGTGCTATTCAGGGTTGAGTACCTTCTAAGTGTTCCACTTTCTGTTGAATGGCTTTACCTGCTGTGTTATTCAGGGTTGAGTACCTCCTAAGTGTTCCACTTTCTGTTGAATGGCTTTACCTGCTGTGTTACTCAGGGTCGAGTACCTCCTAAGTGTTCCATTTTCGGTTGAAAGGCTTTACCTGCTGTGTCATTCAGGGTTGAGTACTTTCTGAGTGTTCCAATTTCTGTTGAATGGATTTACCTGCTGTGTCATTCAGGGTTGAGTACCTCCTAAGTGTTCCACTTTCTGTTTGATGGCTTTACCTGCTGTGATATTCAGTGTTGAGTACCTCCTAAGTGTTCCACTTTCTGTTTGATGGCTTTACCTGCTGTGATATTCAGTGTTGAGTACCTCCTAAGTGTTCAACTTTCTGTTGAATGG
Source organism: Mimachlamys varia (assembly GCA_947623455.1). Lineage (NCBI taxonomy): Eukaryota > Metazoa > Mollusca > Bivalvia > Pectinida > Pectinidae > Mimachlamys > Mimachlamys varia. Next base: position 6,128,756 of record OX392540.1, on the reverse strand, counting down.
CTTTACCTGCTGTGTTATTCAGGGTTGAGTACCTCCTGAGTGTTCCACTTTCTGTTGAATGGCTTTACCTGCTGTGTTATTCAGGGTTGAGTACCTGCTAAGTGTTCCACTTTCTGTTGAATGGCTTTACCTGCTGTGTTATTCAGGGTTGAGTACCTGCTAAGTGTTCCACTTTCTGTTGGATGGCTTAACTTGCTGGGATATTCAGGGTTGAGTACCTCCTAAGTGTTCCACTTTCTGTTGGATGGCTTTACCTGCTGTGTTATTCAGGGTTGAGTACCTCCTAAGTGTTCCACTTTCTGTTTGCTGGCTTTACCTGCTGTGTCATTCAGGGTTGAGTACCTCCTAAGTGTTCACTTTTCGGTTGAAAGGCTTTACCTGCTGTGTCATTCAGGGTTGAGTACTTCCTGAGAGTTCAAATTTCTGTTGAATGGCTTTACCTGCTGTGTTTTTCAGGGTTGAGTACCTCCTGAGTGTTCCACTTTCTGTTGAATGGCTTTACCTGCTGTGGTATTCAGGGTTAAGTACCTGTTAAGTGTTCCACTTTCTGTTGAATGGCTTTACCTGCTGTGCTATTCAGGGTTGAGTACCTCCTGAGTGTTCCACTTTCTGTTGAATGGCTTTACCTGCTGTGTTATTCAGGGTTGAGTACCTCCTAAGTGTTCCACTTTCTGTTGAATGGCTTTACCTGCTGTGTTACTCAGGGCCGAGTACCTCCTAAGTGTTCCATTTTCGGTTGAAAGGCTTTACCTGCTGTGTCATTCAGGGTTGAGTACTTTCTGAGTGTTCCAATTTCTGTTGAATGGATTTACCTGCTGTGTCATTCAGGGTTGAGTACCTCCTAAGTGTTCCACTTTCTGTTTGATGGCTTTACCTGCTGTGTCATTCAGGGTTGAGTACCTCCTAAGTGTTCCACTTTCTGTTTGATGGCTTTACCTGCTGTGATATTCAGTGTTGAGTACCTCCTAAGTGTTCAACTTTCTGTTGAATGGCTTTACCTGCTGTGTTATTCAGGGTTGAGTACCTCCTGAGTGTTCCACTTTCTGTTGAATGGCTTTACCTGCTGTGTTATTCAGGGTTGAGTACCTCCTAAGTGTTCCACTTTCTGTTGAATGGCTTTACCTGCTGTGTTATTCAGGGTTGAGTACCTGCTAAGTGTTCCACTTTCTGTTGGATGGCTTAACTTGCTGGGATATTCAGGGTTGAGTACCTCCTAAGTGTTCCACTTTCTGTTGGATGGCTTTACCTGCTGTGTTATTCAGGGTTGAGTACCTTCTAAGTGTTCCACTTTCTGTTTGCTGGCTTTACCTGCTGTGTCATTCAGGGTTGAGTACTTCCTAAGTGTTCACTTTTCGGTTGAAAGGCTTTACCTGCTGTGTCATTCAGGGTTGAGTACTTCCTGAGAGTTCAAATTTCTGTTGAATGGCTTTACCTGCTGTGATATTCAGGGTTGAGTACCTCCTGAGTGTTCCACTTTCTGTTGAATGGCTTTACCTGCTGTGGTATTCAGGGTTAAGTACCTGTTAAGTGTTCCACTTTCTGTTGAATGGCTTTACCTGCTGTGCTATTCAGGGTTGAGTACCTCCTGAGTGTTCCACTTTCTGTTGAATGGCTTTACCTGCTGTGTTATTCAGGGTTGAGTACCTCCTAAGTGTTCCACTTTCTGTTGGATTGCTTTACCTGCTGTGTTATTCAGGGTTGAGTACCTCCTAAGTGTTCCACTTTCTGTTGAATGGCTTTACCTGCTGTGTTATTCAGGGTTGAGTACCTGTTAAGTGTTCCACTTTCTGTTGAATGGCTTTACCTGCTATGTTATTCAGGGTTGAGTACCTCCTAAGTGTTCCACTTTCTGTTGGATGGCTTTACCTGCTGTGTTATTCAGGGTTGAGTACCTCCTAAGTGTTCCACTTTCTGTTGAATGTTTTTACCTGCTGTGTTATTCAGGGTTGAGTACCTCCTAAGTGTTCCACTTTCTGTTGGATGGCTTTACCTGCTGCGTTATTCAGGGTTGAGTACCTCCTAAGTGTTCCATTTTCTCTTGAATGGCTTTACCTGCTGTGTTATTCAGGGTTGAGTACCTCCTAAGTGTTCCACTTTCTGTTGGATTGCTTTACCTGCTGTGTTATTCAGGGTTGGGTACCTCCTAAGTGTTCCACTTTCTGTTGGATGGCTTTACCTGCTGTGTTATTCAGGGTTGAGTACCTGTTAAGTGTTCCACTTTCTGTTGGATGGCTTTACCTGCTGTGTTATTCAGGGTTGAGTACCTGTTAAGTGTTTCACTTTCTGTTGGATGGCTTTAACTGCCGTGTTATTTAGGGTTGAGTACCTCCTAAGTGTTCCACTTTCTGTTGGATGGCTTTACCTGCTGTGTTGTTCAGGGTTGAGTACCTGTTAAGTGTTCCACTTTCTGTTGAATGTTTTTATCTGCTGTGTTTTTCAGGGTTGAGTACCTGTTAAGTGTTCCACTTTCTGTTGGATGGCTTTACCTGCTGTGTTATTCAGGGTTGAGTACCTGTTAAGTGTTTCACTTTCTGTTGGATGGCTTTAACTGCCGTGTTATTCAGGGTTGAGTACCTCCTAAGTGTTCCACTTTCTGTTGGATGGCTTTACCTGCTGTGTTGTTCAGGGTTGAGTACCTGTTAAGTGTTCCACTTTCTGTTGAATGTTTTTATCTGCTGTGTTGTTCAGGGTTGAGTACCTGTTAAGTGTTCCACTTTCTGTTGAATGGCTTTACCTGCTGTGTTATTCAGGGTTAGGACCTCAGTACTCAGTTTCATTTTCAGGAGCTCCAGTACCAGCATCTGGTCATCTGTTATCATGTGAAACTGATGAATCTGGTTCGAACCCCAGGATTATCGAGCGTGTCCACCAGTTGTTACTGTCACCACCTGAACACACCACAGAATGCAGCTTACACTTTGAGTAACACGAAATAGTAGCATCTAACACAGCAGGTAAGTGGGTTGTAATTGTGTCCATATCTCCATTATGTAGCTATATCAGCTCCTTAAAAATCAAGTTGCTCCTGGCTTTTAAGTCCTTGGAAAATATTTTATTGGGAGTGTGCTGTCATGAGTCTGGTTCGTCCAGGAAACATAGACTCACTGAACTGAGCACTATTACATTTGCGAAATAGTGTATCTAATAATGTCATTTTCTTTTTAATAGAGATGGTCCTCAGGCCGATTATCTCCCTAGACTGATTGATGGCTGGATCAAGTTGACCTCTCCTGTAATCAGACTTCCGTGCACACCTGGACTTCTTTGTATGATCGTTATGTTTTTGAGCCAACAACGAAAGATTTCTTATCTGGACCTCTGGTAAGTACTGGCGATGATGTTGGTACAATTCTTTTGAGCTGATTTGGTCCAGCTTACAATTCATCTCTGCACTCAGAGTACCTCTTAAGTGTTCCACTTTCTGTTGAATGGCTTTACCTGCTGTGCTATTCAGGGTTGAGTACCTCCCAAGTGTTCCACATTCTGTTGGATGGCTTTACCTGCTGTGTTATTCAGGGTTGAGTACCTTCTAAGTGTTCCACTTTCTGTTGGATGGCTTTACCTACTGGGATATTCAGGGTTGAGTACCTCCTAAGTGTTCCACTTTCTGTTGGATGGCTTTACCTGCTGTGTTATTCAGGGTTAGGAACTCAGTACTCAGTTTCATTTTCAGGAGCTCCAGTACCAGCATCTGGTCATCTGTTATCATGTGAAACTGATGAATCTGGTTCGAACCCCAGGAATATCGAGCGTGTCCACCAGTTGTTACTGTCACCACCAGAACACACCACAGAATGCAGCTTACACTTTGAGTAACACGAACAGTAGCATCTAACACAGCAGGTAAGCGGGTTGTAATTGTGTCCATGTCTCCATTATATAGCTATATCAGCTCCTTAAAAATCAAGTTGCTCCTGGCTTTTAAGTCCTTAGAAAATATTTTATTGGGAGTGTGCTGTCATGAGTCTGGTTCGTCCAGGAAACATAGACTCACTGAACTGAGCACTATTACATTTGCGAAACTGTGTATCTAATAATGTCATTTTCTTTTTAATAGAGATGGTCCTCCGGCCGATTATCTCCATTAGACTGATTGATGGCTGGATCAAGTTGACCTCTCCTGTAATCAGACTTCCGTGCACACCTTGACTTCTTTGTATGATTGTTATGTTTTTGAGCCAACAACGAAAGATTTCTTATCTGGACCTCTGGTAAGTACTGGCGATGATGTTGGTACAATTCTTTTAAGCTGATTTGGTCCAGCTTACAATTCATCTCTGCACTCAGAGTACCTCCTAAGTGTTCCACTTTCTGTTGAATGGCTTTACCTACTGGGATATTCAGGGTTGAGTACCTCCTAAGTGTTCCACTTTCTGTTGGATGGCTTTACCTGCTGTGATATTCAGGGTTGAGTAACTCCTAAGTGTTCCACTTTCTGTTCAATGGCTTTACCTGCTTTGTCATTCAGGGTTGAGTACCTCCTAAGTGTTCCACTTTCTGTTGGATGGCTTTACCTACTGGGATATTCAGGGTGGAGTACCTCCTAAGTGTTCCACTTTCTGTTGGATGGCTTTACCTGCTGTGATATTCAGGGTTGAGTACCTCCTAAGTGTTCCACTTTCTGTTGAATGGCTTTACCTGCTGTGTTATTCAAGGTTGAGTACCTCCTAAGTGTTCCACTTTCTGTTGAATGGCTTTACCTGCTGTGTTATTCAGGGTTGAGTACCTCCTAAGTGTTCCACTTTCTGTTGAATGGCTTTACCTGCTATGATATTCAGGGTTGAGTACCTCCTAAGTGTTCCACTTTCTGTTGGATGGCTTTACCTACTGGGATATTCAGGGTTGAGTACCTCCTAAGTGTTCCACTTTCTGTTGGATGGCTTTACCTGCTGTGATATTCAGGGTTGAGTACCTCCTAAGTGTTCCACTTTCTGTTGGATGGCTTTACCTGCTGTGTTATTCAGGGTTGTGTACCTCCTAAGTGTTCCACTTTCTGTTGGATGACTTTACCTGCTGTGATATTCAGGGTTGAGTACCTCCTATGTGTTCCACTTTCTGTTTGATGGCTTTACCTGCTGTGTCATTCAGGGTTGAGTACTTCCTAAGTGTTCACTTTTCGGTTGAAAGGCTTTACCTGCTGTGTCATTCAGGGTTGAGTACCTCCTAAGTGTTCCACTTTCTGTTTGATGGCTTTACCTGCTGTGTTATTTAGGGTTGAGTACCTCTTAAGTGTTCCACTTTCTGTTGAATGGCTTTATCTGCTGTGTTATTCAGGGTTGAGTACCTGTTAAGTGTTCCACTTTCTGTTGGATGGCTTTACCTGCCGTGTCTTTCAGGGTTGAGTACCTCCTAAGTGTTCCACTTTCTGTTGGATGGCTTTACCTGCTGTGTTATTCAGGGTTGAGTACCTCCTAAGTGTTCCACTTTCTGTTGAATGTTTTTACCTGCTGTGTTATTCAGGGTTGAGTACCTCCTAAGTGTTCCACTTTCTGTTGAATGGCTTTACCTGCTGTGTTATTCAGGGTTGAGTACCTCCTAAGTGTTCCACTTTCTGTTGAATGGCTTTACCTGCTATGGTATTCAGGGTTGAGTACCTCCTGAGTGTTCCACTTTCTGTTGAATGGCTTTACCTGCTGTGGTATTCAGGGTTAAGTACCTGTTAAGTGTTCCACTTTCTGTTGAATGGCTTTACCTGCTGTGCTATTCAGAGTTGAGTACCTCCTGAGTGTTCCACTTTCTGTTGAATGGCTTTACCTGCTGTGTTATTCATGGTTGAGTACCTCCTAAGTGTTCCACTTTCTGTTTGATGGCTTTACCTGCTGTGTTATTCAGGGTTGAGTACCTCCTAAGTGTTCCACTTTCTGTTTTTTGGCTTTACCTGCTGTGTTATTCAGGGTTGAGTACCTCCTAAGTGTTCCACTTTCTGTTGGATTGCTTTACCTGCTGTGTTATTCAGGGTTGAGTACCTTCTAAGTGTTCCACTTTCTGTTGAATGGCTTTACCTGCTGTGTTATTCAGGGTTGAGTACCTGTTAAGTGTTCCACTTTCTGTTGAATGGCTTTACCTGCTATGTTATTCAGGGTTGAGTACCTCCTAAGTGTTCCACTTTCTGTTGGATGGCTTTACCTGCTGTGTTATTCAGGGTTGAGTACCTCCTAAGTGTTCCACTTTCTGTTGAATGTTTTTACCTGCTGTGTTATTCAGGGTTGAGTACCTCCTAAGTGTTCCACTTTCTGTTGGATGGCTTTACCTGCTGCGTTATTCAGGGTTGAGTACCTCCTAAGTGTTCCATTTTCTCTTGAATGGCTTTACCTGCTGTGTTATTAAGAGTTGAGTACCTGTTAAGTGTCCCACTTTCTGTTGAATGGCTTTACCTGCTATGTTATTCAGGGTTGAGTACCTCCTGAGTGTTCCACTTTCTGTTGAATGGCTTTACCTGTTATGTTATTCAGGGTTGGGTACCTCCTAAGTGTTCCACTTTCTGTTGGATGGCTTTACCTGCTGTGTTATTCAGGGTTGAGTACCTGTTAAGTGTTCCACTTTCTGTTGGATGGCTTTACCTGCTGTGTTATTCAGGGTTGAGTACCTGTTAAGTGTTTCACTTTCTGTTGGATGGCTTTAACTGCCGTGTTATTCAGGGTTGAGTACCTCCTAAGTGTTCCACTTTCTGTTGGATGGCTTTACCTGCTGTGTTGTTCAGGGTTGAGTACCTGTTAAGTGTTCCACTTTCTGTTGAATGTTTTTATCTGCTGTGTTGTTCAGGGTTGAGTACCTGTTAAGTGTTCCACTTTCTGTTGAATGGCTTTACCTGCTGTGTTATTCAGGGTTAGGAACTCAGTACTCAGTTTCATTTTCAGGAGCTCCAGTACCAGCATCTGGTCATCTGTTATCATGTGAAACTGATGAATCTGGTTCGAACCCCAGGAATATCGAGCGTGTCCACCAGTTGTTACTGTCACCACCTGAACACACCACAGAATGCAGCTTACACTTTGAGTAACACGAAATAGTAGCATCTAACACAGCAGGTAAGTGGGTTGTAATTGTGTCCATATCTCCATTATGTAGCTATATCAGCTCCTTAAAAATCAAGTTGCTCCTGGCTTTTAAGTCCTTAGAAAATATTTTATTGGGAGTGTGCTGTCATGAGTCTGGTTCGTCCAGGAAACATAGACTCACTGAACTGAGCACTATTACATTTGCGAAACTGTGTATCTAATAATGTCATTTTCTTTTTAATAGAGATGGTCCTCAGGCCGATTATCTCCCCTAGACTGATTGATGGCTGGATCAAGTTGACCTCTCCTGTAATCAGACTTCCGTGCACACCTGGACTTCTTTGTATGATCGTTATGTTTTTGAGCCAACAACGAAAGATTTCTTATCTGGACCTCTGGTAAGTACTGGCGATGATGTTGGTACAATTCTTTTGAGCTGATTTGGTCCAGCTTACAATTCATCTCTGCACTCAGAGTACCTCCTAAGTGTTCCACTTTCTGTTGAATGGCTTTACCTGCTGTGCTATTCAGGGTTGAGTACCTCCCAAGTGTTCCACATTCTGTTGGATGGCTTTACCTGCTGTGTTATTCAGGGTTGAGTACATCCTAAGTGTTCCACTCTCTGTTGAATGGCTGTACCTGCCGTGTTATTCAGGGTCAATACCTCCTAAGTGTTCCACTTTCTGTTGGATGGCTTTACCTGCTGTGTTGTTCAGGGTTGAGTACCTGTTAAGTGTTCCACTTTCTGTTGAATGTTTTTATCTGCTGTGTTGTTCAGGGTTGAGTACCTGTTAAGTGTTCCACTTTCTGTTGAATGGCTTTACCTGCTGTGTTATTCAGGGTTAGGAACTCAGTACTCAGTTTCATTTTCAGGAGCTCCAGTACCAGCATCTGGTCATCTGTTATCATGTGAAACTGATGAATCTGGTTCGAACCCCAGGAATATCGAGCGTGTCCACCAGTTGTTACTGTCACCACCTGAACACACCACAGAATGCAGCTTACACTTTGAGTAACACGAAATAGTAGCATCTAACACAGCAGGTAAGTGGGTTGTAATTGTGTCCATATCTCCATTATGTAGCTATATCAGCTCCTTAAAAATCAAGTTGCTCCTGGCTTTTAAGTCCTTAGAAAATATTTTATTGCGAGTGTGCTGTCATGAGTCTGGTTCGTCCAGGAAACATAGACTCACTGAACTGAGCACTATTACATTTGCGAAACTGTGTATCTAATAATGTCATTTTCTTTTTAATAGAGATGGTCCTCAGGCCGATTATCTCCCCTAGACTGATTGATGGCTGGATCAAGTTGACCTCTCCTGTAATCAGACTTCCGTGCACACCTGGACTTCTTTGTATGATCGTTATGTTTTTGAGCCAACAACGAAAGATTTCTTATCTGGACCTCTGGTAAGTACTGGCGATGATGTTGGTACAATTCTTTTGAGCTGATTTGGTCCAGCTTACAATTCATCTCTGCACTCAGAGTACCTCCTAAGTGTTCCACTTTCTGTTGAATGGCTTTACCTGCTGTGCTATTCAGGGTTGAGTACCTCCCAAGTGTTCCACATTCTGTTGGATGGCTTTACCTGCTGTGTTATTCAGGGTTGAGTACATCCTAAGTGTTCCACTTTCTGTTTTATGGCTTTACCTGCTGTGTTATTCAGGGTTGAGTACCTCCTTAGTGTTCCACTTTCTGTTGGATGGCTTTACCTGCTGTGTTATTCAGGGTTGAGTACCTCCTGGGTGTTCCACTTTCTGTTGGATGGCTTTACCTGCTGTGATATTCAGGGTTGAGTACCTCCTAAGTGTTCCACTTTCTGTTGGATGGCTCTACCTGCTGTGTTATTCAGGGTTGAGTACCTTCCTAAGTGTTCCACTTTCTGTTAAATGGCTTTACCTGCTGTGATATTCAGGGTTGAGTACCTCCTAAGTGTTCCACTTTCTGTTGGATTGCTTTACCTGCTGTGATATTCAGGGTTGAGTACCTTCCTAAGTGTTCCACTTCCTGTTAAATGGCTTTACCTGCTGTGATATTCAGGGTTGAGTACCTCCTAAGTGTTCCTCTTTCTGTTGAATGACTTTACCTGCTGTGTTATTCAGGGTTGAGTACCTTCTAAGTGTTCCTCTTTATGTTGGATGGCTTTACCTGCTGTGATATTCAGGGTTGAGTACCTTCTAAGTGTTCCACTTTCTGTTGGATGGCTTTACCTGCTGTGATATTCAGGGTTGAGTACCTTCTAAGTGTTCCACTTTCTGTTGAATGGCTTTACCTGCTGTGCTAGTCATGGTTGAGTACCTCCTAAGTATTCCACTTTCTGTTAGATGGCTTTACCTGCTGTGTTATTAAGGGTTGAGTACCTCCTAAGTGTTCTACTTTCTGTTGAATGGCTTTACCTGCTGTGTTATTCAGGGTCGAGTACCTCCTAAGTGTTCCACTTTCTGTTGAATGGCTTTACCTGCTGTGTTACTCAGGGTTGAGTACCTCCTAAGTGTTCCACTTTCTGTTGAATTGCTTTACCTGCTGTGTTATTCAAGGTTGAGTACCTCCTAAGTGTTCCACTTTCTGTTGAATGGCTTTACCTGCTGTGTTATTCAGGGTTGAGTACCTCCTAAGTGTTTCACTTTCTGTTGGATGGCTTTACCTACTGGGATATTCAGGGCTGAGTACCTCCTAAGTGTTCCACTTTCTGTTGGATGGCTTTACCTGCTGTGATATTCAGGGTTGAGTACCTCCTAAGTGTTCCACTTTCTGTTGAATGGCTTTACCTGCTGTGTTATTCAAGGTTGAGTACCTCCTAAGTGTTCCACTTTCTGTTGAATGGCTTTACCTGCTGTGTTATTCAGGGTTGAGTACCTCCTAAGTGTTCCACTTTCTGTTGAATGGCTTTACCTGCTGTGTTATTCAGGGTTGAGTACCTCCTAAGTGTTCCACTTTCTGTTGGATGGCTTTACCTACTGGGATATTCAGGGTTGAGTACCTCCTAAGTGTTCCAGTTTCTGTTGGATGGCTTTACCTGCTGTGATATTCAGGGTTGAGTACCTCCTAAGTGTTCCACTTTCTGTTGAATGACTTTACCTGCTGTGTTATTCACGGTTGAGTACCTCCTAAGTGTTCCACTTTCTGTTGGATGGCTTTACCTGCTGTGATATTCAGGGTTGAGTACCTCCTAAGTGTTCCACTTTCTGTTGGATTGCTTTACCTGTTATGTTATTCAAGGTTGAGTACCTCCTAAGTGTTCCACTTTCTGTTGAATGGCTTTACCTGCTGTGTTATTCAGGGTTGAGTACCTCCTAAGTGTTCCACATTCTGTTGGATGACTTTACCTGCTGTGATATTCAGGGTTGAGTACCTCCTAAGTGTTCCACTTTCTGTTTGATGGCTTTACCTGCTGTGTCATTCAGGGTTGAGTACTTCCTAAGTGTTCAATTTTCGGTTGAAAGGCTTTACCTGCTGTGTCATTCAGGGTTGAGTACTTCCTGAGAGTTCCAATTTCTGTTGAATGACTTTACCTGCTGTGATATTCAGGGTTGAGTACCTCCTAAGTGTTCTACTTTCTGTTGAATGGCTTTACCTGCTGTGTTATTCAGGGTCGAGTACCTCCTAAGTGTTCCACTTTCTGTTGAATGGCTTTACCTGCTGTGTTACTCAGGGTTGAGTACCTCCTAAGTGTTCCACTTTCTGTTGGATGGCTTTACCTGCCGTGTCATTCAGGGTTGAGTACCTCCTAAGTGTTCCACTTTCTGTTGGATGGCTTTACCTGCCGTGTCTTTCAGGGTTGAGTACCTCCTAAGTGTTCCACTTTCTGTTGGATGGCTTTACCTGCTGTGTTATTCAGGGTTGAGTACCTCCTAAGTGTTTCACTTTCTGTTGGATGGCTTTACCTGCTGTGATATTCAGGGTTGAGTACCTCCTAAGTGTTCCACTTTCTGTTGAATGGCTTTACCTGCTGTGTTATTCAGGGTTGAGTACCTCCTGAGTGTTCCACTTTCTGTTGAATGGCTTTACCTGCTGTGTTATTCAGGGATGAGTACCTCATAAGTGTTCCACTTTCTGTTGAATGGCTTTACCTGCTGTGTTATTCAGGGTTGAGTACATCCTGAGTGTTCCACTTTCTGTTGAATGGCTTTACCTGCTATGTTATTCAGGGTTGAGTACCTCCTAAGTGTTCCACTTTCTGTTGGATGGCTTAACTTGCTGAGATATTCAGGGTTGAGTACCTTCTAAGTGTTCCAATTTCTGTTGGATGGCTTTACCTGCTGTGTTATTCAGGGTTGAGTACCTCCTAAGTGTTCCACTTTCTGTTGGATGACTTTACCTGCTGTGATATTCAGGGTTGAGTACCTCCTAAGTGTTCCACTTTCTGTTTGATGGCTTTACCTGCTGTGTCATTCAGGGATGAGTACTTCCTAAGTGTTCAATTTTCGGTTGAAAGGCTTTACCTGCTGTGTCATTCAGGGTTGAGTACTTCCTGAGAGTTCCAATTTCTGTTGAATGACTTTACCAGCTGTGATATTCAGGGTTGAGTACCTCCTGAGTGTTCCACTTTCTGTTGAATGGCTTTACCTGCTGTGATATTCAGGGTTAAGTACCTGTTAAGTGTTCCACTTTCTGTTGAATGGCTTTACCTGCTGTGCTATTCAGGGTTGAGTACCTCCTGAGTGTTCCACTTTCTGTTGAATGGCTTTACCTTCTGTGTTTATTCAGGGTTGAGTACCTCCTAAGTGTTCCACTTTCTGTTGGATGGCTTTACCTGCTGTGTTGTTCAGGGTTGAGTACCTGTTAAGTGTTCCACTTTCTGTTGAATGGCTTTACCTGCTGTGATATTCAGGGTTGAGTACCTCCTGAGTGTTCCACTTTCTGTTGAATGGCTTTACCTGCTGTGTTTATTCAGGGTTGAGTACCTCCTAAGTGTTCCACTTTCTGTTGAATGGCTTTACCTGCTGTGTTATTCAGGGTTGAGTACCTCCTAAGTGTTCCACTTTCTGTTGGATGACTTTACCTGCTGTGATATTCAGGGTTGAGTACCTCCTAAGTGTTCCACTTTCTGTTTGATGGCTTTACCTGCTGTGTCATTCAGGGTTGAATACCTCCTGAGTGTTCCACTTTCTGTTGAATGGCTTTACTTGCTGTGTTTATTCAGGGTTGAGTACCTCCTAAGTGTTCCACTTTCTGTTGAATGGCTTTACCTGCTGTGTTACTCAGGGATGAGTACCTCCTAAGTGTTCCAATTTCTGTTGAATGGATTTACCTGCTGTGTCATTCAGGGTTGAGTACCTGTTAAGTGTTCCACTTTCTGTTGAATGTTTTTATCTGCTGTGTTGTTCAGGGTTGAGTACCTGTTAAGTGTTCCACTTTCTGTTGAATTGCTTTACCTGCTGTGTTATTCAAGGTTGAGTACCTCCTAAGTGTTCCACTTTCTGTTGAATGGCTTTACCTGCTGTGTTATTCAAGGTTGAGTACCTCCTAAGTGTTCCACTTTCTGTTGAATGGCTTTACCTGCTGTGTTATTCAAGGTTGAGTACCTCCTAAGTGTTCAACTTTCTATTGGATGGCTTTACCTGCTGTGATATTCAGGGTTGAGTACCTCCTAAGTGTTCCACTTTCTGTTGAATTGCTTTACCTGCTGTGTTATTCAAGGTTGAGTACCTCCTAAGTGTTCCACTTTCTGTTGGATGACTTTACCTGCTGTGATATTCAGGGTTGAGTACCTCCTAAGTGTTCCACTTTCTGTTTGATGGCTTTACCTGCTGTGTCATTCAGGGATGAGTACTTCCTAAGTGTTCAATTTTCGGTTGAAAGGCTTTACCTGCTGTGTCATTCAGGGTTGAGTACTTCCTGAGAGTTCCAATTTCTGTTGAATGACTTTACCAGCTGTGATATTCAGGGTTGAGTACCTCCTGAGTGTTCCACTTTCTGTTGAATGGCTTTACCTGCTGTGATATTCAGGGTTAAGTACCTGTTAAGTGTTCCACTTTCTGTTGAATGGCTTTACCTGCTGTGCTATTCAGGGTTGAGTACCTCCTGAGTGTTCCACTTTCTGTTGAATGGCTTTACCTTCTGTGTTTATTCAGGGTTGAGTACCTCCTAAGTGTTCCACTTTCTGTTGGATGGCTTTACCTGCTGTGTTGTTCAGGGTTGAGTACCTGTTAAGTGTTCCACTTTCTGTTGAATGGCTTTACCTGCTGTGATATTCAGGGTTGAGTACCTCCTGAGTGTTCCACTTTCTGTTGAATGGCTTTACCTGCTGTGTTTATTCAGGGTTGAGTACCTCCTAAGTGTTCCACTTTCTGTTGAATGGCTTTACCTGCTGTGTTATTCAGGGTTGAGTACCTCCTAAGTGTTCCACTTTCTGTTGGATGACTTTACCTGCTGTGATATTCAGGGTTGAGTACCTCCTAAGTGTTCCACTTTCTGTTTGATGGCTTTACCTGCTGTGTCATTCAGGGTTGAATACCTCCTGAGTGTTCCACTTTCTGTTGAATGGCTTTACTTGCTGTGTTTATTCAGGGTTGAGTACCTCCTAAGTGTTCCACTTTCTGTTGAATGGCTTTACCTGCTGTGTTACTCAGGGATGAGTACCTCCTAAGTGTTCCAATTTCTGTTGAATGGATTTACCTGCTGTGTCATTCAGGGTTGAGTACCTGTTAAGTGTTCCACTTTCTGTTGAATGTTTTTATCTGCTGTGTTGTTCAGGGCTGAGTACCTGTTAAGTGTTCCACTTTCTGTTGAATTGCTTTACCTGCTGTGTTATTCAAGGTTGAGTACCTCCTAAGTGTTCCACTTTCTGTTGAATGGCTTTACCTGCTGTGTTATTCAAGGTTGAGTACCTCCTAAGTGTTCCACTTTCTGTTGAATGGCTTTACCTGCTGTGTTATTCAAGGTTGAGTAGCTCCTAAGTGTTCAACTTTCTATTGGATGGCTTTACCTGCTGTGATATTCAGGGTTGAGTACCTCCTAAGTGTTCCACTTTCTGTTGAATTGCTTTACCTGCTGTGTTATTCAAGGTTGAGTACCTCCTAAGTGTTCCACTTTCTGTTGAATGGCTTTACCTGCTGTGTTATTCAGGGTTGAGTACCTCCTAAGTGTTCCACTTTCTGTTTGATGGCTTTACCTGCTGTGATATTCAGGGTTGAGTACCACCTAAGTGTTCCACTTTCTGTTGGATGGCTTTACCTGCCGTGTCATTCAGGGTTGAGTACCTCCTAAGTGTTCCACTTTCTGTTGGATGGCTTTACCTGCCGTGTCTTTCAGGGTTGAGTACCTCCTAAGTGTTCCACTTTCTGTTGGATGGCTTTACCTGCTGTGTTATTCAGGGTTGAGTACCTCCTAAGTGTTTCACTTTCTGTTGGATGGCTTTACCTGCTGTGATATTCAGGGTTGAGTACCTCCTAAGTGTTCCACTTTCTGTTGAATGGCTTTACCTGCTGTGTTATTCAGGGTTGAGTACCTCCTGAGTGTTCCACTTTCTGTTGAATGGCTTTACCTGCTGTGTTATTCAGGGATGAGTACCTCCTAAGTGTTCCACTTTCTGTTGAATGGCTTTACCTGCTGTGTTATTCAGGGTTGAGTACATCCTGAGTGTTCCACTTTCTGTTGAATGGCTTTACCTGCTATGTTATTCAGGGTTGAGTACCTCCTAAGTGTTCCACTTTCTGTTGGATGGCTTAACTTGCTGAGATATTCAGGGTTGAGTACCTTCTAAGTGTTCCAATTTCTGTTGGATGGCTTTACCTGCTGTGTTATTCAGGGTTGAGTACCTCCTAAGTGTTCCACTTTCTGTTGGATGGCTTTACCTGCTGTGTTATTCAGGGTTGAGTACTTCCTAAGTGTTCCACTTTCTGTTGAATGGCTTTACCTGCTGTGTCATTCAGGGTTGAGTACCTCCTAAGTGTTCCACTTTCTGTTGAATGGCTTTACCTGCTGTGTTATTCAGGGTTGAGTACCTCCTAAGTGTTCCACTTTCTGTTGAATGGCCTTACCTGCTGTGTCATTCAGGGTTGAGTACCTCCTAAGTGTTCCACTTTCTGTTAGATGGCTTTACCTGCTGGGATATTCAGGGTTGAGTACCTCCTAAGTGTTCCACTTTCTGTTGAATGACTTAACCTGCTTTGTTATTCAGGGTTAAGTATCACCTAAGTGTTCCACTTTCTGTTGAATGGCTTTACCTGCTGTGTTGTTCAGGGTTGAGTACCTGTTAAGTGTTCCACTTTCTGTTGAATGGCTTTACCTGCTGTGTTATTCAGGGTTAGGAACTCAGTACTCAGTTTCATTTTCAGGAGCTCCAGTACCAGCATCTGGTCATCTGTTATCATGTGAAACTGATGAATCTGGTTCGAACCCCAGGAATATCGAGCGTGTCCACCAGTTGTTACTGTCACCACCAGAACACACCACAGAATGCAGCTTACACTTTGAGTAACACGAACAGTAGCATCTAACACAGCAGGTAAGCGGGTTGTAATTGTGTCCATGTCTCCATTATATAGCTATATCAGCTCCTTAAAAATCAAGTTGCTCCTGGCTTTTAAGTCCTTAGAAAATATTTTATTGGGAGTGTGCTGTCATGAGTCTGGTTCGTCCAGGAAACATAGACTCACTGAACTGAGCACTATTACATTTGCGAAACTGTGTATCTAATAATGTCATTTTCTTTTTAATAGAGATGGTCCTCAGGCCGATTATCTCCCCTAGACTGATTGATGGCTGGATCAAGTTGACCTCTCCTGTAATCAGACTTCCGTGCACACCTGGACTTCTTTGCATGATCCTTATGTTTTTGAGCCAACAACGAAAGATTTCTTATCTGGACCTCTGGTAAGTACTGGCGATGATGTTGGTACAATTCTTTTGAGCTGATTTGGTCCAGCTTACAATTCATCTCTGCACTCAGAGTACCTCCTAAGTGTTCCACTTTCTGTTGAATGGCTTTACCTGCTGTGCTATTCAGGGTTGAGTACCTCCCAAGTGTTCCACTTTCTGTTGGATGACTTTACCTGCTATGTTATTCAGGGTTGAGTACCTCCTAAGTGTTCCACTTTCTGTTGGATGGCTTTACCTGCTGTGTTATTCAGGGTTGAGTACCTCCTAAGTGTTCCACTTTCTGTTGGATGGCTTTACCTGCTGTGTTATTCAGGGTTGAGTACCTCCTAAGTGTTCCACTTCCTGTTGGATTGCTTTACCTGCTGTGATATTCAGGGTTGAGTACCTTCTAAGTGTTCCACTTTCTGTTGAATGGCTTTACCTGCTGTGCTATTCAGGGTTGAGTACCTTCTAAGTGTTCCACTTTCTGTTGAATGGCTTTACCTGCTGTGTTATTCAGGGTCGAGTACCTCCTAAGTGTTCCACTTTCTGTTGAATGGCTTTACCTGCTGTGTTACTCAGGGTCGAGTACCTCCTAAGTGTTCCATTTTCGGTTGAAAGGCTTTACCTGCTGTGTCATTCAGGGTTGAGTACTTCCTGAGTGTTCCAATTTCTGTTGGATGGCTTTACCTGCTGTGTTATTCAGGGTTGAGTACTTCCTAAGTGTTCCACTTTCTGTTGGATGACTTTACCTGCTGTGCTAGTCAGGGTTGAGTACCTCCTAAGTGTTGCACTTTCTGTTGAATGGCTTTACCTGCCGTGTCATTCAGGGTTGAGTACCTCCTAAGTGTTCCACTTTCTGTTGGATGGCTTTACCTGCCGTGTCATTCAGGGTTGAGTACCTCCTAAGTGTTCCACTTTCTGTTGGATGGCTTTACCTGCCGTGTTATTCAGGGTTGAGTACCTCCTAAGTGTTCCACTTTCTGTTGGATTGCTTTACCTGCTGTGATATTCAGGGTTGAGTACCTTCTAAGTGTTCCACTTTCTGTTGCATGGCTTTACCTGCTGTGTTATTCAGGGTTGAGTACCTCCTAAGTGTTCCACTTTCTGTTGGATGGCTTTACCTGCTGTGCTATTCAGGGTTGAGTACCTCCTGAGTGTTCCATTTTCTGTTGGATTGCTTTACCTGTTATGTTATTCAGGGTTGAGTACCTCCTAAGTGTTCCACTTTCTGTTGGATGGCTTTACCTGCTGTGATATTCAGGGTTGAGTACCTCCTGAGTGTTCCACTTTCTGTTGGATGGCTTTACCTGCTGTGTTATTCAGGGTTGAGTACCTCCTAAGTGTTCCACTTTCTGTTGGATGGCTTTACCTGCTGTGTTATTCAGGGTTGAGTACCTCCTAAGTGTTCCACTTTCTGTTGAATGGCTTTACCTGCTGTGTTATTCACGGTTGAGTACCTTCTAACTGTTCCACTTTCTGTTGAATGGCTTTACCTGCTGTGCTATTCAGGGTTTTGTACCTTCTAAGTGTTCCACTTTCTGTTGAATGGCTTTACCTGCTGTGTTATTCAGGGTTGAGTACCTCCTAAGTGTTCCACTTTCTGTTGAATGGCTTTACCTGCTGTGTTACTCAGGGTCGAGTACCTCCTAAGTGTTCCATTTTCGGTTGAAAGGCTTTACCTGCTGTGTCATTCAGGGTTGAGTACTTTCTGAGTGTTCCAATTTCTGTTGAATGGATTTACCTGCTGTGTCATTCAGGGTTGAGTACCTCCTAAGTGTTCCACTTTCTGTTTGATGGCTTTACCTGCTGTGATATTCAGTGTTGAGTACCTCCTAAGTGTTCCACTTTCTGTTTGATGGCTTTACCTGCTGTGATATTCAGTGTTGACTACCTCCTAAGTGTTCAACTTTCTGTTGAATGGCTTTACCTGCTGTGTTATTCAGGGTTGAGTACCTCCTGAGTGTTCCACTTTCTGTTGAATGGCTTTACCTGCTGTGTTATTCAGGGTTGAGTACCTCCTAAGTGTTCCACTTTCTGTTGAATGGCTTTACCTGCTGTGTTATTCAGGGTTGAGTACCTGCTAAGTGTTCCACTTTCTGTTGGATGGCTTAACTTGCTGGGATATTCAGGGTTGAGTACCTCCTAAGTGTTCCACTTTCTGTTGGATGGCTTTACCTGCTGTGTTATTCAGGGTTGAGTACCTCCTAAGTGTTCCACTTTCTGTTTGCTGGCTTTACCTGCTGTGTCATTCAGGGTTGAGTACCTCCTAAGTGTTCACTTTTCGGTTGAAAGGCTTTACCTGCTGTGTCATTCAGGGTTGAGTACTTCCTGAGAGTTCAAATTTCTGTTGAATGGCTTTACCTGCTGTGATATTCAGGGTTGAGTACCTCCTGAGTGTTCCACTTTCTGTTGAATGGCTTTACCTGCTGTGGTATTCAGGGTTAAGTACCTGTTAAGTGTTCCACTTTCTGTTGAATGGCTTTACCTGCTGTGCTATTCAGGGTTGAGTACCTCCTGAGTGTTCCACTTTCTGTTGAATGGCTTTACCTGCTGTGTTATTCAGGGTTGAGTACCTCCTAAGTGTTCCACTTTCTGTTGAATGGCTTTACCTGCTGTGTTACTCAGGGCCGAGTACCTCCTAAGTGTTCCATTTTCGGTTGAAAGGCTTTACCTGCTGTGTCATTCAGGGTTGAGTACTTTCTGAGTGTTCCACTTTCTGTTGGATGGCTTTACCTGCTGTGTTATTCAGGGTTGAGTACCTCCTAAGTGTTCCACTTCCTGTTGGATTGCTTTACCTGCTGTGATATTCAGGGTTGAGTACCTTCTAAGTGTTCCACTTTCTGTTGAATGGCTTTACCTGCTGTGCTATTCAGGGTTGAGTACCTTCTAAGTGTTCCACTTTCTGTTGAATGGCTTTACCTGCTGTGTTATTCAGGGTCGAGTACCTCCTAAGTGTTCCACTTTCTGTTGAATGGCTTTACCTGCTGTGTTACTCAGGGTCGAGTACCTCCTAAGTGTTCCATTTTCGGTTGAAAGGCTTTACCTGCTGTGTCATTCAGGGTTGAGTACTTCCTGAGTGTTCCAATTTCTGTTGGATGGCTTTACCTGCTGTGTTATTCAGGGTTGAGTACTTCCTAAGTGTTCCACTTTCTGTTGGATGACTTTACCTGCTGTGCTAGTCAGGGTTGAGTACCTCCTAAGTGTTGCACTTTCTGTTGAATGGCTTTACCTGCCGTGTCATTCAGGGTTGAGTACCTCCTAAGTGTTCCACTTTCTGTTGGATGGCTTTACCTGCCGTGTCATTCAGGGTTGAGTACCTCCTAAGTGTTCCACTTTCTGTTGGATGGCTTTACCTGCCGTGTTATTCAGGGTTGAGTACCTCCTAAGTGTTCCACTTTCTGTTGGATTGCTTTACCTGCTGTGATATTCAGGGTTGAGTACCTTCTAAGTGTTCCACTTTCTGTTGCATGGCTTTACCTGCTGTGTTATTCAGGGTTGAGTACCTCCTAAGTGTTCCACTTTCTGTTGGATGGCTTTACCTGCTGTGCTATTCAGGGTTGAGTACCTCCTGAGTGTTCCATTTTCTGTTGGATTGCTTTACCTGTTATGTTATTCAGGGTTGAGTACCTCCTAAGTGTTCCACTTTCTGTTGGATGGCTTTACCTGCTGTGATATTCAGGGTTGAGTACCTCCTGAGTGTTCCACTTTCTGTTGGATGGCTTTACCTGCTGTGTTATTCAGGGTTGAGTACCTCCTAAGTGTTCCACTTTCTGTTGGATGGCTTTACCTGCTGTGTTATTCAGGGTTGAGTACCTCCTAAGTGTTCCACTTTCTGTTGAATGGCTTTACCTGCTGTGTTATTCACGGTTGAGTACCTTCTAACTGTTCCACTTTCTGTTGAATGGCTTTACCTGCTGTGCTATTCAGGGTTTTGTACCTTCTAAGTGTTCCACTTTCTGTTGAATGGCTTTACCTGCTGTGTTATTCAGGGTTGAGTACCTCCTAAGTGTTCCACTTTCTGTTGAATGGCTTTACCTGCTGTGTTACTCAGGGTCGAGTACCTCCTAAGTGTTCCATTTTCGGTTGAAAGGCTTTACCTGCTGTGTCATTCAGGGTTGAGTACTTTCTGAGTGTTCCAATTTCTGTTGAATGGATTTACCTGCTGTGTCATTCAGGGTTGAGTACCTCCTAAGTGTTCCACTTTCTGTTTGATGGCTTTACCTGCTGTGATATTCAGTGTTGAGTACCTCCTAAGTGTTCCACTTTCTGTTTGATGGCTTTACCTGCTGTGATATTCAGTGTTGAGTACCTCCTAAGTGTTCAACTTTCTGTTGAATGGCTTTACCTGCTGTGTTATTCAGGGTTGAGTACCTCCTGAGTGTTCCACTTTCTGTTGAATGGCTTTACCTGCTGTGTTATTCAGGGTTGAGTACCTCCTAAGTGTTCCACTTTCTGTTGAATGGCTTTACCTGCTGTGTTATTCAGGGTTGAGTACCTGCTAAGTGTTCCACTTTCTGTTGGATGGCTTAACTTGCTGGGATATTCAGGGTTGAGTACCTCCTAAGTGTTCCACTTTCTGTTGGATGGCTTTACCTGCTGTGTTATTCAGGGTTGAGTACCTCCTAAGTGTTCCACTTTCTGTTTGCTGGCTTTACCTGCTGTGTCATTCAGGGTTGAGTACCTCCTAAGTGTTCACTTTTCGGTTGAAAGGCTTTACCTGCTGTGTCATTCAGGGTTGAGTACTTCCTGAGAGTTCAAATTTCTGTTGAATGGCTTTACCTGCTGTGATATTCAGGGTTGAGTACCTCCTGAGTGTTCCACTTTCTGTTGAATGGCTTTACCTGCTGTGGTATTCAGGGTTAAGTACCTGTTAAGTGTTCCACTTTCTGTTGAATGGCTTTACCTGCTGTGCTATTCAGGGTTGAGTACCTCCTGAGTGTTCCACTTTCTGTTGAATGGCTTTACCTGCTGTGTTATTCAGGGTTGAGTACCTCCTAAGTGTTCCACTTTCTGTTGAATGGCTTTACCTGCTGTGTTACTCAGGGCCGAGTACCTCCTAAGTGTTCCATTTTCGGTTGAAAGGCTTTACCTGCTGTGTCATTCAGGGTTGAGTACTTTCTGAGTGTTCCAATTTCTGTTGAATGGATTTACCTGCTGTGTCATTCAGGGTTGAGTACCTCCTAAGTGTTCCACTTTCTGTTTGATGGCTTTACCTGCTGTGTCATTCAGGGTTGAGTACCTCCTAAGTGTTCCACTTTCTGTTTGATGGCTTTACCTGCTGTGATATTCAGTGTTGAGTACCTCCTAAGTGTTCAACTTTCTGTTGAATGGCTTTACCTGCTGTGTTATTCAGGGTTGAGTACCTCCTGAGTGTTCCACTTTCTGTTGAATGGCTTTACCTGCTGTGTTATTCAGGGTTGAGTACCTCCTAAGTGTTCCACTTTCTGTTGAATGGCTTTACCTGCTGTGTTATTCAGGGTTGAGTACCTGCTAAGTGTTCCACTTTCTGTTGGATGGCTTAACTTGCTGGGATATTCAGGGTTGAGTACCTCCTAAGTGTTCCACTTTCTGTTGGATGGCTTTACCTGCTGTGTTATTCAGGGTTGAGTACCTTCTAAGTGTTCCACTTTCTGTTTGCTGGCTTTACCTGCTGTGTCATTCAGGGTTGAGTACTTCCTAAGTGTTCACTTTTCGGTTGAAAGGCTTTACCTGCTGTGTCATTCAGGGTTGAGTACTTCCTGAGAGTTCAAATTTCTGTTGAATGGCTTTACCTGCTGTGATATTCAGGGTTGAGTACCTCCTGAGTGTTCCACTTTCTGTTGAATGGCTTTACCTGCTGTGGTATTCAGGGTTAAGTACCTGTTAAGTGTTCCACTTTCTGTTGAATGGCTTTACCTGCTGTGCTATTCAGGGTTGAGTACCTCCTGAGTGTTCCACTTTCTGTTGAATGGCTTTACCTGCTGTGTTATTCAGGGTTGAGTACCTCCTAAGTGTTCCACTTTCTGTTGGATTGCTTTACCTGCTGTGTTATTCAGGGTTGAGTACCTCCTAAGTGTTCCACTTTCTGTTGAATGGCTTTACCTGCTGTGTTATTCAGGGTTGAGTACCTGTTAAGTGTTCCACTTTCTGTTGAATGGCTTTACCTGCTATGTTATTCAGGGTTGAGTACCTCCTAAGTGTTCCACTTTCTGTTGGATGGCTTTACCTGCTGTGTTATTCAGGGTTGAGTACCTCCTAAGTGTTCCACTTTCTGTTGAATGTTTTTACCTGCTGTGTTATTCAGGGTTGAGTACCTCCTAAGTGTTCCACTTTCTGTTGGATGGCTTTACCTGCTGCGTTATTCAGGGTTGAGTACCTCCTAAGTGTTCCACTTTCTGTTGAATGGCTTTACCTGCTGTGTTATTCAGGGTTGAGTACCTGCTAAGTGTTCCACTTTCTGTTGGATGGCTTAACTTGCTGGGATATTCAGGGTTGAGTACCTCCTAAGTGTTCCACTTTCTGTTGGATGGCTTTACCTGCTGTGTTATTCAGGGTTGAGTACCTCCTAAGTGTTCCACTTTCTGTTTGCTGGCTTTACCTGCTGTGTCATTCAGGGTTGAGTACCTCCTAAGTGTTCACTTTTCGGTTGAAAGGCTTTACCTGCTGTGTCATTCAGGGTTGAGTACTTCCTGAGAGTTCAAATTTCTGTTGAATGGCTTTACCTGCTGTGATATTCAGGGTTGAGTACCTCCTGAGTGTTCCACTTTCTGTTGAATGGCTTTACCTGCTGTGGTATTCAGGGTTAAGTACCTGTTAAGTGTTCCACTTTCTGTTGAATGGCTTTACCTGCTGTGCTATTCAGGGTTGAGTACCTCCTGAGTGTTCCACTTTCTGTTGAATGGCTTTACCTGCTGTGTTATTCAGGGTTGAGTACCTCCTAAGTGTTCCACTTTCTGTTGAATGGCTTTACCTGCTGTGTTACTCAGGGCCGAGTACCTCCTAAGTGTTCCATTTTCGGTTGAAAGGCTTTACCTGCTGTGTCATTCAGGGTTGAGTACTTTCTGAGTGTTCCAATTTCTGTTGAATGGATTTACCTGCTGTGTCATTCAGGGTTGAGTACCTCCTAAGTGTTCCACTTTCTGTTTGATGGCTTTACCTGCTGTGTCATTCAGGGTTGAGTACCTCCTAAGTGTTCCACTTTCTGTTTGATGGC
Organism: Mimachlamys varia; assembly: GCA_947623455.1. Classification (NCBI taxonomy): domain Eukaryota; kingdom Metazoa; phylum Mollusca; class Bivalvia; order Pectinida; family Pectinidae; genus Mimachlamys; species Mimachlamys varia. Next base: position 6,105,758 of record OX392540.1, on the reverse strand, counting down.
TTTACCTGCTGTGATATTCAGTGTTGAGTACCTCCTAAGTGTTCAACTTTCTGTTGAATGGCTTTACCTGCTGTGTTATTCAGGGTTGAGTACCTCCTGAGTGTTCCACTTTCTGTTGAATGGCTTTACCTGCTGTGTTATTCAGGGTTGAGTACCTCCTAAGTGTTCCACTTTCTGTTGAATGGCTTTACCTGCTGTGTTATTCAGGGTTGAGTACCTGCTAAGTGTTCCACTTTCTGTTGGATGGCTTAACTTGCTGGGATATTCAGGGTTGAGTACCTCCTAAGTGTTCCACTTTCTGTTGGATGGCTTTACCTGCTGTGTTATTCAGGGTTGAGTACCTTCTAAGTGTTCCACTTTCTGTTTGCTGGCTTTACCTGCTGTGTCATTCAGGGTTGAGTACTTCCTAAGTGTTCACTTTTCGGTTGAAAGGCTTTACCTGCTGTGTCATTCAGGGTTGAGTACTTCCTGAGAGTTCAAATTTCTGTTGAATGGCTTTACCTGCTGTGATATTCAGGGTTGAGTACCTCCTGAGTGTTCCACTTTCTGTTGAATGGCTTTACCTGCTGTGGTATTCAGGGTTAAGTACCTGTTAAGTGTTCCACTTTCTGTTGAATGGCTTTACCTGCTGTGCTATTCAGGGTTGAGTACCTCCTGAGTGTTCCACTTTCTGTTGAATGGCTTTACCTGCTGTGTTATTCAGGGTTGAGTACCTCCTAAGTGTTCCACTTTCTGTTGGATTGCTTTACCTGCTGTGTTATTCAGGGTTGAGTACCTCCTAAGTGTTCCACTTTCTGTTGAATGGCTTTACCTGCTGTGTTATTCAGGGTTGAGTACCTGTTAAGTGTTCCACTTTCTGTTGAATGGCTTTACCTGCTATGTTATTCAGGGTTGAGTACCTCCTAAGTGTTCCACTTTCTGTTGGATGGCTTTACCTGCTGTGTTATTCAGGGTTGAGTACCTCCTAAGTGTTCCACTTTCTGTTGAATGTTTTTACCTGCTGTGTTATTCAGGGTTGAGTACCTCCTAAGTGTTCCACTTTCTGTTGGATGGCTTTACCTGCTGCGTTATTCAGGGTTGAGTACCTCCTAAGTGTTCCATTTTCTCTTGAATGGCTTTACCTGCTGTGTTATTCAGGGTTGAGTACCTCCTAAGTGTTCCACTTTCTGTTGGATTGCTTTACCTGCTGTGTTATTCAGGGTTGGGTACCTCCTAAGTGTTCCACTTTCTGTTGGATGGCTTTACCTGCTGTGTTATTCAGGGTTGAGTACCTGTTAAGTGTTCCACTTTCTGTTGGATGGCTTAACCTGCTGTGTTATTCAGGGTTGAGTACCTGTTAAGTGTTTCACTTTCTGTTGGATGGCTTTAACTGCCGTGTTATTCAGGGTTGAGTACCTCCTAAGTGTTCCACTTTCTGTTGGATGGCTTTACCTGCTGTGTTGTTCAGGGTTGAGTACCTGTTAAGTGTTCCACTTTCTGTTGAATGTTTTTATCTGCTGTGTTGTTCAGGGTTGAGTACCTGTTAAGTGTTCCACTTTCTGTTGGATGGCTTTACCTGCTGTGTTATTCAGGGTTGAGTACCTGTTAAGTGTTTCACTTTCTGTTGGATGGCTTTAACTGCCGTGTTATTCAGGGTTGAGTACCTCCTAAGTGTTCCACTTTCTGTTGGATGGCTTTACCTGCTGTGTTGTTCAGGGTTGAGTACCTGTTAAGTGTTCCACTTTCTGTTGAATGTTTTTATCTGCTGTGTTGTTCAGGGTTGAGTACCTGTTAAGTGTTCCACTTTCTGTTGAATGGCTTTACCTGCTGTGTTATTCAGGGTTAGGACCTCAGTACTCAGTTTCATTTTCAGGAGCTCCAGTACCAGCATCTGGTCATCTGTTATCATGTGAAACTGATGAATCTGGTTCGAACCCCAGGATTATCGAGCGTGTCCACCAGTTGTTACTGTCACCACCTGAACACACCACAGAATGCAGCTTACACTTTGAGTAACACGAAATAGTAGCATCTAACACAGCAGGTAAGTGGGTTGTAATTGTGTCCATATCTCCATTATGTAGCTATATCAGCTCCTTAAAAATCAAGTTGCTCCTGGCTTTTAAGTCCTTGGAAAATATTTTATTGGGAGTGTGCTGTCATGAGTCTGGTTCGTCCAGGAAACATAGACTCACTGAACTGAGCACTATTACATTTGCGAAATAGTGTATCTAATAATGTCATTTTCTTTTTAATAGAGATGGTCCTCAGGCCGATTATCTCCCTAGACTGATTGATGGCTGGATCAAGTTGACCTCTCCTGTAATCAGACTTCCGTGCACACCTGGACTTCTTTGTATGATCGTTATGTTTTTGAGCCAACAACGAAAGATTTCTTATCTGGACCTCTGGTAAGTACTGGCGATGATGTTGGTACAATTCTTTTGAGCTGATTTGGTCCAGCTTACAATTCATCTCTGCACTCAGAGTACCTCTTAAGTGTTCCACTTTCTGTTGAATGGCTTTACCTGCTGTGCTATTCAGGGTTGAGTACCTCCCAAGTGTTCCACATTCTGTTGGATGGCTTTACCTGCTGTGTTATTCAGGGTTGAGTACCTTCTAAGTGTTCCACTTTCTGTTGGATGGCTTTACCTACTGGGATATTCAGGGTTGAGTACCTCCTAAGTGTTCCACTTTCTGTTGGATGGCTTTACCTGCTGTGTTATTCAGGGTTAGGAACTCAGTACTCAGTTTCATTTTCAGGAGCTCCAGTACCAGCATCTGGTCATCTGTTATCATGTGAAACTGATGAATCTGGTTCGAACCCCAGGAATATCGAGCGTGTCCACCAGTTGTTACTGTCACCACCAGAACACACCACAGAATGCAGCTTACACTTTGAGTAACACGAACAGTAGCATCTAACACAGCAGGTAAGCGGGTTGTAATTGTGTCCATGTCTCCATTATATAGCTATATCAGCTCCTTAAAAATCAAGTTGCTCCTGGCTTTTAAGTCCTTAGAAAATATTTTATTGGGAGTGTGCTGTCATGAGTCTGGTTCGTCCAGGAAACATAGACTCACTGAACTGAGCACTATTACATTTGCGAAACTGTGTATCTAATAATGTCATTTTCTTTTTAATAGAGATGGTCCTCCGGCCGATTATCTCCATTAGACTGATTGATGGCTGGATCAAGTTGACCTCTCCTGTAATCAGACTTCCGTGCACACCTTGACTTCTTTGTATGATCGTTATGTTTTTGAGCCAACAACGAAAGATTTCTTATCTGGACCTCTGGTAAGTACTGGCGATGATGTTGGTAAAATTCTTTTAAGCTGATTTGGTCCAGCTTACAATTCATCTCTGCACTCAGAGTACCTCCTAAGTGTTCCACTTTCTGTTGAATGGCTTTACCTACTGGGATATTCAGGGTTGAGTACCTCCTAAGTGTTCCACTTTCTGTTGGATGGCTTTACCTGCTGTGATATTCAGGGTTGAGTAACTCCTAAGTGTTCCACTTTCTGTTCAATGGCTTTACCTGCTTTGTCATTCAGGGTTGAGTACCTCCTAAGTGTTCCACTTTCTGTTGGATGGCTTTACCTACTGGGATATTCAGGGTGGAGTACCTCCTAAGTGTTCCACTTTCTGTTGGATGGCTTTACCTGCTGTGATATTCAGGGTTGAGTACCTCCTAAGTGTTCCACTTTCTGTTGAATGGCTTTACCTGCTGTGTTATTCAAGGTTGAGTACCTCCTAAGTGTTCCACTTTCTGTTGAATGGCTTTACCTGCTGTGTTATTCAGGGTTGAGTACCTCCTAAGTGTTCCACTTTCTGTTGAATGGCTTTACCTGCTATGATATTCAGGGTTGAGTACCTCCTAAGTGTTCCACTTTCTGTTGGATGGCTTTACCTACTGGGATATTCAGGGTTGAGTACCTCCTAAGTGTTCCACTTTCTGTTGGATGGCTTTACCTGCTGTGATATTCAGGGTTGAGTACCTCCTAAGTGTTCCGCTTTCTGTTGAATGACTTTACCTGCTGTGTTATTCAGGGTTGAGTACCTCCTAAGTGTTCCACTTTCTGTTGGATGGCTTTACCTGCTGTGTTATTCAGGGTTGTGTACCTCCTAAGTGTTCCACTTTCTGTTGGATGACTTTACCTGCTGTGATATTCAGGGTTGAGTACCTCCTATGTGTTCCACTTTCTGTTTGATGGCTTTACCTTCTGTGTCATTCAGGGTTGAGTACTTCCTAAGTGTTCACTTTTCGGTTGAAAGGCTTTACCTGCTGTGTCATTCAGGGTTGAGTACCTCCTAAGTGTTCCACTTTCTGTTTGATGGCTTTACCTGCTGTGTTATTCAGGGTTGAGTACCTCCTAAGTGTTCCACTTTCTGTTGAATGGCTTTATCTGCTGTGTTATTCAGGGTTGAGTACCTCCTAAGTGTTCCACTTTCTGTTGAATGGCTTTACCTGCTATGGTATTCAGGGTTGAGTACCTCCTGAGTGTTCCACTTTCTGTTGAATGGCTTTACCTGCTGTGGTATTCAGGGTTAAGTACCTGTTAAGTGTTCCACTTTCTGTTGAATGGCTTTACCTGCTGTGCTATTCAGAGTTGAGTACCTCCTGAGTGTTCCACTTTCTGTTGAATGGCTTTACCTGCTGTGTTATTCATGGTTGAGTACCTCCTAAGTGTTCCACTTTCTGTTTGATGGCTTTACCTGCTGTGTTATTCAGGGTTGAGTACCTCCTAAGTGTTCCACTTTCTGTTTTATGGCTTTACCTGCTGTGTAATTCAGGGTTGAGTACCTCCTAAGTGTTCCACTTTCTGTTGGATTGCTTTACCTGCTGTGTTATTCAGGGTTGAGTACCTTCTAAGTGTTCCACTTTCTGTTGAATGGCTTTACCTGCTGTGTTATTCAGGGTTGAGTACCTGTTAAGTGTTCCACTTTCTGTTGAATGGCTTTACCTGCTATGTTATTCAGGGTTGAGTACCTCCTAAGTGTTCCACTTTCTGTTGGATGGCTTTACCTGCTGTGTTATTCAGGGTTGAGTACCTCCTAAGTGTTCCACTTTCTGTTGAATGTTTTTACCTGCTGTGTTATTCAGGGTTGAGTACCTCCTAAGTGTTCCACTTTCTGTTGGATGGCTTTACCTGCTGCGTTATTCAGGGTTGAGTACCTCCTAAGTGTTCCATTTTCTCTTGAATGGCTTTACCTGCTGTGTTATTAAGAGTTGAGTACCTGTTAAGTGTCCCACTTTCTGTTGAATGGCTTTACCTGCTATGTTATTCAGGGTTGAGTACCTCCTGAGTGTTCCACTTTCTGTTGGATGGCTTTACCTGCTGTGTTATTCAGGGTTGGGTACCTCCTAAGTGTTCCACTTTCTGTTGGATGGCTTTACCTGCTGTGTTATTCAGGGTTGAGTACCTGTTAAGTGTTCCACTTTCTGTTGGATGGCTTTACCTGCTGTGTTATTCAGGGTTGAGTACCTGTTAAGTGTTTCACTTTCTGTTGGATGGCTTTAACTGCCGTGTTATTCAGGGTTGAGTACCTCCTAAGTGTTCCACTTTCTGTTGGATGGCTTTACCTGCTGTGTTGTTCAGGGTTGAGTACCTGTTAAGTGTTCCACTTTCTGTTGAATGTTTTTATCTGCTGTGTTGTTCAGGGTTGAGTACCTGTTAAGTGTTCCACTTTCTGTTGAATGGCTTTACCTGCTGTGTTATTCAGGGTTAGGAATTCAGTACTCAGTTTCATTTTCAGGAGCTCCAGTACCAGCATCTGGTCATCTGTTATCATGTGAAACTGATGAATCTGGTTCGAACCCCAGGAATATCGAGCGTGTCCACCAGTTGTTACTGTCACCACCTGAACACACCACAGAATGCAGCTTACACTTTGAGTAACACGAAATAGTAGCATCTAACACAGCAGGTAAGTGGGTTGTAATTGTGTCCATATCTCCATTATGTAGCTATATCAGCTCCTTAAAAATCAAGTTGCTCCTGGCTTTTAAGTCCTTAGAAAATATTTTATTGGGAGTGTGCTGTCATGAGTCTGGTTCGTCCAGGAAACATAGACTCACTGAACTGAGCACTATTACATTTGCGAAACTGTGTATCTAATAATGTCATTTTCTTTTTAATAGAGATGGTCCTCAGGCCGATTATCTCCCCTAGACTGATTGATGGCTGGATCAAGTTGACCTCTCCTGTAATCAGACTTCCGTGCACACCTGGACTTCTTTGTATGATCGTTATGTTTTTGAGCCAACAACGAAATATTTCTTATCTGGACCTCTGGTAAGTACTGGCGATGATGTTGGTACAATTCTTTTGAGCTGATTTGGTCCAGCTTACAATTCATCTCTGCACTCAGAGTACCTCCTAAGTGTTCCACTTTCTGTTGAATGGCTTTACCTGCTGTGCTATTCAGGGTTGAGTACCTCCCAAGTGTTCCACATTCTGTTGGATGGCTTTACCTGCTGTGTTATTCAGGGTTGAGTACATCCTAAGTGTTCCACTCTCTGTTGAATGGCTGTACCTGCCGTGTTATTCAGGGTCAATACCTCCTAAGTGTTCCACTTTCTGTTGGATGGCTTTACCTGCTGTGTTGTTCAGGGTTGAGTACCTGTTAAGTGTTCCACATTCTGTTGAATGGCTTTACCTGCTGTGTTATTCAGGGTTAGGAACTCAGTACTCAGTTTCATTTTCAGGAGCTCCAGTACCAGCATCTGGTCATCTGTTATCATGTGAAACTGATGAATCTGGTTCGAACCCCAGGAATATCGAGCGTGTCCACCAGTTGTTACTGTCACCACCTGAACACACCACAGAATGCAGCTTACACTTTGAGTAACACGAAATAGTAGCATCTAACACAGCAGGTAAGTGGGTTGTAATTGTGTCCATATCTCCATTATGTAGCTATATCAGCTCCTTAAAAATCAAGTTGCTCCTGGCTTTTAAGTCCTTAGAAAATATTTTATTGGGAGTGTGCTGTCATGAGTCTGGTTCGTCCAGGAAACATAGACTCACTGAACTGAGCACTATTACATTTGCGAAACTGTGTATCTAATAATGTCATTTTCTTTTTAATAGAGATGGTCCTCAGGCCGATTATCTCCCCTAGACTGATTGATGGCTGGATCAAGTTGACCTCTCCTGTAATCAGACTTCCGTGCACACCTGGACTTCTTTGTATGATCGTTATGTTTTTGAGCCAACAACGAAAGATTTCTTATCTGGACCTCTGGTAAGTACTGGCGATGATGTTGGTACAATTCTTTTGAGCTGATTTGGTCCAGCTTACAATTCATCTCTGCACTCAGAGTACCTCCTAAGTGTTCCACTTTCTGTTGAATGGCTTTACCTGCTGTGCTATTCAGGGTTGAGTACCTCCCAAGTGTTCCACATTCTGTTGGATGGCTTTACCTGCTGTGTTATTCAGGGTTGAGTACATCCTAAGTGTTCCACTTTCTGTTTTATGGCTTTACCTGCTGTGTTATTCAGGGTTGAGTACCTCCTTAGTGTTCCACTTTCTGTTGGATGGCTTTACCTGCTGTGTTATTCAGGGTTGAGTACCTCCTGGGTGTTCCACTTTCTGTTGGATGGCTTTACCTGCTGTGATATTCAGGGTTGAGTACCTCCTAAGTGTTCCACTTTCTGTTGGATGGCTCTACCTGCTGTGTTATTCAGGGTTGAGTACCTTCCTAAGTGTTCCACTTTCTGTTAAATGGCTTTACCTGCTGTGATATTCAGGGTTGAGTACCTCCTAAGTGTTCCACTTTCTGTTGGATTGCTTTACCTGCTGTGATATTCAGGGTTGAGTACCTTCCTAAGTGTTCCACTTCCTGTTAAATGGCTTTACCTGCTGTGATATTCAGGGTTGAGTACCTCCTAAGTGTTCCTCTTTCTGTTGAATGACTTTACCTGCTGTGTTATTCAGGGTTGAGTACCTTCTAAGTGTTCCTCTTTATGTTGGATGGCTTTACCTGCTGTGATATTCAGGGTTGAGTACCTTCTAAGTGTTCCACTTTCTGTTGGATGGCTTTACCTGCTGTGATATTCAGGGTTGAGTACCTTCTAAGTGTTCCACTTTCTGTTGAATGGCTTTACCTGCTGTGTTATTCAGGGTTGAGTACCTGTTAAGTGTTCCACTTTCTGTTGAATGGCTTTACCTGCTATGTTATTCAGGGTTGAGTACCTCCTAAGTGTTCCACTTTCTGTTGGATGGCTTTACCTGCTGTGTTATTCAGGGTTGAGTACCTCCTAAGTGTTCCACTTTCTGTTGAATGTTTTTACCTGCTGTGTTATTCAGGGTTGAGTACCTCCTAAGTGTTCCACTTTCTGTTGGATGGCTTTACCTGCTGCGTTATTCAGGGTTGAGTACCTCCTAAGTGTTCCATTTTCTCTTGAATGGCTTTACCTGCTGTGTTATTAAGAGTTGAGTACCTGTTAAGTGTCCCACTTTCTGTTGAATGGCTTTACCTGCTATGTTATTCAGGGTTGAGTACCTCCTGAGTGTTCCACTTTCTGTTGGATGGCTTTACCTGCTGTGTTATTCAGGGTTGGGTACCTCCTAAGTGTTCCACTTTCTGTTGGATGGCTTTACCTGCTGTGTTATTCAGGGTTGAGTACCTGTTAAGTGTTCCACTTTCTGTTGGATGGCTTTACCTGCTGTGTTATTCAGGGTTGAGTACCTGTTAAGTGTTTCACTTTCTGTTGGATGGCTTTAACTGCCGTGTTATTCAGGGTTGAGTACCTCCTAAGTGTTCCACTTTCTGTTGGATGGCTTTACCTGCTGTGTTGTTCAGGGTTGAGTACCTGTTAAGTGTTCCACTTTCTGTTGAATGTTTTTATCTGCTGTGTTGTTCAGGGTTGAGTACCTGTTAAGTGTTCCACTTTCTGTTGAATGGCTTTACCTGCTGTGTTATTCAGGGTTAGGAACTCAGTACTCAGTTTCATTTTCAGGAGCTCCAGTACCAGCATCTGGTCATCTGTTATCATGTGAAACTGATGAATCTGGTTCGAACCCCAGGAATATCGAGCGTGTCCACCAGTTGTTACTGTCACCACCTGAACACACCACAGAATGCAGCTTACACTTTGAGTAACACGAAATAGTAGCATCTAACACAGCAGGTAAGTGGGTTGTAATTGTGTCCATATCTCCATTATGTAGCTATATCAGCTCCTTAAAAATCAAGTTGCTCCTGGCTTTTAAGTCCTTAGAAAATATTTTATTGGGAGTGTGCTGTCATGAGTCTGGTTCGTCCAGGAAACATAGACTCACTGAACTGAGCACTATTACATTTGCGAAACTGTGTATCTAATAATGTCATTTTCTTTTTAATAGAGATGGTCCTCAGGCCGATTATCTCCCCTAGACTGATTGATGGCTGGATCAAGTTGACCTCTCCTGTAATCAGACTTCCGTGCACACCTGGACTTCTTTGTATGATCGTTATGTTTTTGAGCCAACAACGAAAGATTTCTTATCTGGACCTCTGGTAAGTACTGGCGATGATGTTGGTACAATTCTTTTGAGCTGATTTGGTCCAGCTTACAATTCATCTCTGCACTCAGAGTACCTCCTAAGTGTTCCACTTTCTGTTGAATGGCTTTACCTGCTGTGCTATTCAGGGTTGAGTACCTCCCAAGTGTTCCACATTCTGTTGGATGGCTTTACCTGCTGTGTTATTCAGGGTTGAGTACATCCTAAGTGTTCCACTCTCTGTTGGATGGCTGTACCTGCCGTGTTATTCAGGGTCAATACCTCCTAAGTGTTCCACTTTCTGTTGGATGGCTTTACCTGCTGTGTTGTTCAGGGTTGAGTACCTGTTAAGTGTTCCACTTTCTGTTGAATGGCTTTACCTGCTGTGTTATTCAGGGTTAGGAACTCAGTACTCAGTTTCATTTTCAGGAGCTCCAGTACCAGCATCTGGTCATCTGTTATCATGTGAAACTGATGAATCTGGTTCGAACCCCAGGAATATCGAGCGTGTCCACCAGTTGTTACTGTCACCACCTGAACACACCACAGAATGCAGCTTACACTTTGAGTAACACGAAATAGTAGCATCTAACACAGCAGGTAAGTGGGTTGTAATTGTGTCCATATCTCCATTATGTAGCTATATCAGCTCCTTAAAAATCAAGTTGCTCCTGGCTTTTAAGTCCTTAGAAAATATTTTATTGGGAGTGTGCTGTCATGAGTCTGGTTCGTCCAGGAAACATAGACTCACTGAACTGAGCACTATTACATTTGCGAAACTGTGTATCTAATAATGTCATTTTCTTTTTAATAGAGATGGTCCTCAGGCCGATTATCTCCCCTAGACTGATTGATGGCTGGATCAAGTTGACCTCTCCTGTAATCAGACTTCCGTGCACACCTGGACTTCTTTGTATGATCGTTATGTTTTTGAGCCAACAACGAAAGATTTCTTATCTGGACCTCTGGTAAGTACTGGCGATGATGTTGGTACAATTCTTTTGAGCTGATTTGGTCCAGCTTACAATTCATCTCTGCACTCAGAGTACCTCCTAAGTGTTCCACTTTCTGTTGAATGGCTTTACCTGCTGTGCTATTCAGGGTTGAGTACCTCCCAAGTGTTCCACATTCTGTTGGATGGCTTTACCTGCTGTGTTATTCAGGGTTGAGTACATCCTAAGTGTTCCACTTTCTGTTTTATGGCTTTACCTGCTGTGTTATTCAGGGTTGAGTACCTCCTTAGTGTTCCACTTTCTGTTGGATGGCTTTACCTGCTGTGTTATTCAGGGTTGAGTACCTCCTGGGTGTTCCACTTTCTGTTGGATGGCTTTACCTGCTGTGATATTCAGGGTTGAGTACCTCCTAAGTGTTCCACTTTCTGTTGGATGGCTCTACCTGCTGTGTTATTCAGGGTTGAGTACCTTCCTAAGTGTTCCACTTTCTGTTAAATGGCTTTACCTGCTGTGATATTCAGGGTTGAGTACCTCCTAAGTGTTCCACTTTCTGTTGGATTGCTTTACCTGCTGTGATATTCAGGGTTGAGTACCTTCCTAAGTGTTCCACTTCCTGTTAAATGGCTTTACCTGCTGTGATATTCAGGGTTGAGTACCTCCTAAGTGTTCCTCTTTCTGTTGAATGACTTTACCTGCTGTGTTATTCAGGGTTGAGTACCTTCTAAGTGTTCCTCTTTATGTTGGATGGCTTTACCTGCTGTGATATTCAGGGTTGAGTACCTTCTAAGTGTTCCACTTTCTGTTGGATGGCTTTACCTGCTGTGATATTCAGGGTTGAGTACCTTCTAAGTGTTCCACTTTCTGTTGAATGGCTTAACCTGCTGTGCTAGTCATGGTTGAGTACCTCCTAAGTATTCCACTTTCTGTTAGATGGCTTTACCTGCTGTGTTATTAAGGGTTGAGTACCTCCTAAGTGTTCTACTTTCTGTTGAATGGCTTTACCTGCTGTGTTATTCAGGGTCGAGTACCTCCTAAGTGTTCCACTTTCTGTTGAATGGCTTTACCTGCTGTGTTACTCAGGGTTGAGTACCTCCTAAGTGTTCCACTTTCTGTTGAATTGCTTTACCTGCTGTGTTATTCAAGGTTGAGTACCTCCTAAGTGTTCCACTTTCTGTTGAATGGCTTTACCTGCTGTGTTATTCAGGGTTGAGTACCTCCTAAGTGTTTCACTTTCTGTTGGATGGCTTTACCTACTGGGATATTCAGGGCTGAGTACCTCCTAAGTGTTCCACTTTCTGTTGGATGGCTTTACCTGCTGTGATATTCAGGGTTGAGTACCTCCTAAGTGTTCCACTTTCTGTTGAATGGCTTTACCTGCTGTGTTATTCAAGGTTGAGTACCTCCTAAGTGTTCCACTTTCTGTTGAATGGCTTTACCTGCTGTGTTATTCAGGGTTGAGTACCTCCTAAGTGTTCCACTTTCTGTTGAATGGCTTTACCTGCTGTGTTATTCAGGGTTGAGTACCTCCTAAGTGTTCCACTTTCTGTTGGATGGCTTTACCTACTGGGATATTCAGGGTTGAGTACCTCCTAAGTGTTCCAGTTTCTGTTGGATGGCTTTACCTGCTGTGATATTCAGGGTTGAGTACCTCCTAAGTGTTCCACTTTCTGTTGAATGACTTTACCTGCTGTGTTATTCACGGTTGAGTACCTCCTAAGTGTTCCACTTTCTGTTGGATGGCTTTACCTGCTGTGATATTCAGGGTTGAGTACCTCCTAAGTGTTCCACTTTCTGTTGGATTGCTTTACCTGTTATGTTATTCAAGGTTGAGTACCTCCTAAGTGTTCCACTTTCTGTTGAATGGCTTTACCTGCTGTGTTATTCAGGGTTGAGTACCTCCTAAGTGTTCCACATTCTGTTGGATGACTTTACCTGCTGTGATATTCAGGGTTGAGTACCTCCTAAGTGTTCCACTTTCTGTTTGATGGCTTTACCTGCTGTGTCATTCAGGGTTGAGTACTTCCTAAGTGTTCAATTTTCGGTTGAAAGGCTTTACCTGCTGTGTCATTCAGGGTTGAGTACTTCCTGAGAGTTCCAATTTCTGTTGAATGACTTTACCTGCTGTGATATTCAGGGTTGAGTACCTCCTAAGTGTTCTACTTTCTGTTGAATGGCTTTACCTGCTGTGTTATTCAGGGTCGAGTACCTCCTAAGTGTTCCACTTTCTGTTGAATGGCTTTACCTGCTGTGTTACTCAGGGTTGAGTACCTCCTAAGTGTTCCATTTTCTGTTGAAAAGCTTTACCTGCTGTGTCATTCAGGGTTGAGTACTTCCTGAGTGTTCCAATTTCTGTTGAATGGATTTACCTGCTGTGTCATTCAGGGTTGAGTACCTTCTAAGTGTTCCACTTTCTGTTTGATGGCTTTACCTGCTGTGATATTCACGGTTGAGTACCTCCTAAGCGTTCCACTTTCTGTTGAATTGCTTTACCTGCTGTGTTATTCAAGGTTGAGTACCTCCTAAGTGTTCCACTTTCTGTTGAATAGCTTTACCTGCTGTGTTATTCAGGGTTGAGTACCTCCTAAGTGTTCCACTTTCTGTTGGATGGCTTTACCTACTGGGATATTCAGGGTTGAGTACCTCCTAAGTGTTCCACTTTCTGTTGGATGGCTTTACCTACTGGGATATTCAGGGTTGAGTACCACCTAAGTGTTCCACTTTCTGTTGGATGGCTTTACCTGCTGTGATATTCAGGGTTGAGTACCTCCTAAGTGTTTCACTTTCTGTTGAATGACTTTGCCTGCTGTGTTATTCACGGTTGAGTACCTCCTAAGTGTTCCACTTTCTGTTGGATGGCTTTACCTGCTGTGATATTCAGTGTTGAGTACCTCCTAAGTGTTCCACTTTCTGTTGGATTGCTTTACCGGTTATGTTATTCAGGGTTGAGTACCTCCTAAGTGTTCCACTTTCTGTTGGATGACTTTACCTGCTGTGATATTCAGGGTTGAGTACCTCCTAAGTGTTCCACTTTCTGTTTGATGGCTTTACCTGCTGTGTCATTCAGGGATGAGTACTTCCTAAGTGTTCAATTTTCGGTTGAAAGGCTTTACCTGCTGTGTCATTCAGGGTTGAGTACTTCCTGAGAGTTCCAATTTCTGTTGAATGACTTTACCAGCTGTGATATTCAGGGTTGAGTACCTCCTGAGTGTTCCACTTTCTGTTGAATGGCTTTACCTGCTGTGATATTCAGGGTTAAGTACCTGTTAAGTGTTCCACTTTCTGTTGAATGGCTTTACCTGCTGTGCTATTCAGGGTTGAGTACCTCCTGAGTGTTCCACTTTCTGTTGAATGGCTTTACCTTCTGTGTTTATTCAGGGTTGAGTACCTCCTAAGTGTTCCACTTTCTGTTGGATGGCTTTACCTGCTGTGTTGTTCAGGGTTGAGTACCTGTTAAGTGTTCCACTTTCTGTTGAATGGCTTTACCTGCTGTGATATTCAGGGTTGAGTACCTCCTGAGTGTTCCACTTTCTGTTGAATGGCTTTACCTGCTGTGTTTATTCAGGGTTGAGTACCTCCTAAGTGTTCCACTTTCTGTTGAATGGCTTTACCTGCTGTGTTATTCAGGGTTGAGTACCTCCTAAGTGTTCCACTTTCTGTTGGATGACTTTACCTGCTGTGATATTCAGGGTTGAGTACCTCCTAAGTGTTCCACTTTCTGTTTGATGGCTTTACCTGCTGTGTCATTCAGGGTTGAATACCTCCTGAGTGTTCCACTTTCTGTTGAATGGCTTTACTTGCTGTGTTTATTCAGGGTTGAGTACCTCCTTAGTGTTCCACTTTCTGTTGAATGGCTTTACCTGCTGTGTTACTCAGGGATGAGTACCTCCTAAGTGTTCCAATTTCTGTTGAATGGATTTACCTGCTGTGTCATTCAGGGTTGAGTAACTTCTAAGTGTTCCACTTTCTGTTTTATGACTTTACCTGCTGTGATATTCAGGGTTGAGTACCTCCTAAGTGTTCCACTTTCTGTTGAATTGCTTTACCTGCTGTGTTATTCAAGGTTGAGTACCTCCTAAGTGTTCCACTTTCTGTTGAATGGCTTTACCTGCTGTGTTATTCAAGGTTGAGTACCTCCTAAGTGTTCCACTTTCTGTTGAATGGCTTTACCTGCTGTGTTATTCAAGGTTGAGTACCTCCTAAGTGTTCAACTTTCTATTGGATGGCTTTACCTGCTGTGATATTCAGGGTTGAGTACCTCCTAAGTGTTCCACTTTCTGTTGAATTGCTTTACCTGCTGTGTTATTCAAGGTTGAGTACCTCCTAAGTGTTCCACTTTCTGTTGAATGGCTTTACCTGCTGTGTTATTCAGGGTTGAGTACCTCCTAAGTGTTCCACTTTCTGTTTGATGGCTTTACCTGCTGTGATATTCAGGGTTGAGTACCTCCTAAGTGTTCCACTTTCTGTTGGATGGCTTTACCTGCCGTGTCATTCAGGGTTGAGTACCTCCTAAGTGTTCCAATTTCTGTTGGATGGCTTTACCTGCCGTGTCTTTCAGGGTTGAGTACCTCCTAAGTGTTCCACTTTCTGTTGGATGGCTTTACATGCTGTGTTATTCAGGGTTGAGTACCTCCTAAGTGTTTCACTTTCTGTTGGATGGCTTTACCTGCTGTGATATTCAGGGTTGAGTACCTCCTAAGTGTTCCACTTTCTGTTGAATGGCTTTACCTGCTGTGTTATTCAGGGTTGAGTACCTCCTGAGTGTTCCACTTTCTGTTGAATGGCTTTACCTGCTGTGTTATTCAGGGATGAGTACCTCCTAAGTGTTCCACTTTCTGTTGAATGGCTTTACCTGCTGTGTTATTCAGGGTTGAGTACATCCTGAGTGTTCCACTTTCTGTTGAATGGCTTTACCTGCTATGTTATTCAGGGTTGAGTACCTCCTAAGTGTTCCACTTTCTGTTGGATGGCTTAACTTGCTGAGATATTCAGGGTTGAGTACCTTCTAAGTGTTCCAATTTCTGTTGGATGGCTTTACCTGCTGTGTTATTCAGGGTTGAGTACCTCCTAAGTGTTCCACTTTCTGTTGGATGGCTTTACCTGCTGTGTTATTCAGGGTTGAGTACTTCCTAAGTGTTCCACTTTCTGTTGGATGGCTTTACCTGCTGTGTTATTCAGGGTTGAGTACCTCCTAAGTGTTCCACTTTTTGTTGGATTGCTTTACCTGCTGTGATATTCAGGGTTGAGTACCTTCTAAGTGTTTCACTTTCTGTTGGATGGCTTTACCTGCTGTGTTATTCAGGGTTGAGTACCTCCTAAGTGTTCCACTTTCTGTTGGATGGCTTTACCTGCTATGATATTCAGGGTTGAGTACCTCCTAAGTGTTCCACTTTCTGTTGGATTGCTTTACCTGTTATGTTATTCAGGGTTGAGTACCTCCTACGTGTTCCACTTTCTGTTTGATGGCTTTACCTGCTGTGATATTCAGGGTTGAGTACCTCCAAAGTGTTCCACTTTCTGTTGCATGGCTTTACCTGCTGTGTTATTCAGGGTTGAGTACCTTCTAACTGTTCCACTTTCTGTTGAATGGCTTTACCTGCTGTGCTATTCAGGGTTGAGTACCTTGTAAGTGTTCCACTTTCTGTTGAATGGCTTTACCTGCTGTGTTATTCAGGGTTGAGTACCTCCTAAGTGTTCCACTTTCTGTTGAATGGCTTTACCTGCTGTGTTACTCAGGGTCGAGTCTCCTAAGTGTTCCACTTTCGGTTGAAAGGCTTTACCTGCTGTGTCATTCAGGGTTGAGTACTTCCTGAGTGTTCCAATTTCTGTTGAATGGATTTACCTGCTGTGTCATTCAGGGTTGAGTACCTCCTAAGTGTTCCACTTTCTGTTTGATGGCTTTACCTGCTGTGATATTCAGGGTTGAGTACCTCCTAAGTGTTCCACTTTCTGTTGAATGGCTTTACCTGCGGTGTTATTCAGGGTTGAGTACCTCCTAAGTGTTCCACTTTCTGTTGAATGGCTTTACCTGCCATGTTATTCAGGGTTGAGTACCTGCTAAGTGTTCCACTTTCTGTTGGATGGCTTAACTTGCTGAGATATTCAAGGTTGAGTACCTCCTAAGTGTTCCACTTTCTGTTGGATGGCTTTACCTGCTGTGTTATTCAGGGTTGAGTACCTCCTAAGTGTTCCACTTTCTGTTGGATGGCTTTACCTGCTGTGTTATTCAGGGTTGAGTACCTGTTAAGTGTTCCACTTTCTGTTGGATGACTTTACCTGCTGTGTCATTCAGGGTTGAGTACCTCCTAAGTGTTCCACTTTCTGTTGAATGGCTTTACCTGCCGTGTTATTCAGGGTTGAGTACCTCCTAAGTGTTCCACTTTCTGTTGGATGGCTTTACCTGCTGTGTTATTCAGGGTTGAGTACCTCCTAAGTGTTCCACTTTCTGTTGAATGGCTTTACCTGCTGTGTTATTCACGGTTGAGTACCTCCTAAGTGTTCCACTTTCTGTTGGATGGCTTTACCTGCTGTGTTGTTCAGGGTTGAGTACCTCCTAAGTGTTCCACTTTCTGTTGGATTGCTTTACCTGTTATGTTATTCAGGGTTGAGTACCTCCTAAATGTTCCACTTTCTGTTTGATGGCTTTACCTGCTGTGTTATTCAGGGTTGAGTACCTCCTAAGTGTTCCACTTTCTGTTGAATGGCTTTACCTGCTGTGTCTTTCAGGGTTGAGTACCTCCTGAGTGTTCCACTTTCTGTTGAATGACTTAACCTGCTTTGTTATTCAGGGTTAAGTATCACCTAAGTGTTCCACTTTCTGTTGAATGGCTTTACCTGCTGTGTTGTTCAGGGTTGAGTACCTGTTAAGTGTTCCACTTTCTGTTGAATGGCTTTACCTGCTGTGTTATTCAGGGTTAGGAACTCAGTACTCAGTTTCTTTTTCAGGAGCTCCAGTACCAGCATCTGGTCATCTGTTATCATGTGAAACTGATGAATCTGGTTCGAACCCCAGGAATATTGAGCGTGTCCACCAGTTGTTACTGTCACCACCAGAACACACCACAGAATGCAGCTTACACTTTGAGTAACACGAACAGTAGCATCTAACACAGCAGGTAAGTGGGTTGTAATTGTGTCCATATCTCCATTATGTAGCTATATCAGCTCCTTAAAAATCAAGTTGCTCCTGGCTTTTAAGTCCTTAGAAAATATTTTATTGGGAGTGTGCTGTCATGAGTCTGGTTCGTCCAGGAAACATAGACTCACTGAACTGAGCACTATTACATTTGCGAAACTGTGTATCTAATAATGTCATTTTCTTTTTAATAGAGATGGTCCTCAGGCCGATTATCTCCCCTAGACTGATTGATGGCTGGATCAAGTTGACCTCTCCTGTAATCAGACTTCCGTGCACACCTGGACTTCTTTGCATGATCCTTATGTTTTTGAGCCAACAACGAAAGATTTCTTATCTGGACCTCTGGTAAGTACTGGCGATGATGTTGGTACAATTCTTTTGAGCTGATTTGGTCCAGCTTACAATTCATCTCTGCACTCAGAGTACCTCCTAAGTGTTCCACTTTCTGTTGAATGGCTTTACCTGCTGTGCTATTCAGGGTTGAGTACCTCCCAAGTGTTCCACTTTCTTTTGGATGGCTTTACCTGCGGTGTTATTCAGGGTTGAGTACCTCCTAAGTGTTCCACTTTCTGTTGAATGGCTTTACCTGCTGTGTTATTCAGGGTTGAGTACCTCCTAAGTGTTCCACTTTCTGTTGCATGGCTTTACCTGCTGTGTCATTCAGGGTTGAGTACCTGTTAAGTGTTCCACTTTCTGTTGGATGGCTTTACCTGCGGTGTTATTCAGGGTTGAGTACCTCCTAAGTGTTCCACTTTCTGTTTTATGACTTTACCTGCTGTGATATTCAGGGTTGAGTACCTCCTAAGTGTTCCACTTTCTGTTTGATGGCTTTACCTGCTGTGTCATTCAGGGTTGAGTACCTCCTAAGTGTTCCACTTTCTGTTGGATGGCTTTACCTGCTATGATATTCAGGGTTGAGTACCTCCTAAGTGTTCCACTTTCTGTTGGATTGCTTTACCTGTTATGTTATTCAGGGTTGAGTACCTCCTAAGTGTTCCACTTTCTGTTTGATGGCTTTACCTGCTGTGATATTCAGGGTTGAGTACCTCCTAAGTGTTCCACTTTCTGTTGAATGGCTTTACCTGCCGTGTTATTCAGGGTTGAGTACCTTCTAACTGTTCCACTTTCTGTTGAATGGCTTTACCTGCTGTGCTATTCAGGGTTGAGTACCTTCTAAGTGTTTCACTTTCTGTTGAATGGCTTTACCTGCTGTGTTATTCAGGGTTGAGTACCTCCTAAGTGTTCCACTTTCTGTTGAATGGCTTTACCTGCTGTGTTACTCAGGGTCGAGTACCTCCTAAGTGTTCCACTTTCTGTTGAAAGGCTTTACCTGCTGTGTCATTCAGGGTTGAGTACCTCCTAAGTGTTCCACTTTCTGTTTGATGGCTTTACCTGCTGTGATATTCAGGGTTGAGTACCTCCTAAGTGTTCCACTTTCTGTTGAATGGCTTTACCTGCTGTGTTATTCAGGGTTGAGTACCTCCTGAGTGTTCCACTTTCTGTTGAATAGCTTTACCTGCTGTGTTATTCAGGGTTGAGTACCTCCTAAGTGTTCCAATTTCTGTTGAATGGATTTACCTGCTGTGTCATTCAGGGTTGAGTACCTCCTAAGTGTTCCACTTTCTGTTTGATGGCTTTACCTGCTGTGATATTCAGGGTTGAGTACCTCCTAAGTGTTCCACTTTCTGTTGAATGGCTTTACCTGCTGTGTTATTCAGGGTTGAGTACCTCCTGAGTGTTCCACTTTCTGTTGAATAGCTTTACCTGCTGTGTTATTCAGGGTTGAGTACCTCCTAAGTGTTCCACTTTCTGTTGAATGGCTTTACCTGCTATGTTATTCAGGGTTGAGTACCTGCTAAGTGTTCCACTTTCTGTTGGATGGCTTAACTTGCTGAGATATTCAGGGTTGAGTACCTCCTAAGTGTTCCACTTTCTGTTGGATGGCTTTACCTGCTGTGTTATTCACGGTTGAGTACCTCCTAAGTGTTCCACTTTCTGTTGGATGGCTTTACCTGCTGTGTTATTCAGGGTTGAGTACTTCCTAAGTGTTCCACTTTCTGTTGGATGACTTCACCTGCTGTGTCATTCAGGGTTGAGTACCTCCTAAGTGTTCCACTTTCTGTTGGATGGCTTTACCTGCCGTGTTATTCAGGGTTGAGTACCTGTTAAGTGTTCCACTTTCTGTTGGATGACTTTACCTGCTGTGTCATTCAGGGTTGAGTACCTCCTAAGTGTTCCACTTTCTGTTGAATGGCTTTACCTGCTGTGTTATTCAGGGTTGAGTACCTCCTAAGTGTTCCACTTTCTGTTGGATGGCTTTACCTGCTGTGTTATTCAGGGTTGAGTACCTCCTAAGTGTTCCACTTTCTGTTGAATGGCTTTACCTGCTGTGTTATTCACGGTTGAGTACCTCCTAAGTGTTCCACTTTCTGTTGGATGGCTTTACCTGCTGTGTTATTCACGGTTGAGTACCTCCTAAGTGTTCCACTTTCTGTTGAATGGC
Organism: Mimachlamys varia; assembly: GCA_947623455.1. Taxonomy (NCBI): domain Eukaryota; kingdom Metazoa; phylum Mollusca; class Bivalvia; order Pectinida; family Pectinidae; genus Mimachlamys; species Mimachlamys varia. The sequence goes on along the minus strand of OX392540.1, from coordinate 6,085,695 downwards.
TTTACCTGCTATGTTATTCAGGGTTGAGTACCTCCTAAGTGTTCCACTTTCTGTTGGATGGCTTAACTTGCTGAGATATTCAGGGTTGAGTACCTCCTAAGTGTTCCACTTTCTGTTGGATGGCTTTACCTGCTGTGTTATTCAGGGTTGAGTACCTCCTAAGTGTTCCACTTTCTGTTGAATGGCTTTACCTGCCGTGTTATTCAGGGTTGAGTACCTGTTAAGTGTTCCACTTTCTGTTGGATGACTTTACCTGCTGTGTCATTCAGGGTTGAGTACCTCCTAAGTGTTCCACTTTCTGTTGAATGGCTTTACCTGCCGTGTTATTCAGGGTTGAGTACCTCCTAAGTGTTCCACTTTCTGTTTGATGGCTTTACCTGCTGTGATATTCAGGGTTGAGTACCTCCTAAGTGTTCCACTTTCTGTTGAATGGCTTTACCTGCCGTGTTATTCAGGGTTGAGTACCTTCTAACTGTTCCACTTTCTGTTGAATGGCTTTACCTGCTGTGCTATTCAGGGTTGAGTACCTTCTAAGTGTTTCACTTTCTGTTGAATGGCTTTACCTGCTGTGTTATTCAGGGTTGAGTACCTCCTAAGTGTTCCACTTTCTGTTGAATGGCTTTACCTTCTGTGTTACTCAGGGTCGAGTACCTCCTAAGTGTTCCACTTTCGGTTGAAAGGCTTTACCTGCTGTGTCATTCAGGGTTGAGTGCCTCCTAAGTGTTCCACTTTCTGTTTGATGGCTTTACCTGCTGTGATATTCAGGGTTGAGTACCTCCTAAGTGTTCCACTTTCTGTTGAATGGCTTTACCTGCTGTGTTATTCAGGGTTGAGTACCTCCTGAGTGTTCCACTTTCTGTTGAATAGCTTTACCTGCTGTGTTATTCAGGGTTGAGTACCTCCTAAGTGTTCCAATTTCTGTTGAATGGATTTACCTGCTGTGTCATTCAGGGTTGAGTACCTCCTAAGTGTTCCACTTTCTGTTTGATGGCTTTACCTGCTGTGATATTCAGGGTTGAGTACCTCCTAAGTGTTCCACTTTCTGTTGAATGGCTTTACCTGCTGTGTTATTCAGGGTTAAGTACCTCCTGAGTGTTCCACTTTCTGTTGAATAGCTTTACCTGCTGTGTTATTCAGGGTTGAGTACCTCCTAAGTGTTCCACTTTCTGTTGAATGGCTTTACCTGCTATGTTATTCAGGGTTGAGTACCTGCTAAGTGTTCCACTTTCTGTTGGATGGCTTAACTTGCTGAGATATTCAGGGTTGAGTACCTCCTAAGTGTTCCACTTTCTGTTGGATGGCTTTACCTGCTGTGTTATTCAGGGTTGAGTACCTCCTAAGTGTTCCACTTTCTGTTGGATGGCTTTACCTGCTGTGTTATTCAGGGTTGAGTACTTCCTAAGTGTTCCACTTTCTGTTGGATGACTTCACCTGCTGTGTCATTCAGGGTTGAGTACCTCCTAAGTGTTCCACTTTCTGTTGGATGGCTTTACCTGCCGTGTTATTCAGGGTTGAGTACCTGTTAAGTGTTCCACTTTCTGTTGGATGACTTTACCTGCTGTGTCATTCAGGGTTGAGTACCTCCTAAGTGTTCCACTTTCTGTTGAATGGCTTTACCTGCTGTGTTATTCAGGGTTGAGTACCTCCTAAGTGTTCCACTTTCTGTTGGATGGCTTTACCTGCTGTGTTATTCAGGGTTGAGTACCTCCTAAGTGTTCCACTTTCTGTTGAATGGCTTTACCTGCTGTGTTATTCACGGTTGAGTACCTCCTAAGTGTTCCACTTTCTGTTGGATGGCTTTACCTGCTGTGTTGTTCAGGGTTGAGTACCTCCTAAGTGTTCCACTTTCTGTTGAATGGCTTTACCTGCTATGTTATTCAGGGTTGAGTACCTCCTAAGTGTTCCACTTTCTGTTGGATGGCTTAACTTGCTGAGATATTCAGGGTTGAGTACCTCCTAAGTGTTCCACTTTCTGTTGGATGGCTTTACCTGCTGTGTTATTCAGGGTTGAGTACCTCCTAAGTGTTCCACTTTCTGTTGAATGGCTTTACCTGCCGTGTTATTCAGGGTTGAGTACCTGTTAAGTGTTCCACTTTCTGTTGGATGACTTTACCTGCTGTGTCATTCAGGGTTGAGTACCTCCTAAGTGTTCCACTTTCTGTTGAATGGCTTTACCTGCCGTGTTATTCAGGGTTGAGTACCTCCTAAGTGTTCCACTTTCTGTTGGATGGCTTTACCTGCTGTGTTATTCAGGGTTGAGTACCTCCTAAGTGTTCCACTTTCTGTTGAATGGCTTTACCTGCTGTGTTGTTCAGGGTTGAGTACCTCCTAAGTGTTCCACTTTCTGTTGGATTGCTTTACCTGTTATGTTATTCAGGGTTGAGTACCTCCTAAGTGTTCCACTTTCTGTTTGATGGCTTTACCTGCTGTGTTATTCAGGGTTGAGTACCTCCTAAGTGTTCCACTTTCTGTTGAATGGCTTTACCTGCTGTGTCATTCAGGGTTGAGTACCTCCTGAGTGTTCCACTTTCTGTTTGATGGCTTTACATGCTGTGTTATTCAGGGTTGAGTACCTCCTAAGTGTTCCACTTTCTGTTGAATGGCTTTACCTGCTGTGTCATTCAGGGTTGAGTACCTCCTGAGTGTTCCACTTTCTGTTGAATGGCTTTACCTGCTGTGTTATTCAGGGTTGAGTACCTCCTAAGTGTTCCACTTTCTGTTTGATGGCTTTACCTGCTGTGATATTCAGGGTTGAGTACCTCCTAAGTGTTCCACTTTCTGTTGAATGGCTTTACCTGCCGTGTTATTCAGGGTTGAGTACCTTCTAACTGTTCCACTTTCTGTTGAATGGCTTTACCTGCTGTGCTATTCAGGGTTGAGTACCTTCTAAGTGTTTCACTTTCTGTTGAATGGCTTTACCTGCTGTGTTATTCAGGGTTGAGTACCTCCTAAGTGTTCCACTTTCTGTTGAATGGCTTTACCTGCTGTGTTACTCAGGGTCGAGTACCTCCTAAGTGTTCCACTTTCTGTTGAAAGGCTTTACCTGCTGTGTCATTCAGGGTTGAGTACCTCCTAAGTGTTCCACTTTCTGTTTGATGGCTTTACCTGCTGTGATATTCAGGGTTGAGTACCTCCTAAGTGTTCCACTTTCTGTTGAATGGCTTTACCTGCTGTGTTATTCAGGGTTGAGTACCTCCTGAGTGTTCCACTTTCTGTTGAATAGCTTTACCTGCTGTGTTATTCAGGGTTGAGTACCTCCTAAGTGTTCCAATTTCTGTTGAATGGATTTACCTGCTGTGTCATTCAGGGTTGAGTACCTCCTAAGTGTTCCACTTTCTGTTTGATGGCTTTACCTGCTGTGATATTCAGGGTTGAGTACCTCCTAAGTGTTCCACTTTCTGTTGAATGGCTTTACCTGCTGTGTTATTCAGGGTTGAGTACCTCCTGAGTGTTCCACTTTCTGTTGAATAGCTTTACCTGCTGTGTTATTCAGGGTTGAGTACCTCCTAAGTGTTCCACTTTCTGTTGAATGGCTTTACCTGCTGTGTTATTCAGGGTTGAGTACCTCCTGAGTGTTCCACTTTCTGTTGGATGACTTTACCTGCTGTGTCATTCAGGGTTGAGTACCTCCTAAGTGTTCCACTTTCTGTTGAATGGCTTTACCTGCTGTGTTATTCAGGGTTGAGTACCTCCTAAGTGTTCCACTTTCTGTTGGATGGCTTTACCTGCTGTGTTATTCAGGGTTGAGTACCTCCTAAGTGTTCCACTTTCTGTTGAATGGCTTTACCTGCTGTGTTATTCACGGTTGAGTACCTCCTAAGTGTTCCACTTTCTGTTGGATGGCTTTACCTGCTGTGTTGTTCAGGGTTGAGTACCTCCTAAGTGTTCCACTTTCTGTTGAATGGCTTTACCTGCTATGTTATTCAGGGTTGAGTACCTCCTAAGTGTTCCACTTTCTGTTGGATGGCTTAACTTGCTGAGATATTCAGGGTTGAGTACCTCCTAAGTGTTCCACTTTCTGTTGGATGGCTTTACCTGCTGTGTTATTCAGGGTTGAGTACCTCCTAAGTGTTCCACTTTCTGTTGAATGGCTTTACCTGCCGTGTTATTCAGGGTTGAGTACCTGTTAAGTGTTCCACTTTCTGTTGGATGACTTTACCTGCTGTGTCATTCAGGGTTGAGTACCTCCTAAGTGTTCCACTTTCTGTTGAATGGCTTTACCTGCCGTGTTATTCAGGGTTGAGTACCTCCTAAGTGTTCCACTTTCTGTTTGATGGCTTTACCTGCTGTGATATTCAGGGTTGAGTACCTCCTAAGTGTTCCACTTTCTGTTGAATGGCTTTACCTGCCGTGTTATTCAGGGTTGAGTACCTTCTAACTGTTCCACTTTCTGTTGAATGGCTTTACCTGCTGTGCTATTCAGGGTTGAGTACCTTCTAAGTGTTTCACTTTCTGTTGGATGGCTTTACCTGCTGTGTTATTCAGGGTTGAGTACCTCCTAAGTGTTCCACTTTCTGTTGAATGGCTTTACCTTCTGTGTTACTCAGGGTCGAGTACCTCCTAAGTGTTCCACTTTCGGTTGAAAGGCTTTACCTGCTGTGTCATTCAGGGTTGAGTGCCTCCTAAGTGTTCCACTTTCTGTTTGATGGCTTTACCTGCTGTGATATTCAGGGTTGAGTACCTCCTAAGTGTTCCACTTTCTGTTGAATGGCTTTACCTGCTGTGTTATTCAGGGTTGAGTACCTCCTGAGTGTTCCACTTTCTGTTGAATAGCTTTACCTGCTGTGTTATTCAGGGTTGAGTACCTTCTAACTGTTCCACTTTCTGTTGAATGGCTTTACCTGCTGTGCTATTCAGGGTTGAGTACCTTCTAAGTGTTTCACTTTCTGTTGAATGGCTTTACCTGCTGTGTTATTCAGGGTTGAGTACCTCCTAAGTGTTCCACTTTCTGTTGAATGGCTTTACCTGCTGTGTTACTCAGGGTCGAGTACCTCCTAAGTGTTCCACTTTCTGTTGAAAGGCTTTACCTGCTGTGTCATTCAGGGTTGAGTACCTCCTAAGTGTTCCACTTTCTGTTTGATGGCTTTACCTGCTGTGATATTCAGGGTTGAGTACCTCCTAAGTGTTCCACTTTCTGTTGAATGGCTTTACCTGCTGTGTTATTCAGGGTTGAGTACCTCCTGAGTGTTCCACTTTCTGTTGAATAGCTTTACCTGCTGTGTTATTCAGGGTTGAGTACCTCCTAAGTGTTCCAATTTCTGTTGAATGGATTTACCTGCTGTGTCATTCAGGGTTGAGTACCTCCTAAGTGTTCCACTTTCTGTTTGATGGCTTTACCTGCTGTGATATTCAGGGTTGAGTACCTCCTAAGTGTTCCACTTTCTGTTGAATGGCTTTACCTGCTGTGTTATTCAGGGTTGAGTACCTCCTGAGTGTTCCACTTTCTGTTGAATAGCTTTACCTGCTGTGTTATTCAGGGTTGAGTACCTCCTAAGTGTTCCACTTTCTGTTGAATGGCTTTACCTGCTATGTTATTCAGGGTTGAGTACCTGCTAAGTGTTCCACTTTCTGTTGAATGACTTTACCTGCTGTGTCATTCAGGGTTGAGTACCTCCTAAGTGTTCCACTTTCTGTTGGATGGCTTTACCTGCTGTGTTATTCAGGGTTGAGTACCTCCTAAGTGTTCCACTTTCTGTTGGATGGCTTTACCTGCTGTGTTATTCAGGGTTGAGTACTTCCTAAGTGTTCCATTTTCTGTTGGATGACTTCACCTGCTGTGTCATTCAGGGTTGAGTACCTCCTAAGTGTTCCACTTTCTGTTGGATGGCTTTACCTGCCGTGTTATTCAGGGTTGAGTACCTGTTAAGTGTTCCACTTTCTGTTGGATGACTTTACCTGCTGTGTCATTCAGGGTTGAGTACCTCCTAAGTGTTCCACTTTCTGTTGAATGGCTTTACCTGCTGTGTTATTCAGGGTTGAGTACCTCCTAAGTGTTCCACTTTCTGTTGGATGGCTTTACCTGCTGTGTTATTCAGGGTTGAGTACCTCCTAAGTGTTCCACTTTCTGTTGAATGGCTTTACCTGCTGTGTTATTCACGGTTGAGTACCTCCTAAGTGTTCCACTTTCTGTTGGATGGCTTTACCTGCTGTGTTGTTCAGGGTTGAGTACCTCCTAAGTGTTCCACTTTCTGTTGAATGGCTTTACCTGCTATGTTATTCAGGGTTGAGTACCTCCTAAGTGTTCCACTTTCTGTTGGATGGCTTAACTTGCTGAGATATTCAGGGTTGAGTACCTCCTAAGTGTTCCACTTTCTGTTGGATGGCTTTACCTGCTGTGTTATTCAGGGTTGAGTACCTCCTAAGTGTTCCACTTTCTGTTGAATGGCTTTACCTGCCGTGTTATTCAGGGTTGAGTACCTGTTAAGTGTTCCACTTTCTGTTGGATGACTTTACCTGCTGTGTCATTCAGGGTTGAGTACCTCCTAAGTGTTCCACTTTCTGTTGAATGGCTTTACCTGCCGTGTTATTCAGGGTTGAGTACCTCCTAAGTGTTCCACTTTCTGTTTGATGGCTTTACCTGCTGTGATATTCAGGGTTGAGTACCTCCTAAGTGTTCCACTTTCTGTTGAATGGCTTTACCTGCCGTGTTATTCAGGGTTGAGTACCTTCTAACTGTTCCACTTTCTGTTGAATGGCTTTACCTGCTGTGCTATTCAGGGTTGAGTACCTTCTAAGTGTTTCACTTTCTGTTGGATGGCTTTACCTGCTGTGTTATTCAGGGTTGAGTACCTCCTAAGTGTTCCACTTTCTGTTGAATGGCTTTACCTTCTGTGTTACTCAGGGTCGAGTACCTCCTAAGTGTTCCACTTTCGGTTGAAAGGCTTTACCTGCTGTGTCATTCAGGGTTGAGTGCCTCCTAAGTGTTCCACTTTCTGTTTGATGGCTTTACCTGCTGTGATATTCAGGGTTGAGTACCTCCTAAGTGTTCCACTTTCTGTTGAATGGCTTTACCTGCTGTGTTATTCAGGGTTGAGTACCTCCTGAGTGTTCCACTTTCTGTTGAATAGCTTTACCTGCTGTGTTATTCAGGGTTGAGTACCTCCTAAGTGTTCCAATTTCTGTTGAATGGATTTACCTGCTGTGTCATTCAGGGTTGAGTACCTCCTAAGTGTTCCACTTTCTGTTTGATGGCTTTACCTGCTGTGATATTCAGGGTTGAGTACCTCCTAAGTGTTCCACTTTCTGTTGAATGGCTTTACCTGCTGTGTTATTCAGGGTTAAGTACCTCCTGAGTGTTCCACTTTCTGTTGAATAGCTTTACCTGCTGTGTTATTCAGGGTTGAGTACCTCCTAAGTGTTCCACTTTCTGTTGAATGGCTTTACCTGCTATGTTATTCAGGGTTGAGTACCTGCTAAGTGTTCCACTTTCTGTTGGATGGCTTAACTTGCTGAGATATTCAGGGTTGAGTACCTCCTAAGTGTTCCACTTTCTGTTGGATGGCTTTACCTGCTGTGTTATTCAGGGTTGAGTACCTCCTAAGTGTTCCACTTTCTGTTGGATGGCTTTACCTGCTGTGTTATTCAGGGTTGAGTACTTCCTAAGTGTTCCACTTTCTGTTGGATGACTTCACCTGCTGTGTCATTCAGGGTTGAGTACCTCCTAAGTGTTCCACTTTCTGTTGGATGGCTTTACCTGCCGTGTTATTCAGGGTTGAGTACCTGTTAAGTGTTCCACTTTCTGTTGGATGACTTTACCTGCTGTGTCATTCAGGGTTGAGTACCTCCTAAGTGTTCCACTTTCTGTTGAATGGCTTTACCTGCTGTGTTATTCAGGGTTGAGTACCTCCTAAGTGTTCCACTTTCTGTTGGATGGCTTTACCTGCTGTGTTATTCAGGGTTGAGTACCTCCTAAGTGTTCCACTTTCTGTTGAATGGCTTTACCTGCTGTGTTATTCACGGTTGAGTACCTCCTAAGTGTTCCACTTTCTGTTGGATGGCTTTACCTGCTGTGTTGTTCAGGGTTGAGTACCTCCTAAGTGTTCCACTTTATGTTGAATGGCTTTACCTGCTATGTTATTCAGGGTTGAGTACCTCCTAAGTGTTCCACTTTCTGTTGGATGGCTGAACTTGCTGAGATATTCAGGGTTGAGTACCTCCTAAGTGTTCCACTTTCTGTTGGATGGCTTTACCTGCTGTGTTATTCAGGGTTGAGTACCTCCTAAGTGTTCCACTTTCTGTTGAATGGCTTTACCTGCCGTGTTATTCAGGGTTGAGAACCTGTTAAGTGTTCCACTTTCTGTTGGATGACTTTACCTGCTGTGTCATTCAGGGTTGAGTACCTCCTAAGTGTTCCACTTTCTGTTGAATGGCTTTACCTGCCGTGTTATTCAGGGTTGAGTACCTCCTAAGTGTTCCACTTTCTGTTGGATGGCTTTACCTGCTGTGTTATTCAGGGTTGAGTACCTCCTAAGTGTTCCACTTTCTGTTGAATGGCTTTACCTGCTGTGTTATTCACGGTTGAGTACCTCCTAAGTGTTCCACTTTCTGTTGGATGGCTTTACCTGCTGTGTTGTTCAGGGTTGAGTACCTCCTAAGTGTTCCACTTTCTGTTGGATTGCTTTACCTGTTATGTTATTCAGGGTTGAGTACCTCCTAAGTGTTCCACTTTCTGTTTGATGGCTTTACCTGCTGTGTTATTCAGGGTTGAGTACCTCCTAAGTGTTCCACTTTCTGTTGAATGGCTTTACCTGCTGTGTCATTCAGGGTTGAGTACCTCCTGAGTGTTCCACTTTCTGTTTGATGGCTTTACATGCTGTGTTATTCAGGGTTGAGTACCTCCTAAGTGTTCCACTTTCTGTTGAATGGCTTTACCTGCTGTGTCATTCACGGTTGAGTACCTCCTGAGTGTTCCACTTTCTGTTGAATGGCTTTACCTGCTGTGTTATTCAGGGTTGAGTACCTCCTAAGTGTTCCACTTTCTGTTGAATGGCTTTACCTGCTGTGTCATTCAGGGTTGAGTACCTCCTAAGTGTTCCACTTTCTGTTGAATGGCTTTACCTGCTGAGATATTCAGGGTTGAGTACCTCCTAAGTGTTCCACTTTCTGTTGAATGACTTAACCTGCTGTATTATTCAGGGTTAAGTATCACCTAAGTGTTCCACTTTCTGTTGAATGGCTTTACCTGCTGTGTTGTTCAGGGTTGAGTACCTGTTAAGTGTTCCACTTTCTGTTGAATGGCTTTACCTGCTGTGTTATTCAGGGTTATGAACTCAGTACTCAGTTTCTTTTTCAGGAGCTCCAGTACCAGCATCTGGTCATCTGTTATCATGTGAAACTGATGAATCTGGTTCGAACCCCAGGAATATCGAGCGTGTCCACCAGTTGTTACTGTCACCACCAGAACACACCACAGAATGCAGCTTACACTTTGAGTAACACGAACAGTAGCATCTAACACAGCAGGAAAGCGGGTTGTAATTGTGTCCATATCTCCATTATGTAGCTATATCAGCTCCTTAAAAATCAAGTTGCTCCTGGCTTTTAAGTCCTTAGAAAATATTTTATTGGGAGTGTGCTGTCATGAGTCTGGTTCGTCCAGGAAACATAGACTCACTGAACTGAGCACTATTACATTTGCGAAACTGTGTATCTAATAATGTCATTTTCTTTTTAATAGAGATGGTCCTCAGGCCGATTATCTCCCCTAGACTGATTGATGGCTGGATCAAGTTGACCTCTCCTGTAATCAGACTTCCGTGCACACCTGGACTTCTTTGCATGATCCTTATGTTTTTGAGCCAACAACGAAAGATTTCTTATCTGGACCTCTGGTAAGTACTGGCGATGATGTTGGTACAATTCTTTTGAGCTGATTTGGTCCAGCTTACAATTCATCTCTGCACTCAGAGTACCTCCTAAGTGTTCCACTTTCTGTTGAATGGCTTTACCTGCTGTGCTATTCAGGGTTGAGTACCTCCCAAGTGTTCCACTTTCTGTTGGATGACTTTACCTGCTGTGTCATTCAGGGTTGAGTACCTCCTAAGTGTTCCACTTTCTGTTGAATGGCTTTACCTGCCGTGTTATTCAGGGTTGAGTACCTCCTAAGTGTTCCACTTTCTCTTGGATGGCTTTACCTGCTGTGTTATTCAGGGTTGAGTACCTCCTAAGTGTTCCACTTTCTGTTGAATGGCTTTACCTGCGGTGTTATTCACGGTTGAGTACCTCCTAAGTGTTCCACTTTCTGTTGGATGGCTTTACCTGCTGTGTTGTTCAGGGTTGAGTACCTCCTAGGTGTTCCACTTTCTGTTGGATTGCTTTACCTGTTATGCTATTCAGGGTTGAGTACCTCCTAAGTGTTCCACTTTCTGTTTGATGGCTTTACCTGCTGTGTTATTCACGGTTGAGTACCTCCTAAGTGTTCCACTTTCTGTTGAATGGCTTTACCTGCTGTGTCATTCAGGGTTGAGTACCTCCTGAGTGTTCCACTTTCTGTTTGATGGCTTTACATGCTGTGTTATTCAGGGTTGAGTACCTCCTAAGTGTTCCACTTTCTGTTGAATGGCTTTACCTGCTGTGTCATTCAGGGTTGAGTACCTCCTGAGTGTTCCACTTTCTGTTGAATGGCTTTACCTGCTGTGTTATTCAGGGTTGAGTACCTCCTAAGTGTTCCACTTTCTGTTGAATGGCTTTACCTGCTGTGTCATTCAGGGTTGAGTACCTCCTAAGTGTTCCACTTTCTGTTGGATGGCTTTACCTGCTGAGATATTCAGGGTTGAGTACCTCCTAAGTGTTCCACTTTCTGTTGAATGACTTAACCTGCTGTATTATTCAGGGTTAAGTATCACCTAAGTGTTCCACTTTCTGTTGAATGGCTTTACCTGCTGTGTTGTTCAGGGTTGAGTACCTGTTAAGTGTTCCACTTTCTGTTGAATGGCTTTACCTGCGGTGTTATTCAGGGTTAGGAACTCAGTACTCAGTTTCTTTTTCAGGAGCTCCAGTACCAGCATCTGGTCATCTGTTATCATGTGAAACTGATGAATCTGGTTCGAACCCCAGGAATATCGAGCGTGTCCACCAGTTGTTACTGTCACCACCAGAACACACCACAGAATTCAGCTTACACTTTGAGTAACACGAACAGTAGCATCTAACACAGCAGGAAAGCGGGTTGTAATTGTGTCCATATCTCCATTATGTAGCTATATCAGCTCCTTAAAAATCAAGTTGCTCCTGGCTTTTAAGTCCTTAGAAAATATTTTATTGGGAGTGTGCTGTCATGAGTCTGGTTCGTCCAGGAAACATAGACTCACTGAACTGAGCACTATTACATTTGCGAAACTGTGTATCTAATAATGTCATTTTCTTTTTAATAGAGATGGTCCTCAGGCCGATTATCTCCCCTAGACTGATTGATGGCTGGATCAAGTTGACCTCTCCTGTAATCAGACTTCCGTGCACACCTGGACTTCTTTGCATGATCCTTATGTTTTTGAGCCAACAACGAAAGATTTCTTATCTGGACCTCTGGTAAGTACTGGCGATGATGTTGGTACAATTCTTTTGAGCTGATTTGGTCCAGCTTACAATTCATCTCTGCACTCAGAGTACCTCCTAAGTGTTCCACTTTCTGTTGAATGGCTTTACCTGCTGTGCTATTCAGGGTTGAGTACCTCCCAAGTGTTCCACTTTCTGTTGGATGGCTTTACCTGCGGTGTTATTCAGGGTTGAGTACCTCCTAAGTGTTCCACTTTCTGTTGAATGGCTTTACCTGCCGTGTTATTCAGGGTTGAGTACCTCCTAAGTGTTCCACTTTCTGTTGAATGGCTTTACCTGCTGTATTATTCAGGGTTGGGTACCTCTTAAGTGTTCCACTTTCTATTTGATGGCTTTACCTGCTGTGTTATTCAGGGTTGAGTACCTGTTAAGTGTTCCACTTTCTGTTGGATTGCTTTACCTGCTGTGATATTCAGGGTTGAGTACCTTCTAAGTGTTTCACTTTCTGTTGGATGGCTTTACCTGCTGTGTTATTCAGGGTTGAGTACCTCCTAAGTGTTCCACTTTCTGTTGGATGGCTTTACCTGCTATGATATTCAGGGTTGAGTACCTCCTAAGTGTTCCACTTTTTGTTGGATTGCTTTACCTGCTGTGATATTCAGGGTTGAGTACCTTCTAAGTGTTTCACTTTCTGTTGGATGGCTTTACCTGCTGTGTTATTCAGGGTTGAGTACTCCTAAGTGTTCCACTTTCTGTTGGATGGCTTTACCTGCTATGATATTCAGGGTTGAGTACCTCCTAAGTGTTCCACTTTCTGTTGGATTGCTTTACCTGTTATGTTATTCAGGTTTGAGTACCTCCTAAGTGTTCCACTTTCTGTTTGATGGCTTTACCTGCTGTGATATTCAGGGTTGAGTACCTCCAAAGTGTTCCACTTTCTGTTGAATGGCTTTACCTGCTGTGTTATTCAGGGTTGAGTACCTTCAAACTGTTCCACTTTCTGTTGAATGGCTTTACCTGCTGTGCTATTCAGGGTTGAGTACCTTGTAAGTGTTCCACTTTCTGTTGAATGGCTTTACCTGCTGTGTTATTCAGGGTTGAGTACCTCCTAAGTGTTCCACTTTCTGTTGAATGGCTTTACCTGCTGTGTTACTCAGGGTCGAGTCTCCTAAGTGTTCCACTTTCGGTTGAAAGGCTTTACCTGCTGTGTCATTCAGGGTTGAGTACTTCCTGAGTGTTCCAATTTCTGTTGAATGGATTTACCTGCTGTGTCATTCAGGGTTGAGTACCTCCTAAGTGTTCCACTTTCTGTTTGATGGCTTTACCTGCTGTGATATTCAGGGTTGAGTACCTCCTAAGTGTTCCACTTTCTGTTGAATGGCTTTACCTGCGGTGTTATTCAGGGTTGAGTACCTCCTAAGTGTTCCACTTTCTGTTGAATGGCTTTACCTGCCATGTTATTCAGGGTTGAGTACCTGCTAAGTGTTCCACTTTCTGTTGGATGGCTGAACTTGCTGAGATATTCAAGGTTGAGTACCTCCTAAGTGTTCCACTTTCTGTTGGATGGCTTTACCTGCTGTGTTATTCAGGGTTGAGTACCTCCTAAGTGTTCCACTTTCTGTTGGATGGCTTTACCTGCTGTGTTATTCAGGGTTGAGTACCTGTTAAGTGTTCCACTTTCTGTTGGATGACTTTACCTGCTGTGTCATTCAGGGTTGAGTACCTCCTAAGTGTTCCACTTTCTGTTGAATGGCTTTACCTGCCGTGTTATTCAGGGTTGAGTACCTCCTAAGTGTTCCACTTTCTGTTGGATGGCTTTACCTGCTGTGTTATTCAGGGTTGAGTACCTCCTAAGTGTTCCACTTTCTGTTGAATGGCTTTACCTGCTGTGTTATTCACGGTTGAGTACCTCCTAAGTGTTCCACTTTCTGTTGGATGGCTTTACCTGCTGTGTTGTTCAGGGTTGAGTACCTCCTAAGTGTTCCACTTTCTGTTGGATTGCTTTACCTGTTATGTTATTCAGGGTTGAGTACCTCCTAAATGTTCCACTTTCTGTTTGATGGCTTTACCTGCTGTGTTATTCAGGGTTGAGTACCTCCTAAGTGTTCCACTTTCTGTTGAATGGCTTTACCTGCTGTGTCTTTCAGGGTTGAGTACCTCCTGAGTGTTCCACTTTCTGTTGAATGACTTAACCTGCTTTGTTATTCAGGGTTAAGTATCACCTAAGTGTTCCACTTTCTGTTGAATGGCTTTACCTGCTGTGTTGTTCAGGGTTGAGTACCTGTTAAGTGTTCCACTTTCTGTTGAATGGCTTTACCTGCTGTGTTATTCAGGGTTAGGAACTCAGTACTCAGTTTCTTTTTCAGGAGCTCCAGTACCAGCATCTGGTCATCTGTTATCATGTGAAACTGATGAATCTGGTTCGAACCCCAGGAATATCGAGCGTGTCCACCAGTTGTTACTGTCACCACCAGAACACACCACAGAATGCAGCTTACACTTTGAGTAACACGAACAGTAGCATCTAACACAGCAGGTAAGTGGGTTGTAATTGTGTCCATATCTCCATTATGTAGCTATATCAGCTCCTTAAAAATCAAGTTGCTCCTGGCTTTCAAGTCCTTAGAAAATATTTTATTGGGAGTGTGCTGTCATGAGTCTGGTTCGTCCAGGAAACATAGACTCACTGAACTGAGCACTATTACATTTGCGAAACTGTGTATCTAATAATGTCATTTTCTTTTTAATAGAGATGGTCCTCAGGCCGATTATCTCCCCTAGACTGATTGATGGCTGGATCAAGTTGACCTCTCCTGTAATCAGACTTCCGTGCACACCTGGACTTCTTTGCATGATCCTTATGTTTTTGAGCCAACAACGAAAGATTTCTTATCTGGACCTCTGGTAAGTACTGGCGATGATGTTGGTACAATTCTTTTGAGCTGATTTGGTCCAGCTTACAATTCATCTCTGCACTCAGAGTACCTCCTAAGTGTTCCACTTTCTGTTGAATGGCTTTACCTGCTGTGCTATTCAGGGTTGAGTACCTCCCAAGTGTTCCACTTTCTTTTGGATGGCTTTACCTGCGGTGTTATTCAGGGTTGAGTACCTCCTAAGTGTTCCACTTTCTGTTGAATGGCTTTACCTGCTGTGTTATTCAGGGTTGAGTACCTCCTAAGTGTTCCACTTTCTGTTTGATGGCTTTACCTGCTGTGTCATTCAGGGTTGAGTACCTCCTAAGTGTTCCACTTTCTGTTGAATGGCTTTACCTGCTGTGCTATTCAGGGTTGAGTACCTCCCAAGTGTTCCACTTTCTTTTGGATGGCTTTACCTGCGGTGTTATTCAGGGTTGAGTACCTCCTAAGTGTTCCACTTTCTGTTGAATGGCTTTACCTGCTGTGTTATTCAGGGTTGAGTACCTCCTAAGTGTTCCACTTTCTGTTGCATGGCTTTACCTGCTGTGTCATTCAGGGTTGAGTACCTGTTAAGTGTTCCACTTTCTGTTGGATGGCTTTACCTGCAGTGTTATTCAGGGTTGAGTACCTCCTAAGTGTTCCACTTTCTGTTTTATGACTTTACCTGCTGTGATATTCAGGGTTGAGTACCTCCTAAGTGTTCCACTTTCTGTTTGATGGCTTTACCTGCTGTGTCATTCAGGGTTGAGTACCTCCTAAGTGTTCCACTTTCTGTTGGATGGCTTTACCTGCTGTGTTATTCAGGGTTGAGTACCTCCTAAGTGTTCCACTTTCTGTTGGATTGCTTTACCTGTTATGTTATTCAGGGTTGAGTACCTCCTAAGTGTTCCACTTTCTGTTTGATGGCTTTACCTGCTGTGATATTCAGGGTTGAGTACCTCCTAAGTGTTCCACTTTCTGTTGAATGGCTTTACCTGCCGTGTTATTCAGGGTTGAGTACCTTCTAACTGTTCCACTTTCTGTTGAATGGCTTTACCTGCTGTGCTATTCAGGGTTGAGTACCTTCTAAGTGTTTCACTTTCTGTTGAATGGCTTTACCTGCTGTGTTATTCAGGGTTGAGTACCTCCTAAGTGTTCCACTTTCTGTTGAATGGCTTTACCTGCTGTGTTACTCAGGGTCGAGTACCTCCTAAGTGTTCCACTTTCGGTTGAAAGGCTTTACCTGCTGCGTCATTCAGGGTTGAGTACCTCCTAAGTGTTCCACTTTCTGTTTGATGGCTTTACCTGCTGTGATATTCAGGGTTGAGTACCTCCTGAGTGTTCCACTTTCTGTTGAATGGCTTTACCTGCTGTGCTATTCAGGGTTGAGTACCTCCCAAGTGTTCCACTTTCTTTTGGATGGCTTTACCTGCGGTGTTATTCAGGGTTGAGTACCTCCTAAGTGTTCCACTTTCTGTTGAATGGCTTTACCTGCTGTATTATTCAGGGTTGGGTACCTCTTAAGTGTTCCACTTTCTATTTGATGGCTTTACCTGCTGTGTTATTCAGGGTTGAGTACCTGTTAAGTGTTCCACTTTCTGTTGGATTGCTTTACCTGCTGTGATATTCAGGGTTGAGTACCTTCTAAGTGTTTCACTTTCTGTTGGATGGCTTTACCTGCTGTGTTATTCAGGGTTGAGTACCTCCTAAGTGTTCCACTTTCTGTTGGATGGCTTTACCTGCTATGATATTCAGGGTTGAGTACCTCCTAAGTGTTCCACTTTTTGTTGGATTGCTTTACCTGCTGTGATATTCAGGGTTGAGTACCTTCTAAGTGTTTCACTTTCTGTTGGATGGCTTTACCTGCTGTGTTATTCAGGGTTGAGTACCTCCTAAGTGTTCCACTTTCTGTTGGATGGCTTTACCTGCTATGATATTCAGGGTTGAGTACCTCCTAAGTGTTCCACTTTCTGTTGGATTGCTTTACCTGTTATGTTATTCAAGTTTGAGTACCTCCTAAGTGTTCCACTTTCTGTTTGATGGCTTTACCTGCTGTGATATTCAGGGTTGAGTACCTCCAAAGTGTTCCACTTTCTGTTGAATGGCTTTACCTGCTGTGTTATTCAGGGTTGAGTACCTTCTAACTGTTCCACTTTCTGTTGAATGGCTTTACCTGCTGTGCTATTCAGGGTTGAGTACCTTGTAAGTGTTCCACTTTCTGTTGAATGGCTTTACCTGCTGTGTTATTCAGGGTTGAGTACCTCCTAAGTGTTCCACTTTCTGTTGAATGGCTTTACCTGCTGTGTTACTCAGGGTCGAGTCTCCTAAGTGTTCCACTTTCGGTTGAAAGGCTTTACCTGCTGTGTCATTCAGGGTTGAGTACTTCCTGAGTGTTCCAATTTCTGTTGAATGGATTTACCTGCTGTGTCATTCAGGGTTGAGTACCTCCTAAGTGTTCCACTTTCTGTTTGATGGCTTTACCTGCTGTGATATTCAGGGTTGAGTACCTCCTAAGTGTTCCACTTTCTGTTGAATGGCTTTACCTGCGGTGTTATTCAGGGTTGAGTACCTCCTAAGTGTTCCACTTTCTGTTGAATGGCTTTACCTGCCGTGTTATTCAGGGTTGAGTACCTCCTAAGTGTTCCACTTTCTGTTGGATGGCTTTACCTGCTGTGTTATTCAGGGTTGAGTACCTCCTAAGTGTTCCACTTTCTGTTGAATGGCTTTACCTGCTGTGTTATTCACGGTTGAGTACCTCCTAAGTGTTCCACTTTCTGTTGGATGGCTTTACCTGCTGTGTTGTTCAGGGTTGAGTACCTCCTAAGTGTTCCACTTTCTGTTGGATTGCTTTACCTGTTATGTTATTCAGGGTTGAGTACCTCCTAAATGTTCCACTTTCTGTTTGATGGCTTTACCTGCTGTGTTATTCAGGGTTGAGTACCTCCTAAGTGTTCCACTTTCTGTTGAATGGCTTTACCTGCTGTGTCTTTCAGGGTTGAGTACCTCCTGAGTGTTCCACTTTCTGTTGAATGACTTAACCTGCTTTGTTATTCAGGGTTAAGTATCACCTAAGTGTTCCACTTTCTGTTGAATGGCTTTACCTGCTGTGTTGTTCAGGGTTGAGTACCTGTTAAGTGTTCCACTTTCTGTTGAATGGCTTTACCTGCTGTGTTATTCAGGGTTAGGAACTCAGTACTCAGTTTCTTTTTCAGGAGCTCCAGTACCAGCATCTGGTCATCTGTTATCATGTGAAACTGATGAATCTGGTTCGAACCCCAGGAATATTGAGCGTGTCCACCAGTTGTTACTGTCACCACCAGAACACACCACAGAATGCAGCTTACACTTTGAGTAACACGAACAGTAGCATCTAACACAGCAGGTAAGTGGGTTGTAATTGTGTCCATATCTCCATTATGTAGCTATATCAGCTCCTTAAAAATCAAGTTGCTCCTGGCTTTTAAGTCCTTAGAAAATATTTTATTGGGAGTGTGCTGTCATGAGTCTGGTTCGTCCAGGAAACATAGACTCACTGAACTGAGCACTATTACATTTGCGAAACTGTGTATCTAATAATGTCATTTTCTTTTTAATAGAGATGGTCCTCAGGCCGATTATCTCCCCTAGACTGATTGATGGCTGGATCAAGTTGACCTCTCCTGTAATCAGACTTCCGTGCACACCTGGACTTCTTTGCATGATCCTTATGTTTTTGAGCCAACAACGAAAGATTTCTTATCTGGACCTCTGGTAAGTACTGGCGATGATGTTGGTACAATTCTTTTGAGCTGATTTGGTCCAGCTTACAATTCATCTCTGCACTCAGAGTACCTCCTAAGTGTTCCACTTTCTGTTGAATGGCTTTACCTGCTGTGCTATTCAGGGTTGAGTACCTCCCAAGTGTTCCACTTTCTTTTGGATGGCTTTACCTGCGGTGTTATTCAGGGTTGAGTACCTCCTAAGTGTTCCACTTTCTGTTGAATGGCTTTACCTGCTGTGTTATTCAGGGTTGAGTACCTCCTAAGTGTTCCACTTTCTGTTGCATGGCTTTACCTGCTGTGTCATTCAGGGTTGAGTACCTGTTAAGTGTTCCACTTTCTGTTGGATGGCTTTACCTGCAGTGTTATTCAGGGTTGAGTACCTCCTAAGTGTTCCACTTTCTGTTTTATGACTTTACCTGCTGTGATATTCAGGGTTGAGTACCTCATAAGTGTTCCACTTTCTGTTTGATGGCTTTACCTGCTGTGTCATTCAGGGTTGAGTACCTCCTAAGTGTTCCACTTTCTGTTGGATGGCTTTACCTGCTGTGTTATTCAGGGTTGAGTACCTCCTAAGTGTTCCACTTTCTGTTGGATTGCTTTACCTGTTATGTTATTCAGGGTTGAGTACCTCCTAAGTGTTCCACTTTCTGTTTGATGGCTTTACCTGCTGTGATATTCAGGGTTGAGTACCTCCTAAGTGTTCCACTTTCCGTTGAATGGCTTTACCTGCCGTGTTATTCAGGGTTGAGTACCTTCTAACTGTTCCACTTTCTGTTGAATGGCTTTACCTGCTGTGCTATTCAGGGTTGAGTACCTTCTAAGTGTTTCACTTTCTGTTGAATGGCTTTACCTGCTGTGTTATTCAGGGTTGAGTACCTCCTAAGTGTTCCACTTTCTGTTGAATGGCTTTACCTGCTGTGTTACTCAGGGTCGAGTACCTCCTAAGTGTTCCACTTTCGGTTGAAAGGCTTTACCTGCTGTGTCATTCAGGGTTGAGTACCTCCTAAGTGTTCCACTTTCTGTTTGATGGCTTTACCTGCTGTGATATTCAGGGTTGAGTACCTCCTGAGTGTTCCACTTTCTGTTGAATGGCTTTACCTGCTGTGCTATTCAGGGTTGAGTACCTCCCAAGTGTTCCACTTTCTTTTGGATGGCTTTACCTGCGGTGTTATTCAGGGTTGAGTACCTCCTAAGTGTTCCACTTTCTGTTGAATGGCTTTACCTGCTGTATTATTCAGGGTTGGGTACCTCTTAAGTGTTCCACTTTCTATTTGATGGCTTTACCTGCTGTGTTATTCAGGGTTGAGTACCTCCTAAGTGTTCCACTTTCTGTTGAATGGCTTTACCTGCTGTGTTGTTCAGGGTTGAGTACCTCCTAAGTGTTCCACTTTCTGTTGGATTGCTTTACCTGTTATGTTATTCAGGGTTGAGTACCTCCTAAATGTTCCACTTTCTGTTTGATGGCTTTACCTGCTGTGTTATTCAGGGTTGAGTACCTCCTAAGTGTTCCACTTTCTGTTGAATGGCTTTACCTGCTGTGTCTTTCAGGGTTGAGTACCTCCTGAGTGTTCCACTTTCTGTTGAATGACTTAACCTGCTTTGTTATTCAGGGTTAAGTATCACCTAAGTGTTCCACTTTCTGTTGAATGGCTTTACCTGCTGTGTTGTTCAGGGTTGAGTACCTGTTAAGTGTTCCACTTTCTGTTGAATGGCTTTACCTGCTGTGTTATTCAGGGTTAGGAACTCAGTACTCAGTTTCTTTTTCAGGAGCTCCAGTACCAGCATCTGGTCATCTGTTATCATGTGAAACTGATGAATCTGGTTCGAACCCCAGGAATATTGAGCGTGTCCACCAGTTGTTACTGTCACCACCAGAACACACCACAGAATGCAGCTTACACTTTGAGTAACACGAACAGTAGCATCTAACACAGCAGGTAAGTGGGTTGTAATTGTGTCCATATCTCCATTATGTAGCTATATCAGCTCCTTAAAAATCAAGTTGCTCCTGGCTTTTAAGTCCTTAGAAAATATTTTATTGGGAGTGTGCTGTCATGAGTCTGGTTCGTCCAGGAAACATAGACTCACTGAACTGAGCACTATTACATTTGCGAAACTGTGTATCTAATAATGTCATTTTCTTTTTAATAGAGATGGTCCTCAGGCCGATTATCTCCCCTAGACTGATTGATGGCTGGATCAAGTTGACCTCTCCTGTAATCAGACTTCCGTGCACACCTGGACTTCTTTGCATGATCCTTATGTTTTTGAGCCAACAACGAAAGATTTCTTATCTGGACCTCTGGTAAGTACTGGCGATGATGTTGGTACAATTCTTTTGAGCTGATTTGGTCCAGCTTACAATTCATCTCTGCACTCAGAGTACCTCCTAAGTGTTCCACTTTCTGTTGAATGGCTTTACCTGCTGTGCTATTCAGGGTTGAGTACCTCCCAAGTGTTCCACTTTCTTTTGGATGGCTTTACCTGCGGTGTTATTCAGGGTTGAGTACCTCCTAAGTGTTCCACTTTCTGTTGAATGGCTTTACCTGCTGTGTTATTCAGGGTTGAGTACCTCCTAAGTGTTCCACTTTCTGTTGCATGGCTTTACCTGCTGTGTCATTCAGGGTTGAGTACCTGTTAAGTGTTCCACTTTCTGTTGGATGGCTTTACCTGCAGTGTTATTCAGGGTTGAGTACCTCCTAAGTGTTCCACTTTCTGTTTTATGACTTTACCTGCTGTGATATTCAGGGTTGAGTACCTCATAAGTGTTCCACTTTCTGTTTGATGGCTTTACCTGCTGTGTCATTCAGGGTTGAGTACCTCCTAAGTGTTCCACTTTCTGTTGGATGGCTTTACCTGCTGTGTTATTCAGGGTTGAGTACCTCCTAAGTGTTCCACTTTCTGTTGGATTGCTTTACCTGTTATGTTATTCAGGGTTGAGTACCTCCTAAGTGTTCCACTTTCTGTTTGATGGCTTTACCTGCTGTGATATTCAGGGTTGAGTACCTCCTAAGTGTTCCACTTTCTGTTGAATGGCTTTACCTGCCGTGTTATTCAGGGTTGAGTACCTTCTAACTGTTCCACTTTCTGTTGAATGGCTTTACCTGCTGTGCTATTCAGGGTTGAGTACCTTCTAAGTGTTTCACTTTCTGTTGAATGGCTTTACCTGCTGTGTTATTCAGGGTTGAGTACCTCCTAAGTGTTCCACTTTCTGTTGAATGGCTTTACCTGCTGTGTTACTCAGGGTCGAGTACCTCCTAAGTGTTCCACTTTCGGTTGAAAGGCTTTACCTGCTGTGTCATTCAGGGTTGAGTACCTCCTAAGTGTTCCACTTTCTGTTTGATGGCTTTACCTGCTGTGATATTCAGGGTTGAGTACCTCCTGAGTGTTCCACTTTCTGTTGAATGGCTTTACCTGCTGTGCTATTCAGGGTTGAGTACCTCCCAAGTGTTCCACTTTCTTTTGGATGGCTTTACCTGCGGTGTTATTCAGGGTTGAGTACCTCCTAAGTGTTCCACTTTCTGTTGAATGGCTTTACCTGCTGTATTATTCAGGGTTGGGTACCTCTTAAGTGTTCCACTTTCTATTTGATGGCTTTACCTGCTGTGTTATTCAGGGTTGAGTACCTGTTAAGTGTTCCACTTTCTGTTGGATTGCTTTACCTGCTGTGATATTCAGGGTTGAGTACCTTCTAAGTGTTTCACTTTCTGTTGGATGGCTTTACCTGCTGTGTTATTCAGGGTTGAGTACCTCCTAAGTGTTCCACTTTCTGTTGGATGGCTTTACCTGCTATGATATTCAGGGTTGAGTACCTCCTAAGTGTTCCACTTTTTGTTGGATTGCTTTACCTGCTGTGATATTCAGGGTTGAGTACCTTCTAAGTGTTTCACTTTCTGTTGGATGGCTTTACCTGCTGTGTTATTCAGGGTTGAGTACCTCCTAAGTGTTCCACTTTCTGTTGGATGGCTTTACCTGCTATGATATTCAGGGTTGAGTACCTCCTAAGTGTTCCACTTTCTGTTGGATTGCTTTACCTGTTATGTTATTCAGGTTTGAGTACCTCCTAAGTGTTCCACTTTCTGTTTGATGGCTTTACCTGCTGTGATATTCAGGGTTGAGTACCTCCAAAGTGTTCCACTTTCTGTTGAATGGCTTTACCTGCTGTGTTATTCAGGGTTGAGTACCTTCTAACTGTTCCACTTTCTGTTGAATGGCTTTACCTGCTGTGCTATTCAGGGTTGAGTACCTTGTAAGTGTTCCACTTTCTGTTGAATGGCTTTACCTGCTGTGTTATTCAGGGTTGAGTACCTCCTAAGTGTTCCACTTTCTGTTGAATGGCTTTACCTGCTGTGTTACTCAGGGTCGAGTCTCCTAAGTGTTCCACTTTCGGTTGAAAGGCTTTACCTGCTGTGTCATTCAGGGTTGAGTACTTCCTGAGTGTTCCAATTTCTGTTGAATGGATTTACCTGCTGTGTCATTCAGGGTTGAGTACCTCCTTAGTGTTCCACTTTCTGTTTGATGGCTTTACCTGCTGTGATATTCAGGGTTGAGTACCTCCTAAGTGTTCCACTTTCTGTTGAATGGCTTTACCTGCGGTGTTATTCAGGGTTGAGTACCTCCTAAGTGTTCCACTTTCTGTTGAATGGCTTTACCTGCCATGTTATTCAGGGTTGAGTACCTGCTAAGTGTTCCACTTTCTGTTGGATGGCTTAACTTGCTGAGATATTCAAGGTTGAGTACCTCCTAAGTGTTCCACTTTCTGTTGGATGGCTTTACCTGCTGTGTTATTCAGGGTTGAGTACCTCCTAAGTGTTCCACTTTCTGTTGGATGGCTTTACCTGCTGTGTTATTCAGGGTTGAGTACCTGTTAAGTGTTCCACTTTCTGTTGGATGACTTTACCTGCTGTGTCATTCAGGGTTGAGTACCTCCTAAGTGTTCCACTTTCTGTTGAATGGCTTTACCTGCCGTGTTATTCAGGGTTGAGTACCTCCTAAGTGTTCCACTTTCTGTTGGATGGCTTTACCTGCTGTGTTATTCAGGGTTGAGTACCTCCTAAGTGTTCCACTTTCTGTTGAATGGCTTTACCTGCTGTGTTATTCACGGTTGAGTACCTCCTAAGTGTTCCACTTTCTGTTGGATGGCTTTACCTGCTGTGTTGTTCAGGGTTGAGTACCTCCTAAGTGTTCCACTTTCTGTTGGATTGCTTTACCTGTTATGTTATTCAGGGTTGAGTACCTCCTAAATGTTCCACTTTCTGTTTGATGGCTTTACCTGCTGTGTTATTCAGGGTTGAGTACCTCCTAAGTGTTCCACTTTCTGTTGAATGGCTTTACCTGCTGTGTCTTTCAGGGTTGAGTACCTCCTGAGTGTTCCACTTTCTGTTGAATGACTTAACCTGCTTTGTTATTCAGGGTTAAGTATCACCTAAGTGTTCCACTTTCTGTTGAATGGCTTTACCTGCTGTGTTGTTCAGGGTTGAGTACCTGTTAAGTGTTCCACTTTCTGTTGAATGGCTTTACCTGCTGTGTTATTCAGGGTTAGGAACTCAGTACTCAGTTTCTTTTTCAGGAGCTCCAGTACCAGCATCTGGTCATCTGTTATCATGTGAAACTGATGAATCTGGTTCGAACCCCAGGAATATTGAGCGTGTCCACCAGTTGTTACTGTCACCACCAGAACACACCACAGAATGCAGCTTACACTTTGAGTAACACGAACAGTAGCATCTA
Organism: Mimachlamys varia; assembly: GCA_947623455.1. Classification (NCBI taxonomy): domain Eukaryota; kingdom Metazoa; phylum Mollusca; class Bivalvia; order Pectinida; family Pectinidae; genus Mimachlamys; species Mimachlamys varia. The sequence continues at coordinate 6,061,817 of OX392540.1, read as the reverse complement.
ACACAGCAGGTAAGTGGGTTGTAATTGTGTCCATATCTCCATTATGTAGCTATATCAGCTCCTTAAAAATCAAGTTGCTCCTGGCTTTTAAGTCCTTAGAAAATATTTTATTGGGAGTGTGCTGTCATGAGTCTGGTTCGTCCAGGAAACATAGACTCACTGAACTGAGCACTATTACATTTGCGAAACTGTGTATCTAATAATGTCATTTTCTTTTTAATAGAGATGGTCCTCAGGCCGATTATCTCCCCTAGACTGATTGATGGCTGGATCAAGTTGACCTCTCCTGTAATCAGACTTCCGTGCACACCTGGACTTCTTTGCATGATCCTTATGTTTTTGAGCCAACAACGAAAGATTTCTTATCTGGACCTCTGGTAAGTACTGGCGATGATGTTGGTACAATTCTTTTGAGCTGATTTGGTCCAGCTTACAATTCATCTCTGCACTCAGAGTACCTCCTAAGTGTTCCACTTTCTGTTGAATGGCTTTACCTGCTGTGCTATTCAGGGTTGAGTACCTCCCAAGTGTTCCACTTTCTTTTGGATGGCTTTACCTGCGGTGTTATTCAGGGTTGAGTACCTCCTAAGTGTTCCACTTTCTGTTGAATGGCTTTACCTGCTGTGTTATTCAGGGTTGAGTACCTCCTAAGTGTTCCACTTTCTGTTGCATGGCTTTACCTGCTGTGTCATTCAGGGTTGAGTACCTGTTAAGTGTTCCACTTTCTGTTGGATGGCTTTACCTGCGGTGTTATTCAGGGTTGAGTACCTCCTAAGTGTTCCACTTTCTGTTTTATGACTTTACCTGCTGTGATATTCAGGGTTGAGTACCTCCTAAGTGTTCCACTTTCTGTTTGATGGCTTTACCTGCTGTGTCATTCAGGGTTGAGTACCTCCTAAGTGTTCCACTTTCTGTTGGATGGCTTTACCTGCTGTGTTATTCAGGGTTGAGTACCTCCTAAGTGTTCCACTTTCTGTTGGATTGCTTTACCTGTTATGTTATTCAGGGTTGAGTACCTCCTAAGTGTTCCACTTTCTGTTTGATGGCTTTACCTGCTGTGATATTCAGGGTTGAGTACCTCCTAAGTGTTCCACTTTCTGTTGAATGGCTTTACCTGCCGTGTTATTCAGTGTTGAGTACCTTCTAACTGTTCCACTTTCTGTTGAATGGCTTTACCTGCTGTGCTATTCAGGGTTGAGTACCTTCTAAGTGTTTCACTTTCTGTTGAATGGCTTTACCTGCTGTGTTATTCAGGGTTGAGTACCTCCTAAGTGTTCCACTTTCTGTTGAATGGCTTTACCTGCTGTGTTACTCAGGGTCGAGTACCTCCTAAGTGTTCCACTTTCGGTTGAAAGGCTTTACCTGCTGTGTCATTCAGGGTTGAGTACCTCCTAAGTGTTCCACTTTCTGTTTGATGGCTTTACCTGCTGTGATATTCAGGGTTGAGTACCTCCTGAGTGTTCCACTTTCTGTTGAATGGCTTTACCTGCTGTGCTATTCATGGTTGAGTACCTCCCAAGTGTTCCACTTTCTTTTGGATGGCTTTACCTGCGGTGTTATTCAGGGTTGAGTACCTCCTAAGTGTTCCACTTTCTGTTGAATGGCTTTACCTGCTGTGTTATTCAGGGTTGAGTACCTCCTAAGTGTTCCACTTTCTGTTGCATGGCTTTACCTGCTGTGTCATTCAGGGTTGAGTACCTGTTAAGTGTTCCACTTTCTGTTGGATGGCTTTACCTGCGGTGTTATTCAGGGTTGAGTACCTCCTAAGTGTTCCACTTTCTGTTTTATGACTTTACCTGCTGTGATATTCAGGGTTGAGTACCTCCTAAGTGTTCCACTTTCTGTTTGATGGCTTTACCTGCTGTGTCATTCAGGGTTGAGTACCTCCTAAGTGTTCCACTTTCTGTTGGATGGCTTTACCTGCTATGATATTCAGGGTTGAGTACCTCCTAAGTGTTCCACTTTCTGTTGGATTGCTTTACCTGTTATGTTATTCAGGGTTGAGTACCTCCTAAGTGTTCCACTTTCTGTTTGATGGCTTTACCTGCTGTGATATTCAGGGTTGAGTACCTCCTAAGTGTTCCACTTTCTGTTGAATGGCTTTACCTGCCGTGTTATTCAGGGTTGAGTACCTTCTAACTGTTCCACTTTCTGTTGAATGGCTTTACCTGCTGTGCTATTCAGGGTTGAGTACCTTCTAAGTGTTTCACTTTCTGTTGAATGGCTTTACCTGCTGTGTTATTCAGGGTTGAGTACCTCCTAAGTGTTCCACTTTCTGTTGAATGGCTTTACCTGCTGTGTTACTCAGGGTCGAGTACCTCCTAAGTGTTCCACTTTCGGTTGAAAGGCTTTACCTGCTGTGTCATTCAGGGTTGAGTACCTCCTAAGTGTTCCACTTTCTGTTTGATGGCTTTACCTGCTGTGATATTCAGGGTTGAGTACCTCCTGAGTGTTCCACTTTCTGTTGAATGGCTTTACCTGCTGTGTTATTCAGGGTTGAGTACCTCCTGAGTGTTCCACTTTCTGTTGAATAGCTTTACCTGCTGTGTTATTCAGGGTTGAGTACCTCCTAAGTGTTCCAATTTCTGTTGAATGGATTTACCTGCTGTGTCATTCAGGGTTGAGTACCTCCTAAGTGTTCCACTTTCTGTTTGATGGCTTTACCTGCTGTGATATTCACGGTTGAGTACCTCCTAAGTGTTCCACTTTCTGTTGAATGGCTTTACCTGCTGTGTTATTCAGGGTTGAGTACCTCCTAAGTGTTCCACTTTCTGTTGAATAGCTTTACCTGCTGTGTTATTCAGGGTTGAGTACCTCCTAAGTGTTCCACTTTCTGTTGAATGGCTTTACCTGCTATGTTATTCAGGGTTGAGTACCTGCTAAGTGTTCCACTTTCTGTTGGATGGCTTAACTTGCTGAGATATTCAGGGTTGAGTACCTCCTAAGTGTTCCACTTTCTGTTGGATGGCTTTACCTGCTGTGTTATTCAGGGTTGAGTACCTCCTAAGTGTTCCACTTTCTGTTGGATGGCTTTACCTGCTGTGTTATTCAGGGTTGAGTACTTCCTAAGTGTTCCACTTTCTGTTGGATGACTTCACCTGCTGTGTCATTCAGGGTTGAGTACCTCCTAAGTGTTCCACTTTCTGTTGGATGGCTTTACCTGCCGTGTTATTCAGGGTTGAGTACCTGTTAAGTGTTCCACTTTCTGTTGGATGACTTTACCTGCTGTGTCATTCAGGGTTGAGTACCTCCTAAGTGTTCCACTTTCTGTTGAATGGCTTTACCTGCTGTGTTATTCAGGGTTGAGTACCTCCTAAGTGTTCCACTTTCTGTTGGATGGCTTTACCTGCTGTGTTATTCAGGGTTGAGTACCTCCTAAGTGTTCCACTTTCTGTTGAATGGCTTTACCTGCTGTGTTATTCACGGTTGAGTACCTCCTAAGTGTTCCACTTTCTGTTGGATGGCTTTACCTGCTGTGTTGTTCAGGGTTGAGTACCTTCTAAGTGTTCCACTTTCTGTTGAATGGCTTTACCTGCTATGTTATTCAGGGTTGAGTACCTCCTAAGTGTTCCACTTTCTGTTGGATGGCTTAACTTGCTGAGATATTCAGGGTTGAGTACCTCCTAAGTGTTCCACTTTCTGTTGGATGGCTTTACCTGCTGTGTTATTCAGGGTTGAGTACCTCCTAAGTGTTCCACTTTCTGTTGAATGGCTTTACCTGCCGTGTTATTCAGGGTTGAGTACCTGTTAAGTGTTCCACTTTCTGTTGGATGACTTTACCTGCTGTGTCATTCAGGGTTGAGTACCTCCTAAGTGTTCCACTTTCTGTTGAATGGCTTTACCTGCCGTGTTATTCAGGGTTGAGTACCTCCTAAGTGTTCCACTTTCTGTTGGATGGCTTTACCTGCTGTGTTATTCAGGGTTGAGTACCTCCTAAGTGTTCCACTTTCTGTTGAATGGCTTTACCTGCTGTGTTATTCACGGTTGAGTACCTCCTAAGTGTTCCACTTTCTGTTGGATGGCTTTACCTGCTGTGTTGTTCAGGGTTGAGTACCTCCTAAGTGTTCCACTTTCTGTTGGATTGCTTTACCTGTTATGTTATTCAGGGTTGAGTACCTCCTAAGTGTTCCACTTTCTGTTTGATGGCTTTACCTGCTGTGTTATTCAGGGTTGAGTACCTCCTAAGTGTTCCACTTTCTGTTGAATGGCTTTACCTGCTGTGTCATTCAGGGTTGAGTACCTCCTGAGTGTTCCACTTTCTGTTTGATGGCTTTACATGCTGTGTTATTCAGGGTTGAGTACCTCCTAAGTGTTCCACTTTCTGTTGAATGGCTTTACCTGCTGTGTCATTCAGGGTTGAGTACCTCCTGAGTGTTCCACTTTCTGTTGAATGGCTTTACCTGCTGTGTTATTCAGGGTTGAGTACCTCCTAAGTGATCCACTTTCTGTTGAATGGCTTTACCTGCTGTGTCATTCAGGGTTGAGTACCTCCTAAGTGTTCCACTTTCTGTTGAATGGCTTTACCTGCTGAGATATTCAGGGTTGAGTACCTCCTAAGTGTTCCACTTTCTGTTGAATGACTTAACCTGCTGTATTATTCAGGGTTAAGTATCACCTAAGTGTTCCACTTTCTGTTGAATGGCTTTACCTGCTGTGTTGTTCAGGGTTGAGTACCTGTTAAGTGTTCCACTTTCTGTTGAATGGCTTTACCTGCTGTGTTATTCAGGGTTAGGAACTCAGTACTCAGTTTCTTTTTCAGGAGCTCCAGTACCAGCATCTGGTCATCTGTTATCATGTGAAACTGATGAATCTGGTTCGAACCCCAGGAATATCGAGCGTGTCCACCAGTTGTTACTGTCACCACCAGAACACACCACAGAATGCAGCTTACACTTTGAGTAACACGAACAGTAGCATCTAACACAGCAGGAAAGCGGGTTGTAATTGTGTCCATATCTCCATTATGTAGCTATATCAGCTCCTTAAAAATCAAGTTGCTCCTGGCTTTTAAGTCCTTAGAAAATATTTTATTGGGAGTGTGCTGTCATGAGTCTGGTTCGTCCAGGAAACATAGACTCACTGAACTGAGCACTATTACATTTGCGAAACTGTGTATCTAATAATGTCATTTTCTTTTTAATAGAGATGGTCCTCAGGCCGATTATCTCCCCTAGACTGATTGATGGCTGGATCAAGTTGACCTCTCCTGTAATCAGACTTCCGTGCACACCTGGACTTCTTTGCATGATCCTTATGTTTTTGAGCCAACAACGAAAGATTTCTTATCTGGACCTCTGGTAAGTACTGGCGATGATGTTGGTACAATTCTTTTGAGCTGATTTGGTCCAGCTTACAATTCATCTCTGCACTCAGAGTACCTCCTAAGTGTTCCACTTTCTGTTGAATGGCTTTACCTGCTGTGCTATTCAGGGTTGAGTACCTCCCAAGTGTTCCACTTTCTGTTGGATGACTTTACCTGCTGTGTCATTCAGGGTTGAGTACCTCCTAAGTGTTCCACTTTCTGTTGAATGGCTTTACCTGCCGTGTTATTCAGGGTTGAGTACCTCCTAAGTGTTCCACTTTCTCTTGGATGGCTTTACCTGCTGTGTTATTCAGGGTTGAGTACCTCCTAAGTGTTCCACTTTCTGTTGAATGGCTTTACCTGCTGTGTTATTCACGGTTGAGTACCTCCTAAGTGTTCCACTTTCTGTTGGATGGCTTTACCTGCTGTGTTGTTCAGGGTTGAGTACCTCCTAAGTGTTCCACTTTCTGTTGGATTGCTTTACCTGTTATGTTATTCAGGGTTGAGTACCTCCTAAGTGTTCCACTTTCTGTTTGATGGCTTTACCTGCTGTGTTATTCACGGTTGAGTACCTCCTAAGTGTTCCACTTTCTGTTGAATGGCTTTACCTGCTGTGTCATTCAGGGTTGAGTACCTCCTGAGTGTTCCACTTTCTGTTTGATGGCTTTACATGCTGTGTTATTCAGGGTTGAGTACCTCCTAAGTGTTCCACTTTCTGTTGAATGGCTTTACCTGCTGTGTCATTCAGGGTTGAGTACCTCCTGAGTGTTCCACTTTCTGTTGAATGGCTTTACCTGCTGTGTTATTCAGGGTTGAGTACCTCCTAAGTGTTCCACTTTCTGTTGAATGGCTTTACCTGCTGTGTCATTCAGGGTTGAGTACCTCCTAAGTGTTCCACTTTCTGTTGGATGGCTTTACCTGCTGAGATATTCAGGGTTGAGTACCTCCTAAGTGTTCCACTTTCTGTTGAATGACTTAACCTGCTGTATTATTCAGGGTTAAGTATCACCTAAGTGTTCCACTTTCTGTTGAATGGCTTTACCTGCTGTGTTGTTCAGGGTTGAGTACCTGTTAAGTGTTCCACTTTCTGTTGAATGGCTTTACCTGCTGTGTTATTCAGGGTTAGGAACTCAGTACTCAGTTTCTTTTTCAGGAGCTCCAGTACCAGCATCTGGTCATCTGTTATCATGTGAAACTGATGAATCTGGTTCGAACCCCAGGAATATCGAGCGTGTCCACCAGTTGTTACTGTCACCACCAGAACACACCACAGAATGCAGCTTACACTTTGAGTAACACGAACAGTAGCATCTAACACAGCAGGAAAGCGGGTTGTAATTGTGTCCATATCTCCATTATGTAGCTATATCAGCTCCTTAAAAATCAAGTTGCTCCTGGCTTTTAAGTCCTTAGAAAATATTTTATTGGGAGTGTGCTGTCATGAGTCTGGTTCGTCCAGGAAACATAGACTCACTGAACTGAGCACTATTACATTTGCGAAACTGTGTATCTAATAATGTCATTTTCTTTTTAATAGAGATGGTCCTCAGGCCGATTATCTCCCCTAGACTGATTGATGGCTGGATCAAGTTGACCTCTCCTGTAATCAGACTTCCGTGCACACCTGGACTTCTTTGCATGATCCTTATGTTTTTGAGCCAACAACGAAAGATTTCTTATCTGGACCTCTGGTAAGTACTGGCGATGATGTTGGTACAATTCTTTTGAGCTGATTTGGTCCAGCTTACAATTCATCTCTGCACTCAGAGTACCTCCTAAGTGTTCCACTTTCTGTTGAATGGCTTTACCTGCTGTGCTATTCAGGGTTGAGTACCTCCCAAGTGTTCCACTTTCTGTTGGATGGCTTTACCTGCGGTGTTATTCAGGGTTGAGTACCTCCTAAGTGTTCCACTTTCTGTTGAATGGCTTTACCTGCCGTGTTATTCAGGGTTGAGTACCTCCTAAGTGTTCCACTTTCTGTTGAATGGCTTTACCTGCTGTATTATTCAGGGTTGGGTACCTCTTAAGTGTTCCACTTTCTATTTGATGGCTTTACCTGCTGTGTTATTCAGGGTTGAGTACCTGTTAAGTGTTCCACTTTCTGTTTTATGACTTTACCTGCTGTGTCATTCAGGGTTGAGTACCTCCTGAGTGTTCCACTTTCTGTTTGATGGCTTTACATGCTGTGTTATTCAGGGTTGAGTACCTCCTAAGTGTTCCACTTTCTGTTGAATGGCTTTACCTGCTGTGTCATTCAGGGTTGAGTACCTCCTGAGTGTTCCACTTTCTGTTGAATGGCTTTACCTGCCGTGTTATTCAGGGTTGAGTACCTCCTAAGTGTTCCACTTTCTGTTGAATGGCTTTACCTGCTGTATTATTCAGGGTTGGGTACCTCTTAAGTGTTCCACTTTCTATTTGATGGCTTTACCTGCTGTGTTATTCAGGGTTGAGTACCTGTTAAGTGTTCCACTTTCTGTTTTATGACTTTACCTGCTGTGTCATTCAGGGTTGAGTACCTCCTAAGTGTTCCACTTTCTGTTGGATGGCTTTACCTGCCGTGTTATTCAGGGTTGAGTACCTCCTAAGTGTTCCACTTTCTGTTGAATGGCTTTACCTGCTGTGTTATTCACGGTTGAGTACCTTCTAAGTGTTTCACTTTCTGTTGGATGGCTTTACCTGCTGTGTTGTTCAGGGTTGAGTACCTCCTAATTGTTCCACTTTCTGTTGGATGGCTTTACCTGTTATGTTATTCAGGGTTGAGTACCTCCTAAATGTTCCACTTTCTGTTTGATGGCTTTACCTGCTGTGATATTCAGGGTTGAGTACCTCCTAAGTGTTCCACTTTCTGTTGAATGGCTTTACCTGCTGTGTCATTCAGGGTTGAGTACCTCCTAAGTGTTCCACTTTCTGTTGAATGGCTTTACCTGCTGTGTTATTCAGGGTTGAGTACCTCCTAAGTGTTCCACTTTCTGTTGGATGGCTTTACCTGCTGTGTCATTCAGGGTTGAGTACCTCCTAAGTGTTCCACTTTCTGTTGAATGGCTTTACCTGCTGTGTTATTCAGGGTTGAGTACCTCCTAAGTGTTCTACTTTCTGTTGAATGGCTTTACCTGCTGTGTCATTCAGGGTTGAGTACCTCCTAAGTGTTCCACTTTCTGTTGGATGGCTTTACCTGCTGGGATATTCAGGGTTGAGTACCTCCTAAGTGTTCCACTTTCTGTTGAATGACTTAACCTGCTTTGTTATTCAGGGTTAAGTATCACCTAAGTGTTCCACTTTCTGTTGAATGGCTTTACCTGCTGTGTTGTTCAGGGTTGAGTACCTGTTAAGTGTTCCACTTTCTGTTGAATGGCTTTACCTGCTGTGTTATTCAGGGTTAGGAACTCAGTACTCAGTTTCTTTTTCAGGAGCTCCAGTACCAGCATCTGGTCATCTGTTATCATGTGAAACTGATGAATCTGGTTCGAACCCCAGGAATATCGAGCGTGTCCACCAGTTGTTACTGTCACCACCAGAACACACCACAGAATGCAGCTTACACTTTGAGTAACACGAACAGTAGCATCTAACACAGCAGGAAAGCGGGTTGTAATTGTGTCCATATCTCCATTATGTAGCTATATCAGCTCCTTAAAAATCAAGTTGCTCCTGGCTTTTAAGTCCTTAGAAAATATTTTATTGGGAGTGTGCTGTCATGAGTCTGGTTCGTCCAGGAAACATAGACTCACTGAACTGAGCACTATTACATTTGCGAAACTGTGTATCTAATAATGTCATTTTCTTTTTAATAGAGATGGTCCTCAGGCCGATTATCTCCCCTAGACTGATTGATGGCTGGATCAAGTTGACCTCTCCTGTAATCAGACTTCCGTGCACACCTGGACTTCTTTGCATGATCCTTATGTTTTTGAGCCAACAACGAAAGATTTCTTATCTGGACCTCTGGTAAGTACTGGCGATGATGTTGGTACAATTCTTTTGAGCTGATTTGGTCCAGCTTACAATTCATCTCTGCACTCAGAGTACCTCCTAAGTGTTCCACTTTCTGTTGAATGGCTTTACCTGCTGTGCTATTCAGGGTTGAGTACCTCCCAAGTGTTCCACTTTCTGTTGGATGACTTTACCTGCTGTGTCATTCAGGGTTGAGTACCTCCTAAGTGTTCCACTTTCTGTTGAATGGCTTTACCTGCCGTGTTATTCAGGGTTGAGTACCTCCTAAGTGTTCCACTTTCTCTTGGATGGCTTTACCTGCTGTGTTATTCAGGGTTGAGTACCTCCTAAGTGTTCCACTTTCTGTTGAATGGCTTTACCTGCTGTGTTATTCACGGTTGAGTACCTCCTAAGTGTTCCACTTTCTGTTGGATGGCTTTACCTGCTGTGTTGTTCAGGGTTGAGTACCTCCTAAGTGTTCCACTTTCTGTTGGATTGCTTTACCTGTTATGTTATTCAGGGTTGAGTACCTCCTAAGTGTTCCACTTTCTGTTTGATGGCTTTACCTGCTGTGTTATTCACGGTTGAGTACCTCCTAAGTGTTCCACTTTCTGTTGAATGGCTTTACCTGCTGTGTCATTCAGGGTTGAGTACCTCCTGAGTGTTCCACTTTCTGTTTGATGGCTTTACATGCTGTGTTATTCAGGGTTGAGTACCTCCTAAGTGTTCCACTTTCTGTTGAATGGCTTTACCTGCTGTGTCATTCAGGGTTGAGTACCTCCTGAGTGTTCCACTTTCTGTTGAATGGCTTTACCTGCTGTGTTATTCAGGGTTGAGTACCTCCTAAGTGTTCCACTTTCTGTTGAATGGCTTTACCTGCTGTGTCATTCAGGGTTGAGTACCTCCTAAGTGTTCCACTTTCTGTTGGATGGCTTTACCTGCTGAGATATTCAGGGTTGAGTACCTCCTAAGTGTTCCACTTTCTGTTGAATGACTTAACCTGCTGTATTATTCAGGGTTAAGTATCACCTAAGTGTTCCACTTTCTGTTGAATGGCTTTACCTGCTGTGTTGTTCAGGGTTGAGTACCTGTTAAGTGTTCCACTTTCTGTTGAATGGCTTTACCTGCTGTGTTATTCAGGGTTAGGAACTCAGTACTCAGTTTCTTTTTCAGGAGCTCCAGTACCAGCATCTGGTCATCTGTTATCATGTGAAACTGATGAATCTGGTTCGAACCCCAGGAATATCGAGCGTGTCCACCAGTTGTTACTGTCACCACCAGAACACACCACAGAATGCAGCTTACACTTTGAGTAACACGAACAGTAGCATCTAACACAGCAGGAAAGCGGGTTGTAATTGTGTCCATATCTCCATTATGTAGCTATATCAGCTCCTTAAAAATCAAGTTGCTCCTGGCTTTTAAGTCCTTAGAAAATATTTTATTGGGAGTGTGCTGTCATGAGTCTGGTTCGTCCAGGAAACATAGACTCACTGAACTGAGCACTATTACATTTGCGAAACTGTGTATCTAATAATGTCATTTTCTTTTTAATAGAGATGGTCCTCAGGCCGATTATCTCCCCTAGACTGATTGATGGCTGGATCAAGTTGACCTCTCCTGTAATCAGACTTCCGTGCACACCTGGACTTCTTTGCATGATCCTTATGTTTTTGAGCCAACAACGAAAGATTTCTTATCTGGACCTCTGGTAAGTACTGGCGATGATGTTGGTACAATTCTTTTGAGCTGATTTGGTCCAGCTTACAATTCATCTCTGCACTCAGAGTACCTCCTAAGTGTTCCACTTTCTGTTGAATGGCTTTACCTGCTGTGCTATTCAGGGTTGAGTACCTCCCAAGTGTTCCACTTTCTGTTGGATGGCTTTACCTGCGGTGTTATTCAGGGTTGAGTACCTCCTAAGTGTTCCACTTTCTGTTGAATGGCTTTACCTGCCGTGTTATTCAGGGTTGAGTACCTCCTAAGTGTTCCACTTTCTGTTGAATGGCTTTACCTGCTGTATTATTCAGGGTTGGGTACCTCTTAAGTGTTCCACTTTCTATTTGATGGCTTTACCTGCTGTGTTATTCAGGGTTGAGTACCTGTTAAGTGTTCCACTTTCTGTTTTATGACTTTACCTGCTGTGTCATTCAGGGTTGAGTACCTCCTGAGTGTTCCACTTTCTGTTTGATGGCTTTACATGCTGTGTTATTCAGGGTTGAGTACCTCCTAAGTGTTCCACTTTCTGTTGAATGGCTTTACCTGCTGTGTCATTCAGGGTTGAGTACCTCCTGAGTGTTCCACTTTCTGTTGAATGGCTTTACCTGCTGTGTTATTCAGGGTTGAGTACCTCCTAAGTGTTCCACTTTCTGTTGAATGGCTTTACCTGCTGTGTCATTCAGGGTTGAGTACCTCCTAAGTGTTCCACTTTCTGTTGGATGGCTTTACCTGCTGAGATATTCAGGGTTGAGTACCTCCTAAGTGTTCCACTTTCTGTTGAATGACTTAACCTGCTGTATTATTCAGGGTTAAGTATCACCTAAGTGTTCCACTTTCTGTTGAATGGCTTTACCTGCTGTGTTGTTCAGGGTTGAGTACCTGTTAAGTGTTCCACTTTCTGTTGAATGGCTTTACCTGCTGTGTTATTCAGGGTTAGGAACTCAGTACTCAGTTTCTTTTTCAGGAGCTCCAGTACCAGCATCTGGTCATCTGTTATCATGTGAAACTGATGAATCTGGTTCGAACCCCAGGAATATCGAGCGTGTCCACCAGTTGTTACTGTCACCACCAGAACACACCACAGAATGCAGCTTACACTTTGAGTAACACGAACAGTAGCATCTAACACAGCAGGAAAGCGGGTTGTAATTGTGTCCATATCTCCATTATGTAGCTATATCAGCTCCTTAAAAATCAAGTTGCTCCTGGCTTTTAAGTCCTTAGAAAATATTTTATTGGGAGTGTGCTGTCATGAGTCTGGTTCGTCCAGGAAACATAGACTCACTGAACTGAGCACTATTACATTTGCGAAACTGTGTATCTAATAATGTCATTTTCTTTTTAATAGAGATGGTCCTCAGGCCGATTATCTCCCCTAGACTGATTGATGGCTGGATCAAGTTGACCTCTCCTGTAATCAGACTTCCGTGCACACCTGGACTTCTTTGCATGATCCTTATGTTTTTGAGCCAACAACGAAAGATTTCTTATCTGGACCTCTGGTAAGTACTGGCGATGATGTTGGTACAATTCTTTTGAGCTGATTTGGTCCAGCTTACAATTCATCTCTGCACTCAGAGTACCTCCTAAGTGTTCCACTTTCTGTTGAATGGCTTTACCTGCTGTGCTATTCAGGGTTGAGTACCTCCCAAGTGTTCCACTTTCTGTTGGATGGCTTTACCTGCGGTGTTATTCAGGGTTGAGTACCTCCTAAGTGTTCCACTTTCTGTTGAATGGCTTTACCTGCCGTGTTATTCAGGGTTGAGTACCTCCTAAGTGTTCCACTTTCTGTTGAATGGCTTTACCTGCTGTATTATTCAGGGTTGGGTACCTCTTAAGTGTTCCACTTTCTATTTGATGGCTTTACCTGCTGTGTTATTCAGGGTTGAGTACCTGTTAAGTGTTCCACTTTCTGTTTTATGACTTTACCTGCTGTGTCATTCAGGGTTGAGTACCTCCTAAGTGTTCCACTTTCTGTTGGATGGCTTTACCTGCCGTGTTATTCAGGGTTGAGTACCTCCTAAGTGTTCCACTTTCTGTTGAATGGCTTTACCTGCTGTGTTATTCACGGTTGAGTACCTTCTAAGTGTTTCACTTTCTGTTGGATGGCTTTACCTGCTGTGTTGTTCAGGGTTGAGTACCTCCTAATTGTTCCACTTTCTGTTGGATTGCTTTACCTGTTATGTTATTCAGGGTTGAGTACCTCCTAAATGTTCCACTTTCTGTTTGATGGCTTTACCTGCTGTGATATTCAGGGTTGAGTACCTCCTAAGTGTTCCACTTTCTGTTGAATGGCTTTACCTGCTGTGTCATTCAGGGTTGAGTACCTCCTAAGTGTTCCACTTTCTGTTGAATGGCTTTACCTGCTGTGTTATTCAGGGTTGAGTACCTCCTAAGTGTTCCACTTTCTGTTGGATGGCTTTACCTGCTGTGTCATTCAGGGTTGAGTACCTCCTAAGTGTTCCACTTTCTGTTGAATGGCTTTACCTGCTGTGTTATTCACGGTTGAGTACCTCCTAAGTGTTCCACTTTCTGTTGGATGGCTTTACCTGCTGAGATATTCAGGGTTGAGTACCTCCTAAGTGTTCCACTTTCTGTTGGATGGCTTTACCTGCTGTGTTATTCAGGGTTGAGTACCTCCTAAGTCTTCAACTTTCTGTTGAATGGCTTTACCTGCCGTGTTATTCAGGGTTGAGTACCTCCTAAGTGTTCCACTTTCTGTTGAATGACTTAACCTGCTTTGTTATTCAGGGTTAAGTATCACCTAAGTGTTCCACTTTCTGTTGAATGGCTTTACCTGCTGTGTTGTTCAGGGTTGAGTACCTGTTAAGTGTTCCACTTTCTGTTTGATGGCTTTACCTGCTGTGTTATTCAGGGTTAGGAACTCAGTACTCAGTTTCTTTTTCAGGAGCTCCAGTACCAGCATCTGGTCATCTGTTATCATGTGAAACTGATGAATCTGGTTCGAACCCCAGGAATATCGAGCGTGTCCACCAGTTGTTACTGTCACCACCAGAACACACCACAGAATGCAGCTTACACTTTGAGTAACACGAACAGTAGCATCTAACACAGCAGGAAAGCGGGTTGTAATTGTGTCCATATCTCCATTATGTAGCTATATCAGCTCCTTAAAAATCAAGTTGCTCCTGGCTTTTAAGTCCTTAGAAAATATTTTATTGGGAGTGTGCTGTCATGAGTCTGGTTCGTCCAGGAAACATAGACTCACTGAACTGAGCACTATTACATTTGCGAAACTGTGTATCTAATAATGTCATTTTCTTTTTAATAGAGATGGTCCTCCGGCCGATTATCTCCCCTAGACTGATTGATGGCTGGATCAAGTTGACCTCTCCTGTAATCAGACTTCCGTGCACACCTGGACTTCTTTGCATGATCCTTATGTTTTTGAGCCAACAACGAAAGATTTCTTATCTGGACCTCTGGTAAGTACTGGCGATGATGTTGGTACAATTCTTTTGAGCTGATTTGGTCCAGCTTACAATTCATCTCTGCACTCAGAGTACCTCCTAAGTGTTCCACTTTCTGTTGAATGGCTTTACCTGCTGTGCTATTCAGGGTTGAGTACCTCCCAAGTGTTCCACTTTCTGTTGGATGGCTTTACCTGCGGTGTTATTCAGGGTTGAGTACCTCCTAAGTGTTCCACTTTCTGTTGAATGGCTTTACCTGCCGTGTTATTCAGGGTTGAGTACCTCCTAAGTGTTCCACTTTCTGTTGAATGGCTTTACCTGCTGTATTATTCAGGGTTGGGTACCTCTTAAGTGTTCCACTTTCTATTTGATGGCTTTACCTGCTTTGTTATTCAGGGTTGAGTACCTGTTAAGTGTTCCACTTTCTGTTGGATGACTTTACCTGCTGTGTCATTCAGGGTTGAGTACCTCCTAAGTGTTCCACTTTCTGTTGGATGGCTTTACCTGCCGTGTTATTCAGGGTTGAGTACCTCCTAAGTGTTCCACTTTCTGTTGAATGGCTTTACCTGCTGTGTTATTCACGGTTGAGTACCTTCTAAGTGTTTCACTTTCTGTTGGATGGCTTTACCTGCTGTGTTGTTCAGGGTTGAGTACCTCCTAATTGTTCCACTTTCTGTTGGATTGCTTTACCTGTTATGTTATTCAGGGTTGAGTACCTCCTAAATGTTCCACTTTCTGTTTGATGGCTTTACCTGCTGTGATATTCAGGGTTGAGTACCTCCTAAGTGTTCCACTTTCTGTTGAATGGCTTTACCTGCTGTGTCATTCAGGGTTGAGTACCTCCTAAGTGTTCCACTTTCTGTTGAATGGCTTTACCTGCTGTGTTATTCAGGGTTGAGTACCTCCTAAGTGTTCCACTTTCTGTTGGATGGCTTTACCTGCTGTGTCATTCAGGGTTGAGTACCTCCTAAGTGTTCCACTTTCTGTTGGATGGCTTTACCTGCTGTATTATTCACGGTTGAGTACCTCCTAAGTGTTCCACTTTCTTTTGGATGGCTTTACCTGCTGAGATATTCAGGGTTGAGTACCTCCTAAGTGTTCCACTTTCTGTTGGATGGCTTTACCTGCTGTGTTATTCAGGGTTGAGTACCTCCTAAGTGTTCCACTTTCTGTTGGATGGCTTTACCTGCTGTGTTATTCAGGGTTGAGTACCTCCTAAGTGTTCTACTTTCTGTTGAATGGCTTTACCTGCTGTGTCATTCAGGGTTGAGTACCTCCTAAGTGTTCCACTTTCTGTTGAATGACTTAACCTGCTTTGTTATTCAGGGTTAAGTATCACCTAAGTGTTCCACTTTCTGTTGAATGGCTTTACCTGCTGTGTTGTTCAGGGTTGAGTACCTGTTAAGTGTTCCACTTTCTGTTGAATGGCTTTACCTGCTGTGTTATTCAGGGTTAGGAACTCAGTACTCAGTTTCTTTTTCAGGAGCTCCAGTACCAGCATCTGGTCATCTGTTATCATGTGAAACTGATGAATCTGGTTCGAACCCCAGGAATATCGAGCGTGTCCACCAGTTGTTACTGTCACCACCAGAACACACCACAGAATGCAGCTTACACTTTGAGTAACACGAACAGTAGCATCTAACACAGCAGGAAAGCGGGTTGTAATTGTGTCCATATCTCCATTATGTAGCTATATCAGCTCCTTAAAAATCAAGTTGCTCCTGGCTTTTAAGTCCTTAGAAAATATTTTATTGGGAGTGTGCTGTCATGAGTCTGGTTCGTCCAGGAAACATAGACTCACTGAACTGAGCACTATTACATTTGCGAAACTGTGTATCTAATAATGTCATTTTCTTTTTAATAGAGATGGTCCTCAGGCCGATTATCTCCCCTAGACTGATTGATGGCTGGATCAAGTTGACCTCTCCTGTAATCAGACTTCCGTGCACACCTGGACTTCTTTGCATGATCCTTATGTTTTTGAGCCAACAACGAAAGATTTCTTATCTGGACCTCTGGTAAGTACTGGCGATGATGTTGGTACAATTCTTTTGAGCTGATTTGGTCCAGCTTACAATTCATCTCTGCACTCAGAGTACCTCCTAAGTGTTCCACTTTCTGTTGAATGGCTTTACCTGCTGTGCTATTCAGGGTTGAGTACCTCCCAAGTGTTCCACTTTCTGTTGGATGGCTTTACCTGCGGTGTTATTCAGGGTTGAGTACCTCCTAAGTGTTCCACTTTCTGTTGAATGGCTTTACCTGCCGTGTTATTCAGGGTTGAGTACCTCCTAAGTGTTCCACTTTCTGTTGAATGGCTTTACCTGCTGTATTATTCAGGGTTGGGTACCTCTTAAGTGTTCCACTTTCTATTTGATGGCTTTACCTGCTGTGTTATTCAGGGTTGAGTACCTGTTAAGTGTTCCACTTTCTGTTTTATGACTTTACCTGCTGTGTCATTCAGGGTTGAGTACCTCCTAAGTGTTCCACTTTCTGTTGGATGGCTTTACCTGCCGTGTTATTCAGGGTTGAGTACCTCCTAAGTGTTCCACTTTCTGTTGAATGGCTTTACCTGCTGTGTTATTCACGGTTGAGTACCTTCTAAGTGTTTCACTTTCTGTTGGATGGCTTTACCTGCTGTGTTGTTCAGGGTTGAGTACCTCCTAATTGTTCCACTTTCTGTTGGATGGCTTTACCTGTTATGTTATTCAGGGTTGAGTACCTCCTAAATGTTCCACTTTCTGTTTGATGGCTTTACCTGCTGTGATATTCAGGGTTGAGTACCTCCTAAGTGTTCCACTTTCTGTTGAATGGCTTTACCTGCTGTGTCATTCAGGGTTGAGTACCTCCTAAGTGTTCCACTTTCTGTTGAATGGCTTTACCTGCTGTGTTATTCAGGGTTGAGTACCTCCTAAGTGTTCCACTTTCTGTTGGATGGCTTTACCTGCTGTGTCATTCAGGGTTGAGTACCTCCTAAGTGTTCCACTTTCTGTTGAATGGCTTTACCTGCTGTGTTATTCAGGGTTGAGTACCTCCTAAGTGTTCTACTTTCTGTTGAATGGCTTTACCTGCTGTGTCATTCAGGGTTGAGTACCTCCTAAGTGTTCCACTTTCTGTTGGATGGCTTTACCTGCTGGGATATTCAGGGTTGAGTACCTCCTAAGTGTTCCACTTTCTGTTGAATGACTTAACCTGCTTTGTTATTCAGGGTTAAGTATCACCTAAGTGTTCCACTTTCTGTTGAATGGCTTTACCTGCTGTGTTGTTCAGGGTTGAGTACCTGTTAAGTGTTCCACTTTCTGTTGAATGGCTTTACCTGCTGTGTTATTCAGGGTTAGGAACTCAGTACTCAGTTTCTTTTTCAGGAGCTCCAGTACCAGCATCTGGTCATCTGTTATCATGTGAAACTGATGAATCTGGTTCGAACCCCAGGAATATCGAGCGTGTCCACCAGTTGTTACTGTCACCACCAGAACACACCACAGAATGCAGCTTACACTTTGAGTAACACGAACAGTAGCATCTAACACAGCAGGAAAGCGGGTTGTAATTGTGTCCATATCTCCATTATGTAGCTATATCAGCTCCTTAAAAATCAAGTTGCTCCTGGCTTTTAAGTCCTTAGAAAATATTTTATTGGGAGTGTGCTGTCATGAGTCTGGTTCGTCCAGGAAACATAGACTCACTGAACTGAGCACTATTACATTTGCGAAACTGTGTATCTAATAATGTCATTTTCTTTTTAATAGAGATGGTCCTCAGGCCGATTATCTCCCCTAGACTGATTGATGGCTGGATCAAGTTGACCTCTCCTGTAATCAGACTTCCGTGCACACCTGGACTTCTTTGCATGATCCTTATGTTTTTGAGCCAACAACGAAAGATTTCTTATCTGGACCTCTGGTAAGTACTGGCGATGATGTTGGTACAATTCTTTTGAGCTGATTTGGTCCAGCTTACAATTCATCTCTGCACTCAGAGTACCTCCTAAGTGTTCCACTTTCTGTTGAATGGCTTTACCTGCTGTGCTATTCAGGGTTGAGTACCTCCCAAGTGTTCCACTTTCTGTTGGATGGCTTTACCTGCGGTGTTATTCAGGGTTGAGTACCTCCTAAGTGTTCCACTTTCTGTTGAATGGCTTTACCTGCCGTGTTATTCAGGGTTGAGTACCTCCTAAGTGTTCCACTTTCTGTTGAATGGCTTTACCTGCTGTATTATTCAGGGTTGGGTACCTCTTAAGTGTTCCACTTTCTATTTGATGGCTTTACCTGCTGTATTATTCAGGGTTGGGTACCTCTTAAGTGTTCCACTTTCTATTTGATGGCTTTACCTGCTGTGTTATTCAGGGTTGAGTACCTGTTAAGTGTTCCACTTTCTGTTTTATGACTTTACCTGCTGTGTCATTCAGGGTTGAGTACCTCCTAAGTGTTCCACTTTCTGTTGGATGGCTTTACCTGCCGTGTTATTCAGGGTTGAGTACCTCCTAAGTGTTCCACTTTCTGTTGAATGTCTTTACCTGCTGTGTTATTCACGGTTGAGTACCTTCTAAGTGTTTCACTTTCTGTTGGATGGCTTTACCTGCTGTGTTGTTCAGGGTTGAGTACCTCCTAATTGTTCCACTTTCTGTTGGATTGCTTTACCTGTTATGTTATTTAGGGTTGAGTACCTCCCAAGTGTTCCACTTTCTGTTTGATGGCTTTACCTGCTGTGATATTCAGGGTTGAGTACCTCCTAAGTGTTCCACTTTCTGTTGAATGGCTTTACCTGCTGTGTCATTCAGGGTTGAGTACCTCCTAAGTGTTCCACTTTCTGTTGAATGGCTTTACCTGCTGTGTTATTCAGGGTTGAGTACCTCCTAAGTGTTCCACTTTCTGTTGGATGGCTTTACCTGCTGTGTCATTCAGGGTTGAGTACCTCCTAAGTGTTCCACTTTCTGTTGAATGGCTTTACCTGCTGTGTTATTCACGGTTGAGTACCTCCTAAGTGTTCCACTTTCTGTTGGATGGCTTTACCTGCTGTGTTGTTCAGGGTAGAGTACCTCCTAAGTGTTCCACTTTCTGTTGGATTGCTTTACCTGTTATGTTATTCAGGGTTGAGTACCTCCTAAATGTTCCACTTTCTGTTTGATGGCTTTACCTGCTGTGATATTCAGGGTTGAGTACCTCCTAAGTGTTCCACTTTCTGTTGAATGGCTTTACCTGCTGTGTCATTCAGGGTTGAGTACCTCCTGAGTGTTCCACTTTCTGTTGAATGGCTTTACCTGCTGTGTTATTCAGGGTTGAGTACCTCCTAAGTGTTCCACTTTCTGTTGAATGGCTTTACCTGCTGTGTCATTCAGGGTTGAGTACCTCCTAAGTGTTCCACTTTCTGTTGGATGGCTTTACCTGCTGGGATATTCAGGGTTGAGTACCTCCTAAGTGTTCCACTTTCTGTTGAATGGCTTTACCTGCTTTGTAATTCAGGGTTAAGTATCACCTAAGTGTTCCACTTTCTGTTGAATGGCTTTACCTGCTGTGTTGTTCAGGGTTGAGTACCTGTTAAGTGTTCCACTTTCTGTTTGATGGCTTTACCTGCTGTGTTATTCAGGGTTAGGAACTCAGTACTCAGTTTCTTTTTCAGGAGCTCCAGTACCAGCATCTGGTCATCTGTTATCATGTGAAACTGATGAATCTGGTTCGAACCCCAGGAATATCGAGCGTGTCCACCAGTTGTTACTGTCACCACCAGAACACACCACAGAATGCAGCTTACACTTTGAGTAACACGAACAGTAGCATCTAACACAGCAGGAAAGCGGGTTGTAATTGTGTCCATATCTCCATTATGTAGCTATATCAGCTCCTTAAAAATCAAGTTGCTCCTGGCTTTTAAGTCCTTAGAAAATATTTTATTGGGAGTGTGCTGTCATGAGTCTGGTTCGTCCAGGAAACATAGACTCACTGAACTGAGCACTATTACATTTGCGAAACTGTGTATCTAATAATGTCATTTTCTTTTTAATAGAGATGGTCCTCAGGCCGATTATCTCCCCTAGACTGATTGATGGCTGGATCAAGTTGACCTCTCCTGTAATCAGACTTCCGTGCACACCTGGACTTCTTTGCATGATCCTTATGTTTTTGAGCCAACAACGAAAGATTTCTTATCTGGACCTCTGGTAAGTACTGGCGATGATGTTGGTACAATTCTTTTGAGCTGATTTGGTCCAGCTTACAATTCATCTCTGCACTCAGAGTACCTCCTAAGTGTTCCACTTTCTGTTGAATGGCTTTACCTGCTGTGCTATTCAGGGTTGAGTACCTCCCAAGTGTTCCACTTTCTGTTGGATGGCTTTACCTGCGGTGTTATTCAGGGTTGAGTACCTCCTAAGTGTTCCACTTTCTGTTGAATGGCTTTACCTGCCGTGTTATTCAGGGTTGAGTACCTCCTAAGTGTTCCACTTTCTGTTGAATGGCTTTACCTGCTGTATTATTCAGGGTTGGGTACCTCTTAAGTGTTCCACTTTCTATTTGATGGCTTTACCTGCTGTGTTATTCAGGGTTGAGTACCTGTTAAGTGTTCCACTTTCTGTTTTATGACTTTACCTGCTGTGTCATTCAGGGTTGAGTACCTCCTAAGTGTTCCACTTTCTGTTGGATGGCTTTACCTGCCATGTTATTCAGGGTTGAGTACCTCCTAAGTGTTCCACTTTCTGTTGAATGGCTTTACCTGCTGTGTTATTCACGGTTGAGTACCTTCTAAGTGTTTCACTTTCTGTTGGATGGCTTTACCTGCTGTGTTGTTCAGGGTTGAGTACCTCTTAATTGTTCCACTTTCTGTTGGATTGCTTTACCTGTTATGTTATTCAGGGTTGAGTACCTCCTAAATGTTCCACTTTCTGTTTGATGGCTTTACCTGCTGTGATATTCAGGGTTGAGTACCTCCTAAGTGTTCCACTTTCTGTTGAATGGCTTTACCTGCTGTGTCATTCAGGGTTGAGTACCTCCTAAGTGTTCCACTTTCTGTTGAATGGCTTTACCTGCTGTGTTATTCAGGGTTGAGTACCTCCTAAGTGTTCCACTTTCTGTTGGATGGCTTTACCTGCTGTGTCATTCAGGGTTGAGTACCTCCTAAGTGTTCCACTTTCTGTTGAATGGCTTTACCTGCTGTGTTATTCACGGTTGAGTACCTCCTAAGTGTTCCACTTTCTGTTGGATGGCTTTACCTGCTGTGTTGTTCAGGGTAGAGTACCTCCTAAGTGTTCCACTTTCTGTTGGATTGCTTTACCTGTTATGTTATTCAGGGTTGAGTACCTCCTAAATGTTCCACTTTCTGTTTGATGGCTTTACCTGCTGTGATATTCAGGGTTGAGTACCTCCTAAGTGTTCCACTTTCTGTTGAATGGCTTTACCTGCTGTGTCATTCAGGGTTGAGTACCTCCTGAGTGTTCCACTTTCTGTTGAATGGCTTTACCTGCTGTGTTATTCAGGGTTGAGTACCTCCTAAGTGTTCCACTTTCTGTTGAATGGCTTTACCTGCTGTGTCATTCAGGGTTGAGTACCTCCTAAGTGTTCCACTTTCTGTTGGATGGCTTTACCTGCTGGGATATTCAGGGTTGAGTACCTCCTAAGTGTTCCACTTTCTGTTGAATGACTTAACCTGCTTTGTTATTCAGGGTTAAGTATCACCTAAGTGTTCCACTTTCTGTTGAAAGGCTTTACCTGCTGTGTTGTTCAGGGTTGAGTACCTGTTAAGTGTTCCACTTTCTGTTGAATGGCTTTACCTGCTGTGTTATTCAGGGTTAGGAACTCAGTACTCAGTTTCTTTTTCAGGAGCTCCAGTACCAGCATCTGGTCATCTGTTATCATGTGAAACTGATGAATCTGGTTCGAACCCCAGGAATATCGAGCGTGTCCACCAGTTGTTACTGTCACCACCAGAACACACCACAGAATGCAGCTTACACTTTGAGTAACACGAACAGTAGCATCTAACACAGCAGGAAAGCGGGTTGTAATTGTGTCCATATCTCCATTATGTAGCTATATCAGCTCCTTAAAAATCAAGTTGCTTCTGGCTTTTAAGTCCTTAGAAAATATTTTATTGGGAGTGTGCTGTCATGAGTCTGGTTCGTCCAGGAAACATAGACTCACTGAACTGAGCACTATTACATTTGCGAAACTGTGTATCTAATAATGTCATTTTCTTTTTAATAGAGATGGTCCTCAGGCCGATTATCTCCCCTAGACTGATTGATGGCTGGATCAAGTTGACCTCTCCTGTAATCAGACTTCCGTGCACACCTGGACTTCTTTGCATGATCCTTATGTTTTTGAGCCAACAACGAAAGATTTCTTATCTGGACCTCTGGTAAGTACTGGCGATGATGTTGGTACAATTCTTTTGAGCTGATTTGGTCCAGCTTACAATTCATCTCTGCACTCAGAGTACCTCCTAAGTGTTCCACTTTCTGTTGAATGGCTTTACCTGCTGTGCTATTCAGGGTTGAGTACCTCCCAAGTGTTCCACTTTCTGTTGGATGGCTTTACCTGCGGTGTTATTCAGGGTTGAGTACCTCCTAAGTGTTCCACTTTCTGTTGAATGGCTTTACCTGCCGTGTTATTCAGGGTTGAGTATCTCCTAAGTGTTCCACTTTCTGTTGAATGGCTTTACCTGCTGTATTATTCAGGGTTGGGTACCTCTTAAGTGTTCCACTTTCTATTTGATGGCTTTACCTGCTGTGTTATTCAGGGTTGAGTACCTGTTAAGTGTTCCACTTTCTGTTGGATGACTTTACCTGCTGTGATATTCAGGGTTGAGTACCTCCTAAGTGTTCCACTTTCTGTTTGATGGCTTTACCTGCTGTGTCATTCAGGGTTGAGTACCTCCTAAGTGTTCCACTTTCTGTTGGATGGCTTTACCTGCTATGATATTCAGGGTTGAGTACCTCCTAAGTGTTCCACTTTCTGTTGGATTGCTTTACCTGTTATGTTATTCAGGGTTGAGTACCTCCTAAGTGTTCCACTTTCTGTTTGATGGCTTTACCTGCTGTGATATTCAGGGTTGAGTACCTCCTAAGTGTTCCACTTTCTGTTGAATGGCTTTACCTGCCGTGTTATTCAGGGTTGAGTACCTTCTAACTGTTCCACTTTCTGTTGAATGGCTTTACCTGCTGTGCTATTCAGGGTTGAGTACCTTCTAAGTGTTCCACTTTCTGTTGAATGGCTTTACCTGCTGTGTTATTCAGGGTTGAGTACCTCCTAAGTGTTCCACTTTCTGTTGAATGGCTTTACCTGCTGTGTTACTCAGGGTCGAGTACCTCCTAAGTGTTCCACTTTCTGTTGAAAGGCTTTACCTGCTGTGTCATTCAGGGTTGAGTACTTCCTGAGTGTTCCAATTTCTGTTGAATGGATTTACCTGCTGTGTCATTCAGGGTTGAGTACCTCCTAAGTGTTCCACTTTCTGTTTGATGGCTTTACCTGCTGTGATATTCAGGGTTGAGTACCTCCTAAGTGTTCCACTTTCTGTTGAATGGCTTTACCTGCTGTGTTATTCAGGGTTGAGTACCTCCTGAGTGTTCCACTTTCTGTTGAATGGCTTTACCTGCTGTGTTATTCAGGGTTGAGTACCTCCTAAGTGTTCCACTTTCTGTTGAATGGATTTACCTGCTGTGTCATTCAGGGTTGAGTACCTCCTAAGTGTTCCACTTTCTGTTTGATGGCTTTACCTGCTGTGATATTCAGGGTTGAGTACCTCCTAAGTGTTCCACTTTCTGTTGAATGGCTTTACCTGCTGTGTTATTCAGGGTTGAGTACCTCCTGAGTGTTCCACTTTCTGTTGAATGGCTTTACCTGCTGTGTTATTCAGGGTTGAGTACCTCCTAAGTGTTCCACTTTCTGTTGAATGGCTTTACCTGCTATGTTATTCAGGGTTGAGTACCTGCTAAGTGTTCCACTTTCTGTTGGATGGCTTAACTTGCTGAGATATTCAGGGTTGAGTACCTCCTAAGTGTTCCACTTTCTGTTGGATGGCTTTACCTGCTGTGTTATTCAGGGTTGAGTACCTCCTAAGTGTTCCACTTTCTGTTGGATGGCTTTACCTGCTGTGTTATTCAGGGTTGAGTACTTCCTAAGTGTTCCACTTTCTGTTGGATGACTTTACCTGCTGTGTCATTCAGGGTTGAGTACCTCCTAAGTGTTCCACTTTCTGTTGGATGGCTTTACCTGCCGTGTTATTCAGGGTTGAGTACCTGTTAAGTGTTCCACTTTCTGTTGGATGACTTTACCTGCTGTGTCATTCAGGGTTGAGTACCTCCTAAGTGTTCCACTTTCTGTTGAATGGCTTTACCTGCCGTGTAGTTCCACTTTCTGTTGGATGGCTTTACCTGCTGTGTCATTCAGGGTTGAGTACCTCCTAAATGTTCCACTTTCTGTTGAATGGCTTTACCTGCTGTGTTATTCACGGTTGAGTACCTCCTAAGTGTTCCACTTTCTGTTGGATGGCTTTACCTGCTGTGTTGTTCAGGGTTGAGTACCTCCTAAGTGTTCCACTTTCTGTTGGATTGCTTTACCTGTTATGTTATTCAGGGTTGAGTACCTCCTAAGTGTTCCACTTTCTGTTGAATGACTTAACCTGCTGTGTTATTCAGGGTTGAGTACCTCCTAAGTGTTCCACTTTCTGTTGAATGGCTTTACCTGCTGTATTGTTCAGGGTTGAGTACCTCCTGAGTGTTCCACTTTCTGTTGAATGGCTTTACCTGCTGTGTTATTCAGGGTTGAGTACCTCCTAAGTGTTCCACTTTCTGTTGAATGGCTTTACCTGCTGTGTCATTCAGGGTTGAGTACCTCCTAAGTGTTCCACTTTCTGTTGGATGGCTTTACCTGCTGGGATATTCAGGGTTGAGTACCTCCTAAGTGTTCCACTTTCTGTTGAATGACTTAACCTGCTTTGTTATTCAGGGTTAAGTATCACCTAAGTGTTCCACTTTCTGTTGAATAGCTTTACCTGCTGTGTTGTTCAGGGTTGAGTACCTGTTAAGTGTTCCACTTTCTGTTGAATGGCTTTACCTGCTGTGTTATTCAGGGTTAGGAACTCAGTACTCAGTTTCTTTTTCAGGAGCTCCAGTACCAGCATCTGGTCATCTGTTATCATGTGAAACTGATGAATCTGGTTCGAACCCCAGGAATATCGAGCGTGTCCACCAGTTGTTACTGTCACCACCAGAACACACCACAGAATGCAGCTTACACTTTGAGTAACACGAACAGTAGCATCTAACACAGCAGGAAAGCGGGTTGTAATTGTGTCCATATCTCCATTATGTAGCTATATCAGCTCCTTAAAAATCAAGTTGCTCCTGGCTTTTAAGTCCTTAGAAAATATTTTATTGGGAGTGTGCTGTCATGAGTCTGGTTCGTCCAGGAAACATAGACTCACTGAACTGAGCACTATTACATTTGCGAAACTGTGTATCTAATAATGTCATTTTCTTTTTAATAGAGATGGTCCTCAGGCCGATTATCTCCCCTAGACTGATTGATGGCTGGATCAAGTTGACCTCTCCTGTAATCAGACTTCCGTGCACACCTGGACTTCTTTGCATGATCCTTATGTTTTTGAGCCAACAACGAAAGATTTCTTATCTGGACCTCTGGTAAGTACTGGCGATGATGTTGGTACAATTCTTTTGAGCTGATTTGGTCCAGCTTACAATTCATCTCTGCACTCAGAGTACCTCCTAAGTGTTCCACTTTCTGTTGAATGGCTTTACCTGCTGTGCTATTCAGGGTTGAGTACCTCCCAAGTGTTCCACTTTCTGTTGGATGGCTTTACCTGCGGTGTTATTCAGGGTTGAGTACCTCCTAAGTGTTCCACTTTCTGTTGAATGGCTTTACCTGCCGTGTTATTCAGGGTTGAGTACCTCCTAAGTGTTCCACTTTCTGTTGAATGGCTTTACCTGCTGTATTATTCAGGGTTGGGTACCTCTTAAGTGTTCCACTTTCTATTTGATGGCTTTACCTGCTGTGTTATTCAGGGTTGAGTACCTGTTAAGTGTTCCACTTTCTGTTGGATGACTTTACCTGCTGTGATATTCAGGGTTGAGTACCTCCTAAGTGTTCCACTTTCTGTTTGATGGCTTTACCTGCTGTGTCATTCAGGGTTGAGTACCTCCTAAGTGTTCCACTTTCTGTTGGATGGCTTTACCTGCTATGATATTCAGGGTTGAGTACCTCCTAAGTGTTCCACTTTCTGTTGGATTGCTTTACCTGTTATGTTATTCAGGGTTGAGTACCTCCTAAGTGTTCCACTTTCTGTTTGATGGCTTTACCTGCTGTGATATTCAGGGTTGAGTACCTCCTAAGTGTTCCACTTTCTGTTGAATGGCTTTACCTGCCGTGTTATTCAGGGTTGAGTACCTTCTAACTGTTCCACTTTCTGTTGAATGGCTTTACCTGCTGTGCTATTCAGGGTTGAGTACCTTCTAAGTGTTCCACTTTCTGTTGAATGGCTTTACCTGCTGTGTTATTCAGGGTTGAGTACCTCCTAAGTGTTCCACTTTCTGTTGAATGGCTTTACCTGCTGTGTTACTCAGGGTCGAGTACCTCCTAAGTGTTCCACTTTCGGTTGAAAGGCTTTACCTGCTGTGTCATTCAGTGTTGAGTACTTCCTGAGTGTTCCAATTTCTGTTGAATGGATTTACCTGCTGTGTCATTCACGGTTGAGTACCTCCTAAGTGTTCCACTTTCTGTTTGATGGCTTTACCTGCTGTGATATTCAGGGTTGAGTACCTCCTAAGTGTTCCACTTTCTGTTGAATGGCTTTACCTGCTGTGTTATTCAGGGTTGAGTACCTCCTGAGTGTTCCACTTTCTGTTGAATGGCTTTACCTGCTGTGTTATTCAGGGTTGAGTACCTCCTAAGTGTTCCACTTTCTGTTGAATGGCTTTACCTGCTATGTTATTCAGGGTTGAGTACCTGCTAAGTGTTCCACTTTCTGTTGGATGGCTTAACTTGCTGAGATATTCAGGGTTGAGTACCTCCTAAGTGTTCCACTTTCTGTTGGATGGCTTTACCTGCTGTGTTATTCAGGGTTGAGTACCTCCTAAGTGTTCCACTTTCTGTTGGATGGCTTTACCTGCTGTGTTATTCAGGGTTGAGTACTTCCTAAGTGTTCCACTTTCTGTTGGATGACTTTACCTGCTGTGTCATTCAGGGTTGAGTACCTCCTAAGTGTTCCACTTTCTGTTGGATGGCTTTACCTGCCGTGTTATTTAGGGTTGAGTACCTGTTAAGTGTTCCACTTTCTGTTGGATGACTTTACCTGCTGTGTCATTCAGGGTTGAGTACCTCCTAAGTGTTCTACTTTCTGTTGAATGGCTTTACCTGCCGTGTAGTTCCACTTTCTGTTGGATGGCTTTACCTGCTGTGTTATTCAGGGTTGAGTACCTCCTAAGTGTTCCACTTTCTGTTGAATGGCTTTACCTGCTGTGTTATTCACGGTTGAGTACCTCCTAAGTGTTCCACTTTCTGTTGAATGGCTTTACCTGCTGTGTTGTTCAGGGTTGAGTACCTCCTAAGTGTTCCACTTTCTGTTGGATTGCTTTACCTGTTATGTTATTCAGGGTTGAGTACCTCCTAAGTGTTCCACTTTCTGTTGAATGACTTAACCTGCTGTGTTTTTCAGGGTTGAGTACCTCCTAAGTGTTCCACTTTCTGTTGAATGGCTTTACCTGCTGTGTTGTTCAGGGTTGAGTACCTCCTGAGTGTTCCACTTTCTGTTGAATGGCTTTACCTGCTGTGTTATTCAGGGTTGAGTACCTCCTAAGTGTTCCACTTTCTGTTGAATGGCTTTACCTGCTGTGTCATTCAGGGTTGAGTACCTCCTAAGTGTTCCACTTTCTGTTGGATGGCTTTACCTGCTGGGATATTCAGGGTTGAGTACCTCCTAAGTGTTCCACTTTCTGTTGAATGACTTAACCTGCTTTGTTATTCAGGGTTAAGTATCACCTAAGTGTTCCACTTTCTGTTGAATAGCTTTACCTGCTGTGTTGTTCAGGGTCGAGTACCTGTTAAGTGTTCCACTTTCTGTTGAATGGCTTTACCTGCTGTGTTATTCAGGGTTAGGAACTCAGTACTCAGTTTCTTTTTCAGGAGCTCCAGTACCAGCATCTGGTCATCTGTTATCATGTGAAACTGATGAATCTGGTTCGAACCCCAGGAATATCGAGCGTGTCCACCAGTTGTTACTGTCACCACCAGAACACACCACAGAATGCAGCTTACACTTTGAGTAACACGAACAGTAGCATCTAACACAGCAGGAAAGCGGGTTGTAATTGTGTCCATATCTTCATTATGTAGCTATATCAGCTCCTTAAAAATCAAGTTGCTCCTGGCTTTTAAGTCCTTAGAAAATATTTTATTGGGAGTGTGCTGTCATGAGTCTGGTTCGTCCAGGAAACATAGACTCACTGAACTGAGCACTATTACATTTGCGAAACTGTGTATCTAATAATGTCATTTTCTTTTTAATAGAGATGGTCCTCAGGCCGATTATCTCCCCTAGACTGATTGATGGCTGGATCAAGTTGACCTCTCCTGTAATCAGACTTCCGTGCACACCTGGACTTCTTTGCATGATCCTTATGTTTTTGAGCCAACAACGAAAGATTTCTTATCTGGACCTCTGGTAAGTACTGGCGATGATGTTGGTACAATTCTTTTGAGCTGATTTGGTCCAGCTTACAATTCATCTCTGCACTCAGAGTACCTCCTAAGTGTTCCACTTTCTGTTGAATGGCTTTACCTGCTGTGCTATTCAGGGTTGAGTACCTCCCAAGTGTTCCACTTTCTGTTGGATGGCTTTACCTGCGGTTTTATTCAGGGTTGAGTACCTCCTAAGTGTTCCACTTTCTGTTGAATGGCTTTACCTGCTGTGTTATTCAGGGTTGAGTACCTCCTAAGTGTTCCACTTTCTATTGCATGGCTTTACCTGCCGTGTCATTCAGGGTTGAGTACCTCCTAAGTGTTCCACTTTCTGTTGGATGGCTTTACCTGCGGTGTTATTCAGGGTTGAGTACCTCCTAAGTGTTCCACTTTCTGTTTTATGACTTTACCTGCTGTGATATTCAGGGTTGAGTACCTCCTAAGTGTTCCACTTTCTGTTGGATGGCTTTACCAGCTGTGTCATTCAGGGTTGAGTACCTCCTAAGTGTTCCACTTTCTGTTGGATGGCTTTACCTGCTATGATATTCAGGGTTGAGTACCTCCTAAGTGTTCCACTTTCTGTTGGATTGCTTTACCTGTTATGTTATTCAGGGTTGAGTACCTCCTAAGTGTTCCACTTTCTGTTGGATGGCTTTACCTGCTGTGATATTCAGGGTTGAGTACCTCCTAAGTGTTCCACTTTCTGTTGAATGGCTTTACCTGCCGTGTTATTCAGGGTTGAGTACCTTCTAACTGTTCCACTTTCTGTTGAATGGCTTTACCTGCTGTGCTATTCAGGGTTGAGTACCTTCTAAGTGTTCCACTTTCTGTTGAATGGCTTTACCTGCTGTGTTATTCAGGGTTGAGTACCTCCTAAGTGTTCCACTTTCTGTTGAATGGCTTTACCTGCTGTGTTACTCAGGGTCGAGTATCTCCTAAGTGTTCCACTTTCGGTTGAAAGGCTTTACCTGCTGTGTCATTCAGGGTTGAGTACTTCCTGAGTGTTCCAATTTCTGTTGAATGGATTTACCTGCTGTGTCATTCAGGGTTGAGTACCTCCTAAGTGTTCCACTTTCTGTTTGATGGCTTTACCTGCTGTGATATTCAGGGTTGAGTACCTCCTAAGTGTTCCACTTTCTGTTGAATGGCTTTACCTGCTGTGTTATTCAGGGTTGAGTACCTCCTGAGTGTTCCACTTTCTGTTGAATAGCTTTACCTGCTGTGTTATTCAGGGTTGAGTACCTCCTAAGTGTTCCACTTTCTGTTGAATGGCTTTACCTGCTGTGCTATTCAGGGTTGAGTACCTCCCAAGTGTTCCACTTTCTGTTGGATGGCTTTACCTGCGGTGTTATTCAGGGTTGAGTACCTCCTAAGTGTTCCACTTTCTGTTGAATGGCTTTACCTGCTGTGTTATTCAGGGTTGAGTACCTCCTAAGTGTTCCACTTTCTGTTGCATGGCTTTACCTGCCGTGTCATTCAGGGTTGAGTACCTCCTAAGTGTTCCACTTTCTGTTGGATGGCTTTACCTGCGGTGTTATTCAGGGTTGAGTACCTCCTAAGTGTTCCACTTTCTGTTTTATGACTTTACCTGCTGTGATATTCAGGGTTGAGTACCTCCTAAGTGTTCCACTTTCTGTTTGATGGCTTTACCTGCTGTGTCATTCAGGGTCGAGTACCTCCTAAGTGTTCCACTTTCTGTTGGATGGCTTTACCTGCTATGATATTCAGGGTTGAGTACCTCCTAAGTGTTCCACTTTCTGTTGGATTGCTTTACCTGTTATGTTATTCAGGGTTGAGTACCTCCTAAGTGTTCCACTTTCTGTTGGATGGCTTTACCTGCTGTGATATTCAGGGTTGAGTACCTCCTAAGTGTTCCACTTTCTGTTGAATGGCTTTACCTGCCGTGTTATTCAGGGTTGAGTACCTTCTAACTGTTCCACTTTCTGTTGAATGGCTTTACCTGCTGTGCTATTCAGGGTTGAGTACCTTCTAAGTGTTCCACTTTCTGTTGAATGGCTTTACCTGCTGTGTTATTCAGGGTTGAGTACCTCCTAAGTGTTCCACTTTCTGTTGAATGGCTTTACCTGCTGTGTTACTCAGGGTCGAGTACCTCCTAAGTGTTCCACTTTCGGTTGAAAGGCTTTACCTGCTGTGTCATTCAGGGTTGAGTACTTCCTGAGTGTTCCAATTTCTGTTGAATGGATTTACCTGCTGTGTCATTCAGGGTTGAGTACCTCCTAAGTGTTCCACTTTCTGTTTGATGGCTTTACCTGCTGTGATATTCAGGGTTGAGTACCTCCTAAGTGTTCCACTTTCTGTTGAATGGCTTTACCTGCTGTGTTATTCAGGGTTGAGTACCTCCTGAGTGTTCCACTTTCTGTTGAATAGCTTTACCTGCTGTGTTATTCAGGGTTGAGTACCTCTTAAGTGTTCCACTTTCTGTTGAATGGCTTTACCTGCTATGTTATTCAGGGTTGAGTACCTGCTAAGTGTTCCACTTTCTGTTGGATGGCTTAACTTGCTGAGATATTCAGGGTTGAGTACCTCCTAAGTGTTCCACTTTCTGTTGGATGGCTTTACCTGCTGTGTTATTCAGGGTTGAGTACCTCCTAAGTGTTCCACTTTCTGTTGGATGGCTTTACCTGCTGTGTTATTCAGGGTTGAGTACTTCCTAAGTGTTCCACTTTCTGTTGGATGACTTTACCTGCTGTGTCATTCAGGGTTGAGTACCTCCTAAGTGTTCCACTTTCTGTTGGATGGCTTTACCTGCCGTTTTATTCAGGGTTGAGTACCTGTTAAGTGTTCCACTTTCTGTTGGATGACTTTACCTGCTGTGTCATTCAGGGTTAAGTATCACCTAAGTGTTCCACTTTCTGTTGGATGGCTTTACCAGCTGTGTCATTCAGGGTTGAGTACCTCCTAAGTGTTCCACTTTCTGTTGGATGGCTTTACCTGCTATGATATTCAGGGTTGAGTACCTCCTTAGTGTTCCACTTTCTGTTGGATTGCTTTACCTGTTATGTTATTCAGGGTTGAGTACCTCCTAAGTGTTCCACTTTCTGTTGGATGGCTTTACCTGCTGTGATATTCAGGGTTGAGTACCTCCTAAGTGTTCCACTTTCTGTTGAATGGCTTTACCTGCCGTGTTATTCAGGGTTGAGTACCTTCTAACTGTTCCACTTTCTGTTGAATGGCTTTACCTGCTGTGCTATTCAGGGTTGAGTACCTTCTAAGTGTTCCACTTTCTGTTGAATGGCTTTACCTGCTGTGTCATTCAGGGTTGAGTACCTCCTAAGTGTTCCACTTTCTGTTGAATGGCTTTACCTGCTGTGTTACTCAGGGTCGAGTACCTCCTAAGTGTTCCACTTTCGGTTGAAAGGCTTTACCTGCTGTGTCATTCAGGGTTGAGTACTTCCTGAGTGTTCCAATTTCTGTTGAATGGATTTACCTGCTGTGTCATTCAGGGTTGAGTACCTCCTAAGTGTTCCACTTTCTGTTTGATGGCTTTACCTGCTGTGATATTCAGGGTTGAGTACCTCCTAAGTGTTCCACTTTCTGTTGAATGGCTTTACCTGCTGTGTTATTCAGGGTTTAGTACCTCCTGAGTGTTCCACTTTCTGTTGAATAGCTTTACCTGCTGTGTTATTCAGGGTTGAGTACCTCCTAAGTGTTCCACTTTCTGTTGAATGGCTTTACCTGCTGTGCTATTCAGGGTTGAGTACCTCCAAAGTGTTCCACTTTCTGTTGGATGGCTTTACCCGCGGTGTTATTCAGGGTTGAGTACCTCCTAAGTGTTCCACTTTCTGTTGAATGGCTTTACCTGCTGTGTTATTCAGGGTTGAGTACCTCCTAAGTGTTCCACTTTCTGTTGCATGGCTTTACCTGCCGTGTCATTCAGGGTTGAGTACCTCCTAAGTGTTCCACTTTCTGTTGGATGGCTTTACCTGCGGTGTTATTCAGGGTTGAGTACCTCCTAAGTGTTCCACTTTCTGTTTTATGACTTTACCTGCTGTGATATTCAGGGTTGAGTACCTCCTAAGTGTTCCACTTTCTGTTTGATGGCTTTACCTGCTGTGTCATTCAGGGTTGAGTACCTCCTAAGTGTTCCACTTTCTGTTGGATGGCTTTACCTGCTATGATATTCAGGGTTGAGTACCTCCTAAGTGTTCCACTTTCTGTTGGATTGCTTTACCTGTTATGTTATTCAGGGTTGAGTACCTCCTAAGTGTTCCACTTTCTGTTGGATGGCTTTACCTGCTGTGATATTCAGGGTTGAGTACCTCCTAAGTGTTCCACTTTCTGTTGAATGGCTTTACCTGCCGTGTTATTCAGGGTTGAGTACCTTCTAACTGTTCCACTTTCTGTTGAATGGCTTTACCTGCTGTGCTATTCAGGGTTGAGTACCTTCTAAGTGTTCCACTTTCTGTTGAATGGCTTTACCTGCTGTGTTATTCAGGATTGAGTACCTCCTAAGTGTTCCACTTTCTGTTGAATGGCTTTACCTGCTGTGTTACTCAGGGTCGAGTACCTCCTAAGTGTTCCACTTTCGGTTGAAAGGCTTTACCTGCTGTGTCATTCAGGGTTGAGTACTTCCTGAGTGTTCCAATTTCTGTTGAATGGATTTACCTGCTGTGTCATTCAGGGTTGAGTACCTCCTAAGTGTTCCACTTTCTGTTTGATGGCTTTACCTGCTGTGATATTCAGGGTTGAGTACCTCCTAAGTGTTCCACTTTCTGTTGAATGGCTTTACCTGCTGTGTTATTCAGGGTTGAGTACCTCCTGAGTGTTCCACTTTCTGTTGAATAGCTTTACCTGCTGTGTTATTCAGGGTTGAGTACCTCTTAAGTGTTCCACTTTCTGTTGAATGGCTTTACCTGCTATGTTATTCAGGGTTGAGTACCTGCTAAATGTTCCACTTTCTGTTGGATGGCTTAACTTGCTGAGATATTCAGGGTTGAGTACCTCCTAAGTGTTCCACTTTCTGTTGGATGGCTTTACCTGCTGTGTTATTCTGGGTTGAGTACCTCCTAAGTGTTCCACTTTCTGTTGGATGGCTTTACCTGCTGTGTTATTCAGGGTTGAGTACTTCCTAAGTGTTCCACTTTCTGTTGGATGACTTTACCTGCTGTGTCATTCAGGGTTGAGTACCTCCTAAGTGTTCCACTTTCTGTTGGATGGCTTTACCTGCCGTGTTATTCAGGGTTGAGTACCTGTTAAGTGTTCCACTTTCTGTTGGATGACTTTACCTGCTGTGTCATTCAGGGTTGAGTACCTCCTAAGTGTTCCACTTTCTGTTGAATGGCTTTACCTGCCGTGTTATTCAGGGTTGAGTACAGACCCGTACACGTTCGCTGCTCCACCTTAGACGCAAACGGTACGGAAGTGCTTCGGAAATGCTACTCAAATGTTTCGGAAATGCTACGCAAACGGTACGGAAATGCTACGGAAATGCTACGCGAACGGTACGGAAGTGCTACTCAAACGGTACGGAAATGCTACGGAAATGCTACACAAACGGTACGGAAATGCTACGGATGACGCTTGCAAACGGTCGATCACATAAACGGATTTCTATAAAAACGGATCCACATAATCACACATACAAACGAAACGAAATACCCATAATGCATTGGGAAACGTGTTTTGAAACCGAAAGTGGAGATCCAGCGTGTACACATGCGTACGATTATTTTTTAATGTTTGCTTTGCCATTAAGATAATGGTATGAGAGTGAAACAAACATGCATGCCTTATTAGTAATTGGGAACAATATCAAATATCGGTAATATTGGAACATGTATGATTTTTTTCCGTCAAAGAGACCTGACTTACTCTGACAGGTAGCCATGGGCATCAGTCGGAACACCTCAGGTATGTTCTTACGAGCTTGCTGGAAAGGCCCATTGTTGTCCGACTGGCTGGGGCATATGACCTTGATATTCTTATTTAATTTAATTTAATTTCATGTTAAATTTAGTCAGATTCATACATATTGATAAAAGCCTTCTTTTTTGTTTTGTAAATTTTTTAAAACTGAGATTATTTACAAAATTCTAAGTTTATGCAGCTTATAAAAACATGAACTATTCGTTTCGTCAGATTTATTCCGTAAAATTTTCAACCGAACGTTTCGCGAACGCTTTGTAAATGACGCTAGTGCTACGGAAATGGTACGGTAGTGCGACGCAAATGCTACGGTAATGCTACGGTAGTGCGACGCAAATGCTACGGTAATGCTACGGAAATGCTACGCAAACGGTACGGAAATGCTACGGTAATGGTACGGAAGTGCTACGGAAATGCTACGCAAACGGTACGCTTAAAGTGGAACAGCGAACGTGTACGGGTCTGTACCTCCTAAGTGTTCCACTTTCTGTTGAATGGCTTTACCTGCTGTATTATTCAGGGTTGGGTACCTCTTAAGTGTTCCACTTTCTATTTGATGGCTTTACCTGCTGTGTTATTCAGGGTTGAGTACCTGTTAAGTGTTCCACTTTCTGTTGGATGACTTTACCTGCTGTGTCATTCAGGGTTGAGTACCTCCTAAGTGTTCCACTTTCTGTTGAATGGCTTTACCTGCTGTGTCATTCAGGGTTGAGTACCTCCTAAGTGTTCCACTTTCTGTTGAATGGCTTTACCTGCTGTGTTATTCACGGTTGAGTACCTCCAAAATGTTCCACTTTCTGTTTGATGGCTTTACCTGCTGTGATATTCAGGGTTGAGTACCTCCTAAGTGTTCCACTTTCTGTTGGATGGCTTTACCTGCTGGGATATTCAGGGTTGAGTACCTCCTAAGTGTTCCACTTTCTGTTGAATGACTTAACCTGCTTTGTTATTCAGGGTTAAGTATCACCTAAGTGTTCCACTTTCTGTTGAATGGCTTTACTTGCTGTGTTATTCAGGGTTGAGTACCTCCTAAGTGTTCCACTTTCTGTTGAATGGCTTTACCTGCCGTGTTATTCAGGGTTGAGTACCTCCTAAGTGTTCCACTTTCTGTTGAATGGCTTTACCTGCTGTATTATTCAGGGTTGGGTACCTCTTAAGTGTTCCACTTTCTATTTGATGGCTTTACCTGCTGTGTTATTCAGGGTTGAGTACCTGTTAAGTGTTCCACTTTCTGTTGGATGACTTTACCTGCTGTGTCATTCAGGGTTGAGTACCTCCTAAGTGTTCCACTTTCTGTTGAATGGCTTTACCTGCTGTGTTATTCACGGTTGAGTACCTCCTAAGTGTTCCACTTTCTGTTGGATGGCTTTACCTGCTGTGTTGTTCAGGGTTGAGTACCTCCTAAGTGTTCCACTTTCTGTTGGATTGCTTTACCTGTTATGTTATTCAGGGTTGAGTACCTCCTAAATGTTCCACTTTCTGTTTGATGGCTTTACCTGCTGTGATATTCAGGGTTGAGTACCTCCTAAGTGTTCCACTTTCTGTTGAATGGCTTTACCTGCTGTGTCATTCAGGGTTGAGTACCTCCTGAGTGTTCCACTTTCTGTTGAATGGCTTTACCTGCTGTGTTATTCAGGGTTGAGTACCTCCTAAGTGTTCCACTTTCTGTTGAATGGCTTTACCTGCCTGTCATTCAGGGTTGAGTACCTCCTAAGTGTTCCACTTTCTGTTGGATGGCTTTACCTGCTGGGATATTCAGGGTTGAGTACCTCCTAAGTGTTCCACTTTCTGTTGAATGACTTAACCTGCTTTGTTATTCAGGGTTAAGTATCACCTAAGTGTTCCACTTTCTGTTGAATGGCTTTACCTGCTGTGTTGTTCAGGGTTGAGTACCTGTTAAGTGTTCCACTTTCTGTTGAATGGCTTTACCTGCTTTGTTATTCAGGGTTAGGAACTCAGTACTCAGTTTCTTTTTCAGGAGCTCCAGTACCAGCATCTGGTCATCTGTTATCATGTGAAACTGATGAATCTGGTTCGAACCCCAGGAATATCGAGCGTGTCCACCAGTTGTTACTGTCACCACCAGAACACACCACAGAATGCAGCTTACACTTTGAGTAACACGAACAGTAGCATCTAACACAGCAGGAAAGCGGGTTGTAATTGTGTCCATATCTCCATTATGTAGCTATATCAGCTCCTTAAAAATCAAGTTGCTCCTGGCTTTTAAGTCCTTAGAAAATATTTTATTGGGAGTGTGCTGTCATGAGTCTGGTTCGTCCAGGAAACATAGACTCACTGAACTGAGCACTATTACATTTGCGAAACTGTGTATCTAATAATGTCATTTTCTTTTTAATAGAGATGGTCCTCAGGCCGATTATCTCCCCTAGACTGATTGATGGCTGAATCAAGTTGACCTCTCCTGTAATCAGACTTCCGTGCACACCTGGACTTCTTTGCATGATCCTTATGTTTTTGAGCCAACAACGAAAGATTTCTTATCTGGACCTCTGGTAAGTACTGGCGATGATGTTGGTACAATTCTTTTGAGCTGATTTGGTCCAGCTTACAATTCATCTCTGCACTCAGAGTACCTCCTAAGTGTTCCACTTTCTGTTGAATGGCTTTACCTGCTGTGCTATTCAGGGTTGAGTACCTCCCAAGTGTTCCACTTTCTGTTGGATGGCTTTACCTGCTGTGTTATTCAGGGTTGAGTACCTCCTAAGTGTTCCACTTTCTGTTGAATGGCTTTACCTGCCGTGTTATTCAGGGTTGAGTACCTCCTAAGTGTTCCACTTACTGTTGAATGGCTTTACCTGCTGGGATATTCAGGGTTGGGTACCTCTTAAGTGTTCCACTTTCTATTTGATGGCTTTACCTGCTGTGTTATTCAGGGTTGAGTACCTGTTAAGTGTTCCACTTTCTGTTGGATGACTTTACCTGCTGTGTCATTCAGGGTTGAGTACCTCCTAAGTGTTCCACTTTCTGTTGAATGGCTTTACCTGCCGTGTTATTCAGGGTTGAGTACCTCCTAAGTGTTCCACTTTTTGTTGGATTGCTTTACCTGCTGTGATATTCAGGGTTGAGTACCTCCTAAGTGTTCCACTTTCTGTTGAATGGCTTTACCTGCTGTGCTTTTCAGGGTTGAGTACCTCCCAAGTGTTCCACTTTCTGTTGGATGGCTTTACCTGCGGTGTTATTCAGGGTTGAGTACCTCCTAAGTGTTCCACTTTCTGTTGAATGGCTTTACCTGCTGTGTTATTCAGGGTTGAGTACCTCCTAAGTGTTCCACTTTCTGTTGCATGGCTTTACCTGCCGTGTCATTCAGGGTTGAGTACCTCCTAAGTGTTCCACTTTCTGTTGGATGGCTTTACCTGCTGTGTTATTCAGGGTTGAGTACCTCCTAAGTGTTCCACTTTCTGTTTTATGACTTTACCTGCTGTGATATTCAGGGTTGAGTACCTCCTAAGTGTTCCACTTTCTGTTTGATGGCTTTACCTGCTGTGTCATTCAGGGTTGAGTACCTCCTAAGTGTTCCACTTTCTGTTGGATGGCTTTACCTGCTATGATATTCAGGGTTGAGTACCTCCTAAGTGTTCCACTTTCTGTTGGATGGCTTTACCTGTTATGTTATTCAGGGTTGAGTACCTCCTAAGTGTTCCACTTTCTGTTGGATGGCTTTACCTGCTGTGATATTCAGGGTTGAGTACCTCCTAAGTGTTCCACTTTCTGTTGAATGGCTTTACCTGCCGTGTTATTCAGGGTTGAGTACCTTCTAACTGTTCCACTTTCTGTTGAATGGCTTTACCTGCTGTGCTATTCAGGGTTGAGTACCTTCTAAGTGTTCCACTTTCTGTTGAATGGCTTTACCTGCTGTGTTATTCAGGGTTGAGTACCTCCTAAGGGTTCCACTTTCTGTTGAATGGCTTTACCTGCTGTGTTACTCAGGGTCGAGTACCTCCTAAGTGTTCCACTTTCGGTTGAAAGGCTTTACCTGCTGTGTCATTCAGGGTTGAGTACTTCCTGAGTGTTCCAATTTCTGTTGAATGGATTTACCTGCTGTGTCATTCAGGGTTGAGTACCTCCTAAGTGTTCCACTTTCTGTTTGATGGATTTACCTGCTGTGATATTCAGGGTTGAGTACCTCCTAAGTGTTCCACTTTCTGTTGAATGGCTTTACCTGCTGTGTTATTCAGGGTTGAGTACCTCCTGAGTGTTCCACTTTCTGTTGAATAGCTTTACCTGCTGTGTTATTCAGGGTTGAGTACCTCTTAAGTGTTCCACTTTCTGTTGAATGGCTTTACCTGCTATGTTATTCAGGGTTGAGTACCTGCTAAGTGTTCCACTTTCTGTTGGATGGCTTAACTTGCTGGGATATTCAGGGTTGAGTACCTCCTAAGTGTTCCACTTTCTGTTGGATGGCTTTACCTGCTGTGTTATTCAGGGTTGAGTACCTCCTAAGTGTTCCACTTTCTGTTGGATGGCTTTACCTGCTGTGTTATTCAGGGTTGAGTACTTCCTAAGTGTTCCACTTTCTGTTGGATGACTTTACCTGCTGTGTCATTCAGGGTTGAGTACCTCCTAAGTGTTCCACTTTCTGTTGGATGGCTTTACCTGCCGTGTTATTCAGGGTTGAGTACCTGTTAAGTGTTCCACTTTCTGTTGGATGACTTTACCTGCTGTGTCATTCAGGGTTGAGTACCTCCTAAGTGTTCCACTTTCTGTTGAATGGCTTTACCTGCCGTGTTATTCAGGGTTGAGTACCTCCTAAGTGTTCCACTTTCTGTTGGATGGCTTTACCTGCTGTATTATTCAGGGTTGGGTACCTCTTAAGTGTTCCACTTTCTATTTGATGGCTTTACCTGCTGTGTTATTCAGGGTTGAGTACCTGTTAAGTGTTCCACTTTCTGTTGGATGGCTTTACCTGTTATGTTATTCAGGGTTGAGTACCTCCTAAGTGTTCCACTTTCTGTTGGATGGCTTTACCTGCTGTGATATTCAGGGTTGAGTACCTCCTAAGTGTTCCACTTTCTGTTGAATGGCTTTACCTGCCGTGTTATTCAGGGTTGAGTACCTTCTAACTGTTCCACTTTCTGTTGAATGGCTTTACCTGCTGTGCTATTCAGGGTTGAGTACCTTCTAAGTGTTCCACTTTCTGTTGAATGGCTTTACCTGCTGTGTTATTCAGGGTTGAGTACCTCCTAAGGGTTCCACTTTCTGTTGAATGG
The DNA here is from genome assembly GCA_947623455.1 of Mimachlamys varia. Taxonomy (NCBI): domain Eukaryota; kingdom Metazoa; phylum Mollusca; class Bivalvia; order Pectinida; family Pectinidae; genus Mimachlamys; species Mimachlamys varia. The sequence goes on along the minus strand of OX392540.1, from coordinate 6,021,634 downwards.
CTTTACCTGCTGTGTTACTCAGGGTCGAGTACCTCCTAAGTGTTCCACTTTCGGTTGAAAGGCTTTACCTGCTGTGTCATTCAGGGTTGAGTACTTCCTGAGTGTTCCAATTTCTGTTGAATGGATTTACCTGCTGTGATATTCAGGGTTGAGTACCTCCTAAGTGTTCCACTTTCTGTTGAATGGCTTTACCTGCTGTGTTATTCAGGGTTGAGTACCTCCTGAGTGTTCCACTTTCTGTTGAATAGCTTTACCTGCTGTGTTATTCAGGGTTGAGTACCTCTTAAGTGTTCCACTTTCTGTTGAATGGCTTTACCTGCTATGTTATTCAGGGTTGAGTACCTGCTAAGTGTTCCACTTTCTGTTGGATGGCTTAACTTGCTGAGATATTCAGGGTTGAGTGTCTCCTAAGTGTTCCACTTTCTGTTGGATGGCTTTACCTGCTGTGTTATTCAGGGTTGAGTACTTCCTAAGTGTTCCACTTTCTGTTGGATGACTTTACCTGCTGTGTCATTCAGGGTTGAGTACCTCCTAAGTGTTCCACTTTCTGTTGGATGGCTTTACCTGCCGTGTTATTCAGGGTTGAGTACCTGTTAAGTGTTCCACTTTCTGTTGGATGACTTTACCTGCTGTGTCATTCAGGGTTGAGTACCTCCTAAGTGTTCCACTTTCTGTTGAATGGCTTTACCTGCCGTGTTATTCAGGGTTGAGTACCTCCTAAGTGTTCCACTTTCTGTTGGATGGCTTTACCTGCTGTATTATTCAGGGTTGGGTACCTCTTAAGTGTTCCACTTTCTATTTGATGGCTTTACCTGCTGTGTTATTCAGGGTTGAGTACCTGTTAAGTGTTCCACTTTCTGTTGGATGACTTTACCTGCTGTGTCATTCAGGGTTGAGTACCTCCTAAGTGTTCCACTTTCTGTTGAATGGCTTTACCTGCTGTGTTATTCACGGTTGAGTACCTCCTAAGTGTTCCACTTTCTGTTGGATGGCTTTACCTGCTGTGTTGTTCAGGGTTGAGTACCTCCTAAGTGTTCCACTTTCTGTTGGATTGCTTTACCTGTTATGTTATTCAGGGTTGAGTACCTCCTAAATGTTCCACTTTCTGTTTGATGGCTTTACCTGCTGTGATATTCAGGGTTGAGTACCTCCTAAGTGTTTCACTTTCTGTTGGATGGCTTTACCTGCTGGGATATTCAGGTTTAGGAACTCAGTACTCAGTTTCTTTTTCAGGAGCTCCAGTACCAGCATCTGGTCATCTGTTATCATGTGAAACTGATGAATCTGGTTGGAACCCCAGGAATATCGAGCGTGTCCACCAGTTGTTACTGTCACCACCAGAACACACCACAGAATGCAGCTTACACTTTGAGTAACACGAACAGTAGCATCTAACACAGCAGGAAAGCGGGTTGTAATTGTGTCCATATCTCCATTATGTAGCTATATCAGCTCCTTAAAAATCAAGTTGCTCCTGGCTTTTAAGTCCTTAGAAAATATTTTATTGGGAGTGTGCTGTCATGAGTCTGGTTCGTCCAGGAAACATAGACTCACTGAACTGAGCACTATTACATTTGCGAAACTGTGTATCTAATAATGTCATTTTCTTTTTAATAGAGATGGTCCTCAGGCCGATTATCTCCCCTAGACTGATTGATGGCTGGATCAAGTTGACCTCTCCTGTAATCAGACTTCCGTGCACACCTGGACTTCTTTGCATGATCCTTATGTTTTTGAGCCAACAACGAAAGATTTCTTATCTGGACCTCTGGTAAGTACTGGCGATGATGTTGGTACAATTCTTTTGAGCTGATTTGGTCCAGCTTACAATTCATCTCTGCACTCAGAGTACCTCCTAAGTGTTCCACTTTCTGTTGAATGGCTTTACCTGCTGTGCTATTCAGGGTTGAGTACCTCCCAAGTGTTCCACTTTCTGTTGGATGGCTTTACCTGCTGTGTTATTCAGGGTTGAGTACCTCCTAAGTGTTCCACTTTCTGTTGAATGGCTTTACCTGCCGTGTTATTCAGGGTTGAGTACCTCCTAAGTGTTCCACTTTCTGTTGAATGGCTTTACCTGCTGGGATATTCAGGGTTGGGTACCTCTTAAGTGTTCCACTTTCTATTTGATGGCTTTACCTGCTGTGTTATTCAGGGTTGAGTACCTGTTAAGTGTTCCACTTTCTGTTGGATGACTTTACCTGCTGTGTCATTCAGGGTTGAGTACCTCCTAAGTGTTCCACTTTCTGTTGAATGGCTTTACCTGCCGTGTTATTCAGGGTTGAGTACCTCCTAAGTGTTCCACTTTTTGTTGGATTGCTTTACCTGCTGTGATATTCAGGGTTGAGTACCTCCTAAGTGTTCCACTTTCTGTTGAATGGCTTTACCTGCTGTGCTTTTCAGGGTTGAGTACCTCCCAAGTGTTCCACTTTCTGTTGGATGGCTTTACCTGCGGTGTTATTCAGGGTTGAGTACCTCCTAAGTGTTCCACTTTCTGTTGAATGGCTTTACCTGCTGTGTTATTCAGGGTTGAGTACCTCCTAAGTGTTCCACTTTCTGTTGCATGGCTTTACCTGCCGTGTCATTCAGGGTTGAGTACCTCCTAAGTGTTCCACTTTCTGTTGGATGGCTTTACCTGCGGTGTTATTCAGGGTTGAGTACCTCCTAAGTGTTCCACTTTCTGTTTTATGACTTTACCTGCTGTGATATTCAGGGTTGAGTACCTCCTAAGTGTTCCACTTTCTGTTTGATGGCTTTACCTGCTGTGTCATTCAGGGTTGAGTACCTCCTAAGTGTTCCACTTTCTGTTGGATGGCTTTACCTGCTATGATATTCAGGGTTGAGTACCTCCTAAGTGTTCCACTTTCTGTTGGATGGCTTTACCTGTTATGTTATTCAGGGTTGAGTACCTCCTAAGTGTTCCACTTTCTGTTGGATGGCTTTACCTGCTGTGATATTCAGGGTTGAGTACCTCCTAAGTGTTCCACTTTCTGTTGAATGGCTTTACCTGCCGTGTTATTCAGGGTTGAGTACCTTCTAACTGTTCCACTTTCTGTTGAATGGCTTTACCTGCTGTGCTATTCAGGGTTGAGTACCTTCTAAGTGTTCCACTTTCTGTTGAATGGCTTTACCTGCTGTGTTATTCAGGGTTGAGTACCTCCTAAGGGTTCCACTTTCTGTTGAATGGCTTTACCTGCTGTGTTACTCAGGGTCGAGTACCTCCTAAGTGTTCCACTTTCGGTTGAAAGGCTTTACCTGCTGTGTCATTCAGGGTTGAGTACTTCCTGAGTGTTCCAATTTCTGTTGAATGGATTTACCTGCTGTGTCATTCAGGGTTGAGTACCTCCTAAGTGTTCCACTTTCTGTTTGATGGCTTTACCTGCTGTGATATTCAGGGTTGAGTACCTCCTAAGTGTTCCACTTTCTGTTGAATGGCTTTACCTGCTGTGTTATTCAGGGTTGAGTACCTCCTGAGTGTTCCACTTTCTGTTGAATAGCTTTACCTGCTGTGTTATTCAGGGTTGAGTACCTCTTAAGTGTTCCACTTTCTGTTGAATGGCTTTACCTGCTATGTTATTCAGGGTTGAGTACCTGCTAAGTGTTCCACTTTCTGTTGGATGGCTTAACTTGCTGAGATATTCAGGGTTGAGTACCTCCTAAGTGTTCCACTTTCTGTTGGATGGCTTTACCTGCTGTGTTATTCAGGGTTGAGTACCTTCTAACTGTTCCACTTTCTGTTGAATGGCTTTACCTGCTGTGCTATTCAGGGTTGAGTACCTTCTAAGTGTTCCACTTTCTGTTGAATGGCTTTACCTGCTGTGTTATTCAGGGTTGAGTACCTCCTAAGGGTTCCACTTTCTGTTGAATGGCTTTACCTGCTGTGTTACTCAGGGTCGAGTACCTCCTAAGTGTTCCACTTTCGGTTGAAAGGCTTTACCTGCTGTGTCATTCAGGGTTGAGTACTTCCTGAGTGTTCCAATTTCTGTTGAATGGATTTACCTGCTGTGTCATTCAGGGTTGAGTACCTCCTAAGTGTTCCACTTTCTGTTTGATGGCTTTACCTGCTGTGATATTCAGGGTTGAGTACCTCCTAAGTGTTCCACTTTCTGTTGAATGGCTTTACCTGCTGTGTTATTCAGGGTTGAGTACCTCCTGAGTGTTCCACTTTCTGTTGAATAGCTTTACCTGCTGTGTTATTCAGGGTTGAGTACCTCTTAAGTGTTCCACTTTCTGTTGAATGGCTTTACCTGCTATGTTATTCAGGGTTGAGTACCTGCTAAGTGTTCCACTTTCTGTTGGATGGCTTAACTTGCTGAGATATTCAGGGTTGAGTACCTCCTAAGTGTTCCACTTTCTGTTGGATGGCTTTACCTGCTGTGTTATTCAGGGTTGAGTACCTCCTAAGTGTTCCACTTTCTGTTGGATGGCTTTACCTGCTGTGTTATTCAGGGTTGAGTACTTCCTAAGTGTTCCACTTTCTGTTGGATGACTTTACCTGCTGTGTCATTCAGGGTTGAGTACCTCCTAAGTGTTCCACTTTCTGTTGGATGGCTTTACCTGCCGTGTTATTCAGGGTTGAGTACCTGTTAAGTGTTCCACTTTCTGTTGGATGACTTTACCTGCTGTGTCATTCAGGGTTGAGTACCTCCTAAGTGTTCCACTTTCTGTTGAATGGCTTTACCTGCCGTGTTATTCAGGGTTGAGTACCTCCTAAGTGTTCCACTTTCTGTTGGATGGCTTTACCTGCTGTATTATTCAGGGTTGGGTACCTCTTAAGTGTTCCACTTTCTATTTGATGGCTTTACCTGCTGTGTTATTCAGGGTTGAGTACCTGTTAAGTGTTCCACTTTCTGTTGGATGACTTTACCTGCTGTGTCATTCAGGGTTGAGTACCTCCTAAGTGTTCCACTTTCTGTTGAATGGCTTTACCTGCTGTGTTATTCACGGTTGAGTACCTCCTAAGTGTTCCACTTTCTGTTGGATGGCTTTACCTGCTGTGTTGTTCAGGGTTGAGTACCTCCTAAGTGTTCCACTTTCTGTTGGATTGCTTTACCTGTTATGTTATTCAGGGTTGAGTACCTCCTAAATGTTCCACTTTCTGTTTGATGGCTTTACCTGCTGTGATATTCAGGGTTGAGTACCTCCTAAGTGTTCCACTTTCTGTTGGATGGCTTTACCTGCTGGGATATTCAGGGTTGAGTACCTCCTAAGTGTTCCACTTTCTGTTGAATGACTTAACCTGCTTTGTTATTCAGGGTTAAGTATCACCTAAGTGTTCCACTTTCTGTTGAATGGCTTTACCTGCTGTGTTATTCAGGGTTGAGTACCTCCTAAGTGTTCCACTTTCTGTTGAATGGCTTTACCTGCCGTGTTATTCAGGGTTGAGTACCTCCTAAGTGTTCCACTTTCTGTTGAATGGCTTTACCTGCTGTATTATTCAGGGTTGGGTACCTCTTAAGTGTTCCACTTTCTATTTGATGGCTTTACCTGCTGTGTTATTCAGGGTTGAGTACCTGTTAAGTGTTCCACTTTCTGTTGGATGACTTTACCTGCTGTGTCATTCAGGGTTGAGTACCTCCTAAGTGTTCCACTTTCTGTTGGATGGCTTTACCTGCTGTGTTGTTCAGGGTTGAGTACCTCCTAAGTGTTCCACTTTCTGTTGGATTGCTTTACCTGTTATGTTATTCAGGGTTGAGTACCTCCTAAATGTTCCACTTTCTGTTTGATGGCTTTACCTGCTGTGATATTCAGGGTTGAGTACCTCCTAAGTGTTCCACTTTCTGTTGAATGGCTTTACCTGCTGTGTCATTCAGGGTTGAGTACCTCCTGAGTGTTCCACTTTCTGTTGAATGGCTTTACCTGCTGTGTTATTCAGGGTTGAGTACCTCCTAAGTGTTCCACTTTCTGTTGAATGGCTTTACCTGCCTGTCATTCAGGGTTGAGTACCTCCTAAGTGTTCCACTTTCTGTTGGATGGCTTTACCTGCTGGGATATTCAGGGTTGAGTACCTCCTAAGTGTTCCACTTTCTGTTGAATGACTTAACCTGCTTTGTTATTCAGGGTTAAGTATCACCTAAGTGTTCCACTTTCTGTTGAATGGCTTTACCTGCTGTGTTGTTCAGGGTTGAGTACCTGTTAAGTGTTCCACTTTCTGTTGAATGGCTTTACCTGCTGTGTTATTCAGGGTTAGGAACTCAGTACTCAGTTTCTTTTTCAGGAGCTCCAGTACCAGCATCTGGTCATCTGTTATCATGTGAAACTGATGAATCTGGTTCGAACCCCAGGAATATCGAGCGTGTCCACCAGTTGTTACTGTCACCACCAGAACACACCACAGAATGCAGCTTACACTTTGAGTAACACGAACAGTAGCATCTAACACAGCAGGAAAGCGGGTTGTAATTGTGTCCATATCTCCATTATGTAGCTATATCAGCTCCTTAAAAATCAAGTTGCTCCTGGCTTTTAAGTCCTTAGAAAATATTTTATTGGGAGTGTGCTGTCATGAGTCTGGTTCGTCCAGGAAACATAGACTCACTGAACTGAGCACTATTACATTTGCGAAACTGTGTATCTAATAATGTCATTTTCTTTTTAATAGAGATGGTCCTCAGGCCGATTATCTCCCCTAGACTGATTGATGGCTGGATCAAGTTGACCTCTCCTGTAATCAGACTTCCGTGCACACCTGGACTTCTTTGCATGATCCTTATGTTTTTGAGCCAACAACGAAAGATTTCTTATCTGGACCTCTGGTAAGTACTGGCGATGATGTTGGTACAATTCTTTTGAGCTGATTTGGTCCAGCTTACAATTCATCTCTGCACTCAGAGTACCTCCTAAGTGTTCCACTTTCTGTTGAATGGCTTTACCTGCTGTGCTATTCAGGGTTGAGTACCTCCCAAGTGTTCCACTTTCTGTTGGATGGCTTTACCTGCTGTGTTATTCAGGGTTGAGTACCTCCTAAGTGTTCCACTTTCTGTTGAATGGCTTTACCTGCCGTGTTATTCAGGGTTGAGTACCTCCTAAGTGTTCCACTTTCTGTTGAATGGCTTTACCTGCTGGGATATTCAGGGTTGGGTACCTCTTAAGTGTTCCACTTTCTATTTGATGGCTTTACCTGCTGTGTTATTCAGGGTTGAGTACCTGTTAAGTGTTCCACTTTCTGTTGGATGACTTTACCTGCTGTGTCATTCAGGGTTGAGTACCTCCTAAGTGTTCCACTTTCTGTTGAATGGCTTTACCTGCCGTGTTATTCAGGGTTGAGTACCTCCTAAGTGTTCCACTTTCTGTTGGATGGCTTTACCTGCTGGGATATGCAGGGTTGAGTACCTCCTAAGTGTTCCACTTTCTGTTGAATGACTTAACCTGCTTTGTTATTCAGGGTTAAGTATCACCTAAGTGTTCCACTTTCTGTTGAATGGCTTTACCTGCTGTGTTATTCAGGGTTGAGTACCTCCTAAGTGTTCCACTTTCTGTTGAATGGCTTTACCTGCCGTGTTATTCAGGGTTGAGTACCTCCTAAGTGTTCCACTTTCTGTTGAATGGCTTTACCTGCTGTATTATTCAGGGTTGGGTACCTCTTAAGTGTTCCACTTTCTATTTGATGGCTTTACCTGCTGTGTTATTCAGGGTTGAGTACCTGTTAAGTGTTCCACTTTCTGTTGGATGACTTTACCTGCTGTGTCATTCAGGGTTGAGTACCTCCTAAGTGTTCCACTTTCTGTTGGATGGCTTTACCTGCTGTGTTGTTCAGGGTTGAGTACCTCCTAAGTGTTCCACTTTCTGTTGGATTGCTTTACCTGTTATGTTATTCAGGGTTGAGTACCTCCTAAATGTTCCACTTTCTGTTTGATGGCTTTACCTGCTGTGATATTCAGGGTTGAGTACCTCCTAAGTGTTCCACTTTCTGTTGAATGGCTTTACCTGCTGTGTCATTCAGGGTTGAGTACCTCCTGAGTGTTCCACTTTCTGTTGAATGGCTTTACCTGCTGTGTTATTCAGGGTTGAGTACCTCCTAAGTGTTCCACTTTCTGTTGAATGGCTTTACCTGCCTGTCATTCAGGGTTGAGTACCTCCTAAGTGTTCCACTTTCTGTTGGATGGCTTTACCTGCTGGGATATTCAGGGTTGAGTACCTCCTAAGTGTTCCACTTTCTGTTGAATGACTTTACCTGCTGTGTTGTTCAGGGTTGAGTACCTGTTAAGTGTTCCACTTTCTGTTGAATGGCTTTACCTGCTGTGTTATTCAGGGTTAGGAACTCAGTACTCAGTTTCTTTTTCAGGAGCTCCAGTACCAGCATCTGGTCATCTGTTATCATGTGAAACTGATGAATCTGGTTCGAACCCCAGGAATATCGAGCGTGTCCACCAGTTGTTACTGTCACCACCAGAACACACCACAGAATGCAGCTTACACTTTGAGTAACACGAACAGTAGCATCTAACACAGCAGGAAAGCGGGTTGTAATTGTGTCCATATCTCCATTATGTAGCTATATCAGCTCCTTAAAAATCAAGTTGCTCCAGGCTTTTAAGTCCTTAGAAAATATTTTATTGGGAGTGTGCTGTCATGAGTCTGGTTCGTCCAGGAAACATAGACTCACTGAACTGAGCACTATTACATTTGCGAAACTGTGTATCTAATAATGTCATTTTCTTTTTAATAGAGATGGTCCTCAGGCCGATTATCTCCCCTAGACTGATTGATGGCTGGATCAAGTTGACCTCTCCTGTAATCAGACTTCCGTGCACACCTGGACTTCTTTGCATGATCCTTATGTTTTTGAGCCAACAACGAAAGATTTCTTATCTGGACCTCTGGTAAGTACTGGCGATGATGTTGGTACAATTCTTTTGAGCTGATTTGGTCCAGCTTACAATTCATCTCTGCACTCAGAGTACCTCCTAAGTGTTCCACTTTCTGTTGAATGGCTTTACCTGCTGTGCTATTCAGGGTTGAGTACCTCCCAAGTGTTCCACTTTCTGTTGGATGGCTTTACCTGCTGTGTTATTCAGGGTTGAGTACCTCCTAAGTGTTCCACTTTCTGTTGAATGGCTTTACCTGCCGTGTTATTCAGGGTTGAGTACCTCCTAAGTGTTCCACTTTCTGTTGAATGGCTTTACCTGCTGGGATATTCAGGGTTGGGTACCTCTGAAGTGTTCCACTTTCTATTTGATGGCTTTACCTGCTGTGTTATTCAGGGTTGAGTACCTGTTAAGTGTTCCACTTTCTGTTGGATGACTTTACCTGCTGTGTCATTCAGGGTTGAGTACCTCCTAAGTGTTCCACTTTCTGTTGAATGGCTTTACCTGCTGTGCTATTCAGGGTTGAGTACCTCCCAAGTGTTCCACTTTCTGTTGAATGGCTTTACCTGCCGTGTTATTCAGGGTTGAGTACCTCCTAAGTGTTCCACTTTTTGTTGGATTGCTTTACCTGCTGTGATATTCAGGGTTGAGTACCTCCTAAGTGTTCCACTTTCTGTTGAATGGCTTTACCTGCTGTGTTATTCAGGGTTGAGTACCTCCTGAGTGTTCCACTTTCTGTTGAATAGATTTACCTGCTGTGTTATTCAGGGTTGAGTACCTCCTAAGTGTTCCACTTTCTGTTGAATGGCTTTACCTGCTATGTTAATCAGGGTTGAGTACCTGCTAAGTGTTCCACTTTCTGTTGGATGGCTTAACTTGCTGGGATATTCAGGGTTGAGTACCTCCTAAGTGTTCCACTTTCTGTTGGATGGCTTTACCTGCTGTGTTATTCAGGGTTGAGTACTTCCTAAGTGTTCCACTTTCTGTTGGATGGCTTTACCTGCTGTGTTATTCAGGGTTGAGTACCTCCTAAGTGTTCCACTTTTTGTTGGATTGCTTTACCTGCTGTGATATTCAGGGTTGAGTACCTTCTAAGTATATCACTTTCTGTTGGATGGCTTTACCTGCTGTGTTATTCAGGGTTGAGTACCTCCTAAGTGTTCCACTTTCTGTTGGATGGCTTTACCTGCTATGATATTCAGGGTTGAGTACCTCCTAAGTGTTCCACTTTCTGTTGGATTGCTTTACCTGTTATGTTATTCAGGGTTGATTACCTCCTAAGTGTTCCACTTTCTGTTTGATGGCTTTACCTGCTGTGATATTCAGGGTTGAGTACCTCCTTAGTGTTCCACTTTCTGTTGAATGGCTTTACCTGCTGTGTTATTCAGGGTTGAGTACTTCCTAAGTGTTCCACTTTCTGTTGAATGGCTTTACCTGCCGTGTTATTCAGGGTTGAGTACCTTCTAACTGTTCCACTTTCTGTTGAATGGCTTTACCTGCTGTGCTATTCAGGGTTGAGTACCTTCTAAGTGTTCCACTTTCTGTTGAATGGCTTTACCTGCTGTGTTATTCAGGGTTGAGTACCTCCTAAGTGTTCCACTTTCTGTTGAATGGCTTTACCTGCTGTGTTACTCAGGGTTGAGTACCTCCTAAGTGTTCCACTTTTGGTTGAAAGGCTTTACCTGCTGTGTCATTCAGGGTTGAGTACTTCTTGAGTGGTCCAATTTCTGTTAAATGGATTTACCTGCTGTGTCATTCAGGGTTGAGTACCTCCTAAGTGTTCCACTTTCTGTTTGATGGCTTTACCTGCTGTGATATTCAGGGTTGAGTACCACCTAAGTGTTCCACTTTCTGTTGAATGGCTTTACCTGCGGTGTTATTCAGGGTTGAGTACCTCCTGAGTGTTCCACTTTCTGTTGAATGGCTTTACCTGCTGTGTTATTCAGGGTTGAGTACCTCCTAAGTGTTCCACTTTCTGTTGAATGGCTTTACCTGCTATGTTATTCAGGGTTGAGTACCTGCTAAGTGTTCCACTTTCTGTTGGATGGCTTAACTTGCTGAGATATTCAGGGTTGAGTACCTCCTAAGTGTTCCACTTTCTGTTGGATGGCTTTACCTGCTGTGTTATTCAGGGTTGAGTACCTCCTAAGTGTTCCACTTTCTGTTGGATGGCTTTACCTGCTGTGTTATTCAGGGTTGAGTACTTCCTAAGTGTTCCACTTTCTGTTGGATGACTTTACCTGCTGTGTCATTCAGGGTTGAGTACCTCCTAAGTGTTCCACTTTCTGTTGGATGGCTTTACCTGCCGTGTTATTCAGGGTTGAGTACCTGTTAAGTGTTCCACTTTCTGTTGGATGACTTAACCTGCTGTGTCATTCAGGGTTGAGTACCTCCTAAGTGTTCCACTTTCTGTTGAATGGCTTTACCTGCCATGTAATTCAGGGTTGAGTACCTCCTAAGTGTTCCACTTTCTGTTGGATTGCTTTACCTGCGGTGTTATTCAGGGTTGAGTACCTCCTAAGTGTTCCACTTTCTGTTGAATGGCTTTACCTGCTGTGTTATTCACGGTTGAGTACCTCCTAAGTGTTCCACTTTCTGTTGGATGGCTTTACCTGCTGTGTTGTTCAGGGTTGAGTACCTCCTAAGTGTTCCACTTTCTGTTGGATTGCTTTACCTGTTATGTTATTCAGGGTTGAGTACCTCCTAAATGTTCCACTTTCTGTTTGATGGCTTTACCTGCTGTGATATTCAGGGTTGAGTACCTCCTAAGTGTTCCACTTTCTGTTGAATGGCTTTACCTGCTGTGTTATTCAGGGTTGAGTACCTCCTGAGTGTTCCACTTTCTGTTGAATGGCTTTACCTGCTGTGTTATTCAGGGTTGAGTACCTCCTAAGTGTTCCACTTTCTGTTGAATGGCTTTACCTGCTATGTTAATCAGGGTTGAGTACCTGCTAAGTGTTCCACTTTCTGTTGGATGGCTTAACTTGCTGGGATATTCAGGGTTGAGTACCTCCTAAGTGTTCCACTTTCTGTTGGATGGCTTTACCTGCTGTGTTATTCAGGGTTGAGTACCTCCTAAGTGTTCCACTTTCTGTTGAATGGCTTTACCTGCTATGTTAATCAGGGTTGAGTACCTGCTAAGTGTTCCACTTTCTGTTGGATGGCTTAACTTGCTGGGATATTCAGGGTTGAGTACCTCCTAAGTGTTCCACTTTCTGTTGGATGGCTTTACCTGCTGGGATATGCAGGGTTGAGTACCTCCTAAGTGTTCCACTTTCTGTTGAATGACTTAACCTGCTTTGTTATTCAGGGTTAAGTATCACCTAAGTGTTCCACTTTCTGTTGAATGGCTTTACCTGCTGTGTTATTCAGGGTTGAGTACCTCCTAAGTGTTCCACTTTCTGTTGAATGGCTTTACCTGCGGTGTTATTCAGGGTTGAGTACCTCCTAAGTGTTCCACTTTCTGTTGAATGGCTTTACCTGCTGTATTATTCAGGGTTGGGTACCTCTTAAGTGTTCCACTTTCTATTTGATGGCTTTACCTGCTGTGTTATTCAGGGTTGAGTACCTGTTAAGTGTTCCACTTTCTGTTGGATGACTTTACCTGCTGTGTCATTCAGGGTTGAGTACCTCCTAAGTGTTCCACTTTCTGTTGGATGGCTTTACCTGCTGTGTTGTTCAGGGTTGAGTACCTCCTAAGTGTTCCACTTTCTGTTGGATTGCTTTACCTGTTATGTTATTCAGGGTTGAGTACCTCCTAAATGTTCCACTTTCTGTTTGATGGCTTTACCTGCTGTGATATTCAGGGTTGAGTACCTCCTAAGTGTTCCACTTTCTGTTGAATGGCTTTACCTGCTGTGTCATTCAGGGTTGAGTACCTCCTGAGTGTTCCACTTTCTGTTGAATGGCTTTACCTGCTGTGTTATTCAGGGTTGAGTACCTCCTAAGTGTTCCACTTTCTGTTGAATGGCTTTACCTGCCTGTCATTCAGGGTTGAGTACCTCCTAAGTGTTCCACTTTCTGTTGGATGGCTTTACCTGCTGGGATATTCAGGGTTGAGTACCTCCTAAGTGTTCCACTTTCTGTTGAATGACTTTACCTGCTGTGTTGTTCAGGGTTGAGTACCTGTTAAGTGTTCCACTTTCTGTTGAATGGCTTTACCTGCTGTGTTATTCAGGGTTAGGAACTCAGTACTCAGTTTCTTTTTCAGGAGCTCCAGTACCAGCATCTGGTCATCTGTTATCATGTGAAACTGATGAATCTGGTTCGAACCCCAGGAATATCGAGCGTGTCCACCAGTTGTTACTGTCACCACCAGAACACACCACAGAATGCAGCTTACACTTTGAGTAACACGAACAGTAGCATCTAACACAGCAGGAAAGCGGGTTGTAATTGTGTCCATATCTCCATTATGTAGCTATATCAGCTCCTTAAAAATCAAGTTGCTCCAGGCTTTTAAGTCCTTAGAAAATATTTTATTGGGAGTGTGCTGTCATGAGTCTGGTTCGTCCAGGAAACATAGACTCACTGAACTGAGCACTATTACATTTGCGAAACTGTGTATCTAATAATGTCATTTTCTTTTTAATAGAGATGGTCCTCAGGCCGATTATCTCCCCTAGACTGATTGATGGCTGGATCAAGTTGACCTCTCCTGTAATCAGACTTCCGTGCACACCTGGACTTCTTTGCATGATCCTTATGTTTTTGAGCCAACAACGAAAGATTTCTTATCTGGACCTCTGGTAAGTACTGGCGATGATGTTGGTACAATTCTTTTGAGCTGATTTGGTCCAGCTTACAATTCATCTCTGCACTCAGAGTACCTCCTAAGTGTTCCACTTTCTGTTGAATGGCTTTACCTGCTGTGCTATTCAGGGTTGAGTACCTCCCAAGTGTTCCACTTTCTGTTGGATGGCTTTACCTGCTGTGTTATTCAGGGTTGAGTACCTCCTAAGTGTTCCACTTTCTGTTGAATGGCTTTACCTGCCGTGTTATTCAGGGTTGAGTACCTCCTAAGTGTTCCACTTTCTGTTGAATGGCTTTACCTGCTGGGATATTCAGGGTTGGGTACCTCTGAAGTGTTCCACTTTCTATTTGATGGCTTTACCTGCTGTGTTATTCAGGGTTGAGTACCTGTTAAGTGTTCCACTTTCTGTTGGATGACTTTACCTGCTGTGTCATTCAGGGTTGAGTACCTCCTAAGTGTTCCACTTTCTGTTGAATGGCTTTACCTGCTGTGCTATTCAGGGTTGAGTACCTCCCAAGTGTTCCACTTTCTGTTGAATGGCTTTACCTGCCGTGTTATTCAGGGTTGAGTACCTCCTAAGTGTTCCACTTTTTGTTGGATTGCTTTACCTGCTGTGATATTCAGGGTTGAGTACCTCCTAAGTGTTCCACTTTCTGTTGAATGGCTTTACCTGCTGTGTTATTCAGGGTTAAGTACCTGCTAAGTGTTCCACTTTCTGTTGGATGGCTTAACTTGCTGGGATATTCAGGGTTGAGTACCTCCTAAGTGTTCCACTTTCTGTTGGATGGCTTTACCTGCTGTGTTATTCAGGGTTGAGTACTTCCTAAGTGTTCCACTTTCTGTTGGATGGCTTTACCTGCTGTGTTATTCAGGGTTGAGTACCTCCTAAGTGTTCCACTTTTTGTTGGATTGCTTTACCTGCTGTGATATTCAGGGTTGAGTACCTTCTAAGTGTTTCACTTTCTGTTGGATGGCTTTACCTGCTGTGTTATTCAGGGTTGAGTACCTCCTAAGTGTTCCACTTTCTGTTGGATGGCTTTACCTGCTATGATATTCAGGGTTGAGTACCTCCTAAGTGTTCCACTTTCTGTTGGATTGCTTTACCTGTTATGTTATTCAGGGTTGATTACCTCCTAAGTGTTCCACTTTCTGTTTGATGGCTTTACCTGCTGTGATATTCAGGGTTGAGTACCTCCTTAGTGTTCCACTTTCTGTTGAATGGCTTTACCTGCTGTGTTATTCAGGGTTGAGTACTTCCTAAGTGTTCCACTTTCTGTTGAATGGCTTTACCTGCCGTGTTATTCAGGGTTGAGTACCTTCTAACTGTTCCACTTTCTGTTGAATGGCTTTACCTGCTGTGCTATTCAGGGTTGAGTACCTTCTAAGTGTTCCACTTTCTGTTGAATGGCTTTACCTGCTGTGTTATTCAGGGTTGAGTACCTCCTAAGTGTTCCACTTTCTGTTGAATGGCTTTACCTGCTGTGTTACTCAGGGTTGAGTACCTCCTAAGTGTTCCACTTTTGGTTGAAAGGCTTTACCTGCTGTGTCATTCAGGGTTGAGTACTTCTTGAGTGGTCCAATTTCTGTTAAATGGATTTACCTGCTGTGTCATTCAGGGTTGAGTACCTCCTAAGTGTTCCACTTTCTGTTTGATGGCTTTACCTGCTGTGATATTCAGGGTTGAGTACCACCTAAGTGTTCCACTTTCTGTTGAATGGCTTTACCTGCGGTGTTATTCAGGGTTGAGTACCTCCTGAGTGTTCCACTTTCTGTTGAATGGCTTTACCTGCTGTGTTATTCAGGGTTGAGTACCTCCTAAGTGTTCCACTTTCTGTTGAATGGCTTTACCTGCTATGTTATTCAGGGTTGAGTACCTGCTAAATGTTCCACTTTCTGTTGGATGGCTTAACTTGCTGAGATATTCAGGGTTGAGTACCTCCTAAGTGTTCCACTTTCTGTTGGATGGCTTTACCTGCTGTGTTATTCAGGGTTGAGTACCTCCTAAGTGTTCCACTTTCTGTTGGATGGCTTTACCTGCTGTGTTATTCAGGGTTGAGTACTTCCTAAGTGTTCCACTTTCTGTTGGATGACTTTACCTGCTGTGTCATTCAGGGTTGAGTACCTCCTAAGTGTTCCACTTTCTGTTGGATGGCTTTACCTGCCGTGTTATTCAGGGTTGAGTACCTGTTAAGTGTTCCACTTTCTGTTGGATGACTTAACCTGCTGTGTCATTCAGGGTTGAGTACCTCCTAAGTGTTCCACTTTCTGTTGAATGGCTTTACCTGCCGTGTAATTCAGGGTTGAGTACCTCCTAAGTGTTCCACTTTCTGTTGGATTGCTTTACCTGCGGTGTTATTCAGGGTTGAGTACCTCCTAAGTGTTCCACTTTCTGTTGAATGGCTTTACCTGCTGTGTTATTCACGGTTGAGTACCTCCTAAGTGTTCCACTTTCTGTTGAATGGCTTTACCTGCTGTGTTATTCAGGGTTGAGTACCTCCTGAGTGTTCCACTTTCTGTTGAATGGCTTTACCTGCTGTGTTATTCAGGGTTGAGTACCTCCTAAGTGTTCCACTTTCTGTTGAATGGCTTTACCTGCTATGTTAATCAGGGTTGAGTACCTGCTAAGTGTTCCACTTTCTGTTGGATGGCTTAACTTGCTGGGATATTCAGGGTTGAGTACCTCCTAAGTGTTCCACTTTCTGTTGGATGGCTTTACCTGCTGTGTTATTCAGGGTTGAGTACTTCCTAAGTGTTCCACTTTCTGTTGGATGGCTTTACCTGCTGTGTTATTCAGGGTTGAGTACCTCCTAAGTGTTCCACTTTTTGTTGGATTGCTTTACCTGCTGTGATATTCAGGGTTGAGTACCTTCTAAGTGTTTCACTTTCTGTTGGATGGCTTTACCTGCTGTGTTATTCAGGGTTGAGTACCTCCTAAGTGTTCCACTTTCTGTTGGATGGCTTTACCTGCTGTGATATTCAGGGTTGAGTACCTCCTAAGTGTTCCACTTTCTGTTGGATTGCTTTACCTGTTATGTTATTCAGGGTTGATTACCTCCTAAATGTTCCACTTTCTGTTTGATGGCTTTACCTGCTGTGATATTCAGGGTTGAGTACCTCCTAAGTGTTCCACTTTCTGTTGAATGGCTTTACCTGCTGTGTTATTCAGGGTTGAGTACCTCCTAAGTGTTCCACTTTCTGTTGAATGGCTTTACCTGCCGTGTTATTCAGGGTTGAGTACCTTCTAACTGTTCCACTTTCTGTTGAATGGCTTTACCTGCTGTGCTATTCAGGGTTGAGTACCTTCTAAGTGTTCCACTTTCTGTTGAATGGCTTTACCTGCTGTGTTATTCAGGGTTGAGTACCTCCTAAGTGTTCCACTTTCTGTTGAATGGCTTTACCTGCTGTGTTACTCAGGGTCGAGTACCTCCTAAGTGTTCCACTTTCGATTGAAAGGCTTTACCTGCTGTGTCATTCAGGGTTGAGTACTTCCTGAGTGTTCCAATTTCTGTTAAATGGATTTACCTGCTGTGTCATTCAGGGTTGAGTACCTCCTAAGTGTTCCACTTTCTGTTTGATGGCTTTACCTGCTGTGATATTCAGGGTTGAGTACCTCCTAAGTGTTCCACTTTCTGTTGAATGGCTTTACCTGCTGTGTTATTCAGGGTTGAGTACCTCCTGAGTGTTCCACTTTCTGTTGAATGGCTTTACCTGCTATATTATTCAGGGTTGAGTACCTGCTAAGTGTTCCACTTTCTGTTGGATGGCTTAACTTGCTGAGATATTCAGGGTTGAGTACCTCCTAAGTGTTCCACTTTCTGTTGGATGGCTTTACCTGCTGTGTTATTCAGGGTTGAGTACCTCCTAAGTGTTCCACTTTCTGTTGGATGGCTTTACCTGCTGTGTTATTCAGGGTTGAGTACTTCCTAAGTGTTCCACTTTCTGTTGGATGACTTTACCTGCTGTGTCATTCAGGGTTGAGTACCTCCTAAGTGTTCCACTTTCTGTTGGATGGCTTTACCTGCCGTGTTATTCAGGGTTGAGTACCTGTTAAGTGTTCCACTTTCTGTTGGATGACTTTACCTGCTGTGTCATTCAGGGTTGAGTACCTCCTAAGTGTTCCACTTTCTGTTGAATGGCTTTACCTGCCGTGTTATTCAGGGTTGAGTACCTCCTAAGTGTTCCACTTTCTGTTGGATGGCTTTACCTGCTGTGTTATTCAGGGTTGAGTACCTCCTAAGTGTTCCACTTTCTGTTGAATGGCTTTACCTGCTGTGTTATTCACGGTTGAGTACCTCCTAAGTGTTCCACTTTCTGTTGGATGGCTTTACCTGCTGTGTTGTTCAGGGTTGAGTACCTCCTAAGTGTTCCACTTTCTGTTGGATTGCTTTACCTGTTATGTTATTCAGTGTTGAGTAACTCCTAAATGTTCCACTTTCTGTTTGATGGCTTTACCTGCTGTGATATTCAGGGTTGAGTACCTCCTAAGTGTTCCACTTTCTGTTGAATGGCTTTACCTGCTGTGTTATTCAGGGTTGAGTACCTCCTAAGTGTTCCACTTTCTGTTGAATGGCTTTACCTGCCGTGTTATTCAGGGTTGAGTACCTTCTAACTGTTCCACTTTCTGTTGAATGGCTTTACCTGCTGTGCTATTCAGGGTTGAGTACCTTCTAAGTGTTCCACTTTCTGTTGAATGGCTTTACCTGCTGTGTTATTCAGGGTTGAGTACCTCCTAAGTGTTCCACTTTCTGTTGAATGGCTTTACCTGCTGTGTTACTCAGGGTCGAGTACCTCCTAAGTGTTCCACTTTCGATTGAAAGGCTTTACCTGCTGTGTCATTCAGGGTTGAGTACTTCCTGAGTGTTCCAATTTCTGTTAAATGGATTTACCTGCTGTGTCATTCAGGGTTGAGTACCTCCTAAGTGTTCCACTTTCTGTTTGATGGCTTTACCTGCTGTGATATTCAGGGTTGAGTACCTCCTAAGTGTTCCACTTTCTGTTGAATGGCTTTACCTGCTGTGTTATTCAGGGTTGAGTACCTCCTGAGTGTTCCACTTTCTGTTGAATGGCTTTACCTGCTATATTATTCAGGGTTGAGTACCTGCTAAGTGTTCCACTTTCTGTTGGATGGCTTAACTTGCTGAGATATTCAGGGTTGAGTACCTCCTAAGTGTTCCACTTTCTGTTGGATGGCTTTACCTGCTGTGTTATTCAGGGTTGAGTACCTCCTAAGTGTTCCACTTTCTGTTGGATGGCTTTACCTGCTGTGTTATTCAGGGTTGAGTACTTCCTAAGTGTTCCACTTTCTGTTGGATGACTTTACCTGCTGTGTCATTCAGGGTTGAGTACCTCCTAAGTGTTCCACTTTCTGTTGGATGGCTTTACCTGCCGTGTTATTCAGGGTTGAGTACCTGTTAAGTGTTCCACTTTCTGTTGGATGACTTTACCTGCTGTGTCATTCAGGGTTGAGTACCTCCTAAGTGTTCCACTTTCTGTTGAATGGCTTTACCTGCCGTGTTATTCAGGGTTGAGTACCTCCTAAGTGTTCCACTTTCTGTTGGATGGCTTTACCTGCTGTGTTATTCAGGGTTGAGTACCTCCTAAGTGTTCCACTTTCTGTTGAATGGCTTTACCTGCTGTGTTATTCACGGTTGAGTACCTCCTAAGTGTTCCACTTTCTGTTGGATGGCTTTACCTGCTGTGTTGTTCAGGGTTGAGTACCTCCTAAGTGTTCCACTTTCTGTTGGATTGCTTTACCTGTTATGTTATTCAGGGTTGAGTAACTCCTAAATGTTCCACTTTCTGTTTGATGGCTTTACCTGCTGTGATATTCAGGGTTGAGTACCTCCTAAGTGTTCCACTTTCTGTTGAATGGCTTTACCTGCTGTGTTATTCAGGGTTGAGTACCTCCTAAGTGTTCCACTTTCTGTTGAATGGCTTTACCTGCTGTGTCATTCAGGGTTGAGTACCTCCTAAGTGTTCCACTTTCTGTTGGATGGCTTTACCTGCTGTGTTATTCAGGGTTGAGTACCAATAATTGTTCCACTTTCTGTTGAATGGCTTTACCTGCTGTGTTATTCAGGGTTGAGTACCTCCTAAGTGTTCCACTTTCTGTTGAATGGCTTTACCTGCTATGTTAATCAGGGTTGAGTACCTGCTAAGTGTTCCACTTTCTGTTGGATGGCTTAACTTGCTGGGATATTCAGGGTTGAGTACCTCCTAAGTGTTCCACTTTCTGTTGGATGGCTTTACCTGCTGTGTTATTCAGGGTTGAGTACTTCCTAAGTGTTCCACTTTCTGTTGGATGGCTTTACCTGCTGTGTTATTCAGGGTTGAGTACCTGCTAAGTGTTCCACTTTTTGTTGGATTGCTTTACCTGCTGTGATATTCAGGTTTGAGTACCTTCTAAGTGTTTCACTTTCTGTTGGATGGCTTTACCTGCTGTGTTATTCAGGGTTGAGTACCTCCTAAGTTTTCCACTTTCTGTTGGATGGCTTTACCTGCTATGATATTCAGGGTTGAGTACCTCCTAAGTGTTCCACTTTCTGTTGGATTGCTTTACCTGTTATGTTATTCAGGGTTGATTACCTCCTAAGTGTTCCACTTTCTGTTTGATGGCTTTACCTGCTGTGATATTCAGGGTTGAGTACCTCCTAAGTGTTCCACTTTCTGTTGAATGGCTTTACCTGCTGTGTTATTCAGGGTTGAGTACCTCCTAAGTGTTCCACTTTCTGTTGAATGGCTTTACCTGCCGTGTTATTCAGGGTTGAGTACCTTCTAACTGTTCCACTTTCTGTTGAATGGCTTTACCTGCTGTGCTATTCAGGGTTGAGTACCTCCTAAGTGTTCCACTTTCTGTTGAATGACTTAACCTGCTGTATTATTCAGGGTTAAGTATCACCTAAGTGTTCCACTTTCTGTTGAATGGCTTTACCTGCTGTGTTGTTCAGGGTTGAGTACCTGTTAAGTGTTCCACTTTCTGTTGAATGGCTTTACCTGCTTTGTTATTCAGGGTTAGGAACTCAGTACTCAGTTTCTTTTTCAGGAGCTCCAGTACCAGCATCTGGTCATCTGTTATCATGTGAAACTGATGAATCTGGTTCGAACCCCAGGAATATCGAGCGTGTCCACCAGTTGTTACTGTCACCACCAGAACACACCACAGAATGCAGCTTACACTTTGAGTAACACGAACAGTAGCATCTAACACAGCAGGAAAGCGGGTTGTAATTGTGTCCATATCTCCATTATGTAGCTATATCAGCTCCTTAAAAATCAAGTTGCTCCTGGCTTTTAAGTCCTTAGAAAATATTTTATTGGGAGTGTGCTGTCATGAGTCTGGTTCGTCCAGGAAACATAGACTCACTGAACTGAGCACTATTACATTTGCGAAACTGTGTATCTAATAATGTCATTTTCTTTTTAATAGAGATGGTCCTCAGGCCGATTATCTCCCCTAGACTGATTGATGGCTGGATCAAGTTGACCTCTCCTGTAATCAGACTTCCGTGCACACCTGGACTTCTTTGCATGATCCTTATGTTTTTGAGCCAACAACGAAAGATTTCTTATCTGGACCTCTGGTAAGTACTGGCGATGATGTTGGTACAATTCTTTTGAGCTGATTTGGTCCAGCTTACAATTCATCTCTGCACTCAGAGTACCTCCTAAGTGTTCCACTTTCTGTTGAATGGCTTTACCTGCTGTGCTATTCAGGGTTGAGTACCTCCCAAGTGTTCCACTTTCTGTTGGATGGCTTTACCTGCTGTGTTATTCAGGGTTGAGTACCTCCTAAGTGTTCCACTTTCTGTTGAATGGCTTTACCTGCCGTGTTATTCAGGGTTGAGTACCTCCTAAGTGTTCCACTTACTGTTGAATGGCTTTACCTGCTGGGATATTCAGGGTTGGGTACCTCTTAAGTGTTCCACTTTCTATTTGATGGCTTTACCTGCTGTGTTATTCAGGGTTGAGTACCTGTTAAGTGTTCCACTTTCTGTTGGATGACTTTACCTGCTGTGTCATTCAGGGTTGAGTACCTCCTAAGTGTTCCACTTTCTGTTGAATGGCTTTACCTGCCGTGTTATTCAGGGTTGAGTACCTCCTAAGTGTTCCACTTTTTGTTGGATTGCTTTACCTGCTGTGATATTCAGGGTTGAGTACCTCCTAAGTGTTCCACTTTCTGTTGAATGGCTTTACCTGCTGTGCTTTTCAGGGTTGAGTACCTCCCAAGTGTTCCACTTTCTGTTGGATGGCTTTACCTGCTGTGTTATTCACGGTTGAGTACCTCCTAAGTGTTCCACTTTCTGTTGAATGGCTTCACCTGCTGTGTTATTCAGGGTTGAGTACCTCCTAAGTGTTCCACTTTCTGTTGCATGGCTTTACCTGCCGTGTCATTCAGGGTTGAGTACCTCCTAAGTGTTCCACTTTCTGTTGGATGGCTTTACCTGCGGTGTTATTCAGGGTTGAGTACCTCCTAAGTGTTCCACTTTCTGTTTTATGACTTTACCTGCTGTGATATTCAGGGTTGAGTACCTCCTAAGTGTTCCACTTTCTGTTTGATGGCTTTACCTGCTGTGTCATTCAGGGTTGAGTACCTCCTAAGTGTTCCACTTTCTGTTGGATGGCTTTACCTGCTATGATATTCAGGGTTGAGTACCTCCTAAGTGTTCCACTTTCTGTTGGATGGCTTTACCTGTTATGTTATTCAGGGTTGAGTACCTCCTAAGTGTTCCACTTTCTGTTGGATGGCTTTACCGGCTGTGATATTCAGGGTTGAGTACCTCCTAAGTGTTCCACTTTCTGTTGAATGGCTTTACCTGCCGTGTTATTCAGGGTTGAGTACCTTCTAACTGTTCCACTTTCTGTTGAATGGCTTTACCTGCTGTGCTATTCAGGGTTGAGTACCTTCTAAGTGTTCCACTTTCTGTTGAATGGCTTTACCTGCTGTGTTATTCAGGGTTGAGTACCTCCTAAGGGTTCCACTTTCTGTTGAATGGCTTTACCTGCTGTGTTACTCAGGGTCGAGTACCTCCTAAGTGTTCCACTTTCGGTTGAAAGGCTTTACCTGCTGTGTCATTCAGGGTTGAGTACTTCCTGAGTGTTCCAATTTCTGTTGAATGGATTTACCTGCTGTG
Source organism: Mimachlamys varia (assembly GCA_947623455.1). Classification (NCBI taxonomy): domain Eukaryota; kingdom Metazoa; phylum Mollusca; class Bivalvia; order Pectinida; family Pectinidae; genus Mimachlamys; species Mimachlamys varia. The sequence continues at coordinate 5,998,946 of OX392540.1, read as the reverse complement.
TCATTCAGGGTTGAGTACCTCCTAAGTGTTCCACTTTCTGTTTGATGGCTTTACCTGCTGTGATATTCAGGGTTGAGTACCTCCTAAGTGTTCCACTTTCTGTTGAATGGCTTTACCTGCTGTGTTATTCAGGGTTGAGTACCTCCTGAGTGTTCCACTTTCTGTTGAATAGCTTTACCTGCTGTGTTATTCAGGGTTGAGTACCTCTTAAGTGTTCCACTTTCTGTTGAATGGCTTTACCTGCTATGTTATTCAGGGTTGAGTACCTGCTAAGTGTTCCACTTTCTGTTGGATGGCTTAACTTGCTGAGATATTCAGGGTTGAGTACCTCCTAAGTGTTCCACTTTCTGTTGGATGGCTTTACCTGCTGTGTTATTCAGGGTTGAGTACCTCCTAAGTGTTCCACTTTCTGTTGGATGGCTTTACCTGCTGTGTTATTCAGGGTTGAGTACTTCCTAAGTGTTCCACTTTCTGTTGGATGACTTTACCTGCTGTGTCATTCAGGGTTGAGTACCTCCTAAGTGTTCCACTTTCTGTTGGATGGCTTTACCTGCCGTGTTATTCAGGGTTGAGTACCTGTTAAGTGTTCCACTTTCTGTTGGATGACTTTACCTGCTGTGTCATTCAGGGTTGAGTACCTCCTAAGTGTTCCACTTTCTGTTGAATGGCTTTACCTGCCGTGTTATTCAGGGTTGAGTACCTCCTAAGTGTTCCACTTTCTGTTGGATGGCTTTACCTGCTGTATTATTCAGGGTTGGGTACCTCTTAAGTGTTCCACTTTCTATTTGATGGCTTTACCTGCTGTGTTATTCAGGGTTGAGTACCTGTTAAGTGTTCCACTTTCTGTTGGATGGCTTTACCTGTTATGTTATTCAGGGTTGAGTACCTCCTAAGTGTTCCACTTTCTGTTGGATGGCTTTACCTGCTGTGATATTCAGGGTTGAGTACCTCCTAAGTGTTCCACTTTCTGTTGAATGGCTTTACCTGCCGTGTTATTCAGGGTTGAGTACCTTCTAACTGTTCCACTTTCTGTTGAATGGCTTTACCTGCTGTGCTATTCAGGGTTGAGTACCTTCTAAGTGTTCCACTTTCTGTTGAATGGCTTTACCTGCTGTGTTATTCAGGGTTGAGTACCTCCTAAGGGTTCCACTTTCTGTTGAATGGCTTTACCTGCTGTGTTACTCAGGGTCGAGTACCTCCTAAGTGTTCCACTTTCGGTTGAAAGGCTTTACCTGCTGTGTCATTCAGGGTTGAGTACTTCCTGAGTGTTCCAATTTCTGTTGAATGGATTTACCTGCTGTGATATTCAGGGTTGAGTACCTCCTAAGTGTTCCACTTTCTGTTGAATGGCTTTACCTGCTGTGTTATTCAGGGTTGAGTACCTCCTGAGTGTTCCACTTTCTGTTGAATAGCTTTACCTGCTGTGTTATTCAGGGTTGAGTACCTCTTAAGTGTTCCACTTTCTGTTGAATGGCTTTACCTGCTATGTTATTCAGGGTTGAGTACCTGCTAAGTGTTCCACTTTCTGTTGGATGGCTTAACTTGCTGAGATATTCAGGGTTGAGTGTCTCCTAAGTGTTCCACTTTCTGTTGGATGGCTTTACCTGCTGTGTTATTCAGGGTTGAGTACCTCCTAAGTGTTCCACTTTCTGTTGGATGGCTTTACCTGCTGTGTTATTCAGGGTTGAGTACTTCCTAAGTGTTCCACTTTCTGTTGGATGACTTTACCTGCTGTGTCATTCAGGGTTGAGTACCTCCTAAGTGTTCCACTTTCTGTTGGATGGCTTTACCTGCCGTGTTATTCAGGGTTGAGTACCTCCTAAGTGTTCCACTTTCTGTTGGATGACTTTACCTGCTGTGTCATTCAGGGTTGAGTACCTCCTAAGTGTTCCACTTTCTGTTGAATGGCTTTACCTGCCGTGTTATTCAGGGTTGAGTACCTCCTAAGTGTTCCACTTTCTGTTGGATGGCTTTACCTGCTGTATTATTCAGGGTTGGGTACCTCTTAAGTGTTCCACTTTCTATTTGATGGCTTTACCTGCTGTGTTATTCAGGGTTGAGTACCTGTTAAGTGTTCCACTTTCTGTTGGATGACTTTACCTGCTGTGTCATTCAGGGTTGAGTACCTCCTAAGTGTTCCACTTTCTGTTGAATGGCTTTACCTGCTGTGTTATTCACGGTTGAGTACCTCCTAAGTGTTCCACATTCTGTTGGATGGCTTTACCTGCTGTGTTGTTCAGGGTTGAGTACCTCCTAAGTGTTCCACTTTCTGTTGGATTGCTTTACCTGTTATGTTATTCAGGGTTGAGTACCTCCTAAATGTTCCACTTTCTGTTTGATGGCTTTACCTGCTGTGATATTCAGGGTTGAGTACCTCCTAAGTGTTTCACTTTCTGTTGGATGGCTTTACCTGCTGGGATATTCAGGTTTAGGAACTCAGTACTCAGTTTCTTTTTCAGGAGCTCCAGTACCAGCATCTGGTCATCTGTTATCATGTGAAACTGATGAATCTGGTTCGAACCCCAGGAATATCGAGCGTGTCCACCAGTTGTTACTGTCACCACCAGAACACACCACAGAATGCAGCTTACACTTTGAGTAACACGAACAGTAGCATCTAACACAGCAGGAAAGCGGGTTGTAATTGTGTCCATATCTCCATTATGTAGCTATATCAGCTCCTTAAAAATCAAGTTGCTCCTGGCTTTTAAGTCCTTAGAAAATATTTTATTGGGAGTGTGCTGTCATGAGTCTGGTTCGTCCAGGAAACATAGACTCACTGAACTGAGCACTATTACATTTGCGAAACTGTGTATCTAATAATGTCATTTTCTTTTTAATAGAGATGGTCCTCAGGCCGATTATCTCCCCTAGACTGATTGATGGCTGGATCAAGTTGACCTCTCCTGTAATCAGACTTCCGTGCACACCTGGACTTCTTTGCATGATCCTTATGTTTTTGAGCCAACAACGAAAGATTTCTTATCTGGACCTCTGGTAAGTACTGGCGATGATGTTGGTACAATTCTTTTGAGCTGATTTGGTCCAGCTTACAATTCATCTCTGCACTCAGAGTACCTCCTAAGTGTTCCACTTTCTGTTGAATGGCTTTACCTGCTGTGCTATTCAGGGTTGAGTACCTCCCAAGTGTTCCACTTTCTGTTGGATGGCTTTACCTGCTGTGTTATTCAGGGTTGAGTACCTCCTAAGTGTTCCACTTTCTGTTGAATGGCTTTACCTGCCGTGTTATTCAGGGTTGAGTACCTCCTAAGTGTTCCACTTTCTGTTGAATGGCTTTACCTGCTGGGATATTCAGGGTTGGGTACCTCTTAAGTGTTCCACTTTCTATTTGATGGCTTTACCTGCTGTGTTATTCAGGGTTGAGTACCTGTTAAGTGTTCCACTTTCTGTTGGATGACTTTACCTGCTGTGTCATTCAGGGTTGAGTACCTCCTAAGTGTTCCACTTTCTGTTGAATGGCTTTACCTGCCGTGTTATTCAGGGTTGAGTACCTCCTAAGTGTTCCACTTTTTGTTGGATTGCTTTACCTGCTGTGATATTCAGGGTTGAGTACCTCCTAAGTGTTCCACTTTCTGTTGAATGGCTTTACCTGCTGTGCTTTTCAGGGTTGAGTACCTCCCAAGTGTTCCACTTTCTGTTGGATGGCTTTACCTGCGGTGTTATTCAGGGTTGAGTACCTTCTAAGTGTTCCACTTTCTGTTGAATGGCTTTACCTGCTGTGTTATTCAGGGTTGAGTACCTCCTAAGTGTTCCACTTTCTGTTGCATGGCTTTACCTGCCGTGTCATTCAGGGTTGAGTACCTCCTAAGTGTTCCACTTTCTGTTGGATGGCTTTACCTGCGGTGTTATTCAGGGTTGAGTACCTCCTAAGTGTTCCACTTTCTGTTTGATGGCTTTACCTGCTGTGTCATTCAGGGTTGAGTACCTCCTAAGTGTTCCACTTTCTGTTGGATGGCTTTACCTGCTATGATATTCAGGGTTGAGTACCTCCTAAGTGTTCCACTTTCTGTTGGATGGCTTTACCTGTTATGTTATTCAGGGTTGAGTACCTCCTAAGTGTTCCACTTTCTGTTGGATGGCTTTACCTGCTGTGATATTCAGGGTTGAGTACCTCCTAAGTGTTCCACTTTCTGTTGAATGGCTTTACCTGCCGTGTTATTCAGGGTTGAGTACCTTCTAACTGTTCCACTTTCTGTTGAATGGCTTTACCTGCTGTGCTATTCAGGGTTGAGTACCTTCTAAGTGTTCCACTTTCTGTTGAATGGCTTTACCTGCTGTGTTATTCAGGGTTGAGTACCTCCTAAGGGTTCCACTTTCTGTTGAATGGCTTTACCTGCTGTGTTACTCAGGGTCGAGTACCTCCTAAGTGTTCCACTTTCGGTTGAAAGGCTTTACCTGCTGTGTCATTCAGGGTTGAGTACTTCCTGAGTGTTCCAATTTCTGTTGAATGGATTTACCTGCTGTGTCATTCAGGGTTGAGTACCTCCTAAGTGTTCCACTTTCTGTTTGATGGCTTTACCTGCTGTGATATTCAGGGTTGAGTACCTCCTAAGTGTTCCACTTTCTGTTGAATGGCTTTACCTGCTGTGTTATTCAGGGTTGAGTACCTCCTGAGTGTTCCACTTTCTGTTGAATAGCTTTACCTGCTGTGTTATTCAGGGTTGAGTACCTCTTAAGTGTTCCACTTTCTGTTGAATGGCTTTACCTGCTATGTTATTCAGGGTTGAGTACCTGCTAAGTGTTCCACTTTCTGTTGGATGGCTTAACTTGCTGAGATATTCAGGGTTGAGTACCTCCTAAGTGTTCCACTTTCTGTTGGATGGCTTTACCTGCTGTGTTATTCAGGGTTGAGTACCTCCTAAGTGTTCCACTTTCTGTTGGATGGCTTTACCTGCTGTGTTATTCAGGGTTGAGTACTTCCTAAGTGTTCCACTTTCTGTTGGATGACTTTACCTGCTGTGTCATTCAGGGTTGAGTACCTCCTAAGTGTTCCACTTTCTGTTGGATGGCTTTACCTGCCGTGTTATTCAGGGTTGAGTACCTGTTAAGTGTTCCACTTTCTGTTGGATGACTTTACCTGCTGTGTCATTCAGGGTTGAGTACCTCCTAAGTGTTCCACTTTCTGTTGAATGGCTTTACCTGCCGTGTTATTCAGGGTTGAGTACCTCCTAAGTGTTCCACTTTCTGTTGGATGGCTTTACCTGCTGTATTATTCAGGGTTGGGTACCTCTTAAGTGTTCCACTTTCTATTTGATGGCTTTACCTGCTGTGTTATTCAGGGTTGAGTACCTGTTAAGTGTTCCACTTTCTGTTGGATGACTTTACCTGCTGTGTCATTCAGGGTTGAGTACCTCCTAAGTGTTCCACTTTCTGTTGAATGGCTTTACCTGCTGTGTTATTCACGGTTGAGTACCTCCTAAGTGTTCCACTTTCTGTTGGATGGCTTTACCTGCTGTGTTGTTCAGGGTTGAGTACCTCCTAAGTGTTCCACTTTCTGTTGGATTGCTTTACCTGTTATGTTATTCAGGGTTGAGTACCTCCTAAATGTTCCACTTTCTGTTTGATGGCTTTACCTGCTGTGATATTCAGGGTTGAGTACCTCCTAAGTGTTCCACTTTCTGTTGGATGGCTTTACCTGCTGGGATATTCAGGGTTGAGTACCTCCTAAGTGTTCCACTTTCTGTTGAATGACTTAACCTGCTTTGTTATTCAGGGTTAAGTATCACCTAAGTGTTCCACTTTCTGTTGAATGGCTTTACCTGCTGTGTTATTCAGGGTTGAGTACCTCCTAAGTGTTCCACTTTCTGTTGAATGGCTTTACCTGCCGTGTTATTCAGGGTTGAGTACCTCCTAAGTGTTCCACTTTCTGTTGAATGGCTTTACCTGCTGTATTATTCAGGGTTGGGTACCTCTTAAGTGTTCCACTTTCTATTTGATGGCTTTACCTGCTGTGTTATTCAGGGTTGAGTACCTGTTAAGTGTTCCACTTTCTGTTGGATGACTTTACCTGCTGTGTCATTCAGGGTTGAGTACCTCCTAAGTGTTCCACTTTCTGTTGGATGGCTTTACCTGCTGTGTTGTTCAGGGTTGAGTACCTCCTAAGTGTTCCACTTTCTGTTGGATTGCTTTACCTGTTATGTTATTCAGGGTTGAGTACCTCCTAAATGTTCCACTTTCTGTTTGATGGCTTTACCTGCTGTGATATTCAGGGTTGAGTACCTCCTAAGTGTTCCACTTTCTGTTGAATGGCTTTACCTGCTGTGTCATTCAGGGTTGAGTACCTCCTGAGTGTTCCACTTTCTGTTGAATGGCTTTACCTGCTGTGTTATTCAGGGTTGAGTACCTCCTAAGTGTTCCACTTTCTGTTGAATGGCTTTACCTGCCTGTCATTCAGGGTTGAGTACCTCCTAAGTGTTCCACTTTCTGTTGGATGGCTTTACCTGCTGGGATATTCAGGGTTGAGTACCTCCTAAGTGTTCCACTTTCTGTTGAATGACTTAACCTGCTTTGTTATTCAGGGTTAAGTATCACCTAAGTGTTCCACTTTCTGTTGAATGGCTTTACCTGCTGTGTTGTTCAGGGTTGAGTACCTGTTAAGTGTTCCACTTTCTGTTGAATGGCTTTACCTGCTGTGTTATTCAGGGTTAGGAACTCAGTACTCAGTTTCTTTTTCAGGAGCTCCAGTACCAGCATCTGGTCATCTGTTATCATGTGAAACTGATGAATCTGGTTCGAACCCCAGGAATATCGAGCGTGTCCACCAGTTGTTACTGTCACCACCAGAACACACCACAGAATGCAGCTTACACTTTGAGTAACACAAACAGTAGCATCTAACACAGCAGGAAAGCGGGTTGTAATTGTGTCCATATCTCCATTATGTAGCTATATCAGCTCCTTAAAAATCAAGTTGCTCCTGGCTTTTAAGTCCTTAGAAAATATTTTATTGGGAGTGTGCTGTCATGAGTCTGGTTCGTCCAGGAAACATAGACTCACTGAACTGAGCACTATTACATTTGCGAAACTGTGTATCTAATAATGTCATTTTCTTTTTAATAGAGATGGTCCTCAGGCCGATTATCTCCCCTAGACTGATTGATGGCTGGATCAAGTTGACCTCTCCTGTAATCAGACTTCCGTGCACACCTGGACTTCTTTGCATGATCCTTATGTTTTTGAGCCAACAACGAAAGATTTCTTATCTGGACCTCTGGTAAGTACTGGCGATGATGTTGGTACAATTCTTTTGAGCTGATTTGGTCCAGCTTACAATTCATCTCTGCACTCAGAGTACCTCCTAAGTGTTCCACTTTCTGTTGAATGGCTTTACCTGCTGTGCTATTCAGGGTTGAGTACCTCCCAAGTGTTCCACTTTCTGTTGGATGGCTTTACCTGCTGTGTTATTCAGGGTTGAGTACCTCCTAAGTGTTCCACTTTCTGTTGAATGGCTTTACCTGCCGTGTTATTCAGGGTTGAGTACCTCCTAAGTGTTCCACTTTCTGTTGAATGGCTTTACCTGCTGGGATATTCAGGGTTGGGTACCTCTTAAGTGTTCCACTTTCTATTTGATGGCTTTACCTGCTGTGTTATTCAGGGTTGAGTACCTGTTAAGTGTTCCACTTTCTGTTGGATGACTTTACCTGCTGTGTCATTCAGGGTTGAGTACCTCCTAAGTGTTCCACTTTCTGTTGAATGGCTTTACCTGCCGTGTTATTCAGGGTTGAGTACCTCCTAAGTGTTCCACTTTCTGTTGGATGGCTTTACCTGCTGGGATATTCAGGGTTGAGTACCTCCTAAGTGTTCCACTTTCTGTTGAATGACTTAACCTGCTTTGTTATTCAGGGTTAAGTATCACCTAAGTGTTCCACTTTCTGTTGAATGGCTTTACCTGCTGTGTTATTCAGGGTTGAGTACCTCCTAAGTGTTCCACTTTCTGTTGAATGGCTTTACCTGCCGTGTTATTCAGGGTTGAGTACCTCCTAAGTGTTCCACTTTCTGTTGAATGGCTTTACCTGCTGTATTATTCAGGGTTGGGTACCTCTTAAGTGTTCCACTTTCTATTTGATGGCTTTACCTGCTGTGTTATTCAGGGTTGAGTACCTGTTAAGTGTTCCACTTTCTGTTGGATGACTTTACCTGCTGTGTCATTCAGGGTTGAGTACCTCCTAAGTGTTCCACTTTCTGTTGGATGGCTTTACCTGCTGTGTTGTTCAGGGTTGAGTACCTCCTAAGTGTTCCACTTTCTGTTGGATTGCTTTACCTGTTATGTTATTCAGGGTTGAGTACCTCCTAAATGTTCCACTTTCTGTTTGATGGCTTTACCTGCTGTGATATTCAGGGTTGAGTACCTCCTAAGTGTTCCACTTTCTGTTGAATGGCTTTACCTGCTGTGTCATTCAGGGTTGAGTACCTCCTGAGTGTTCCACTTTCTGTTGAATGGCTTTACCTGCTGTGTTATTCAGGGTTGAGTACCTCCTAAGTGTTCCACTTTCTGTTGAATGGCTTTACCTGCCTGTCATTCAGGGTTGAGTACCTCCTAAGTGTTCCACTTTCTGTTGGATGGCTTTACCTGCTGGGATATTCAGGGTTGAGTACCTCCTAAGTGTTCCACTTTCTGTTGAATGACTTTACCTGCTGTGTTGTTCAGGGTTGAGTACCTGTTAAGTGTTCCACTTTCTGTTGAATGGCTTTACCTGCTGTGTTATTCAGGGTTAGGAACTCAGTACTCAGTTTCTTTTTCAGGAGCTCCAGTACCAGCATCTGGTCATCTGTTATCATGTGAAACTGATGAATCTGGTTCGAACCCCAGGAATATCGAGCGTGTCCACCAGTTGTTACTGTCACCACCAGAACACACCACAGAATGCAGCTTACACTTTGAGTAACACGAACAGTAGCATCTAACACAGCAGGAAAGCGGGTTGTAATTGTGTCCATATCTCCATTATGTAGCTATATCAGCTCCTTAAAAATCAAGTTGCTCCTGGCTTTTAAGTCCTTAGAAAATATTTTATTGGGAGTGTGCTGTCATGAGTCTGGTTCGTCCAGGAAACATAGACTCACTGAACTGAGCACTATTACATTTGCGAAACTGTGTATCTAATAATGTCATTTTCTTTTTAATAGAGATGGTCCTCAGGCCGATTATCTCCCCTAGACTGATTGATGGCTGGATCAAGTTGACCTCTCCTGTAATCAGACTTCCGTGCACACCTGGACTTCTTTGCATGATCCTTATGTTTTTGAGCCAACAACGAAAGATTTCTTATCTGGACCTCTGGTAAGTACTGGCGATGATGTTGATACAATTCTTTTGAGCTGATTTGGTCCAGCTTACAATTCATCTCTGCACTCAGAGTACCTCCTAAGTGTTCCACTTTCTGTTGAATGGCTTTACCTGCTGTGCTATTCAGGGTTGAGTACCTCCCAAGTGTTCCACTTTCTGTTGGATGGCTTTACCTGCTGTGTTATTCAGGGTTGAGTACCTCCTAAGTGTTCCACTTTCTGTTGAATGGCTTTACCTGCCGTGTTATTCAGGGTTGAGTACCTCCTAAGTGTTCCACTTTCTGTTGAATGGCTTTACCTGCTGGGATATTCAGGGTTGGGTACCTCTGAAGTGTTCCACTTTCTATTTGATGGCTTTACCTGCTGTGTTATTCAGGGTTGAGTACCTGTTAAGTGTTCCACTTTCTGTTGGATGACTTTACCTGCTGTGTCATTCAGGGTTGAGTACCTGCTAAATGTTCCACTTTCTGTTGAATGGCTTTACCTGCCGTGTTATTCAGGGTTGAGTACCTCCTAAGTGTTCCACTTTTTGTTGGATTGCTTTACCTGCTGTGATATTCAGGGTTGAGTACCTCCTAAGTGTTCCACTTTCTGTTGAATGGCTTTACCTGCTGTGTTATTCAGGGTTAAGTACCTCCTGAGTGTTCCACTTTCTGTTGAATGGCTTTACCTGCTGTGTTATTCAGGGTTAAGTACCTCCTAAGTGTTCCACTTTCTGTTGGATGGCTTTACCTGCCGTGTTATTCAGGGTTGAGTACCTCCTAAGTGTTCCACTTTTTGTTGGATTGCTTTACCTGCTGTGATATTCAGGGTTGAGTACCTCCTAAGTGTTCCACTTTCTGTTGAATGGCTTTACCTGCTGTGTTATTCAGGGTTAAGTACCTCCTGAGTGTTCCACTTTCTGTTGAATGGCTTTACCTGCTGTGATATTCAGGGTTGAGTACCTCCTAAGTGTTCCACTTTCTGTTGAATGGCTTTACCTGCTGTGTTATTCAGGGTTAAGTACCTGCTAAGTGTTCCACTTTCTGTTGAATGGCTTTACCTGCTATGTTAATCAGGGTTGAGTACTTCCTAAGTGTTCCACTTTCTGTTGAATGGCTTTACCTGCTGTGTTATTCAGGGTTGAGTACTTCCTAAGTGTTCCACTTTCTGTTGAATGGCTTTACCTGCTATGTTAATCAGGGTTGAGTACCTGCTAAGTGTTCCACTTTCTGTTGGATGGCTTAACTTGCTGGGATATTCAGGGTTGAGTACCTCCTAAGTGTTCCACTTTCTGTTGGATGGCTTTACCTGCTGTGTTATTCAGGGTTGAGTACTTCCTAAGTGTTCCACTTTCTGTTGGATGGCTTTACCTGCTGTGTTATTCAGGGTTGAGTACCTCCTAAGTGTTCCACTTTTTGTTGGATTGCTTTACCTGCTGTGATATTCAGGGTTGAGTACCTTCTAAGTGTTTCACTTTCTGTTGGATGGCTTTACCTGCTGTGTTATTCAGGGTTGAGTACCTCCTAAGTGTTCCACTTTCTGTTGGATGGCTTTACCTGCTATGATATTCAGGGTTGAGTACCTCCTAAGTGTTCCACTTTCTGTTGGATTGCTTTACCTGTTATGTTATTCAGGGTTGATTACCTCCTAAGTGTTCCATTTTCTGTTTGATGGCTTTACCTGCTGTGATATTCAGGGTTGAGTACCTCCTTAGTGTTCCACTTTCTGTTGAATGGCTTTACCTGCTGTGTTATTCAGGGTTGAGTACTTCCTAAGTGTTCCACTTTCTGTTGAATGGCTTTACCTGCCGTGTTATTCAGGGTTGAGTACCTTCTAACTGTTCCACTTTCTGTTGAATGGCTTTACCTGCTGTGCTATTCAGGGTTGAGTACCTTCTAAGTGTTCCACTTTCTGTTTAATTGGCTTTACCTGCTGTGTTATTCAGGGTTGAGTACCTCCTAAGTGTTCCACTTTCTGTTGAATGGCTTTACCTGCTGTGTTACTCAGGGTCGAGTACCTCCTAAGTGTTCCACTTTTGGTTGAAAGGCTTTACCTGCTGTGTCATTCAGGGTTGAGTACTTCTTGAGTGGTCCAATTTCTGTTAAATGGATTTACCTGCTGTGTCATTCAGGGTTGAGTACCTCCTAAGTGTTCCACTTTCTGTTTGATGGCTTTACCTGCTGTGATATTCAGGGTTGAGTACCACCTAAGTGTTCCACTTTCTGTTGAATGGCTTTACCTGCGGTGTTATTCAGGGTTGAGTACCTCCTGAGTGTTCCACTTTCTGTTGAATGGCTTTACCTGCTGTGTTATTCAGGGTTGAGTACCTCCTAAGTGTTCCACTTTCTGTTGAATGGCTTTACCTGCTATGTTATTCAGGGTTGAGTACCTGCTAAGTGTTCCACTTTCTGTTGGATGGCTTAACTTGCTGAGATATTCAGGGTTGAGTACCTCCTAAGTGTTCCACTTTCTGTTGGATGGCTTTACCTGCTGTGTTATTCAGGGTTGAGTACCTCCTAAGTGTTCCACTTTCTGTTGGATGGCTTTACCTGCTGTGTTATTCAGGGTTGAGTACTTCCTAAGTGTTCCACTTTCTGTTGGATGACTTTACCTGCTGTGTCATTCAGGGTTGAGTACCTCCTAAGTGTTCCACTTTCTGTTGGATGGCTTTACCTGCCGTGTTATTCAGGGTTGAGTACCTGTTAAGTGTTCCACTTTCTGTTGGATGACTTAACCTGCTGTGTCATTCAGGGTTGAGTACCTCCTAAGTGTTCCACTTTCTGTTGAATGGCTTTACCTGCCGTGTAATTCAGGGTTGAGTACCTCCTAAGTGTTCCACTTTCTGTTGGATTGCTTTACCTGCGGTGTTATTCAGGGTTGAGTACCTCCTAAGTGTTCCACTTTCTGTTGAATGGCTTTACCTGCTGTGTTATTCACGGTTGAGTACCTCCTAAGTGTTCCACTTTCTGTTGGATGGCTTTACCTGCTGTGTTGTTCAGGGTTGAGTACCTCCTAAGTGTTCCACTTTCTGTTGGATTGCTTTACCTGTTATGTTATTCAGGGTTGAGTACCTCCTAAATGTTCCACTTTCTGTTTGATGGCTTTACCTGCTGTGATATTCAGGGTTGAGTACCTCCTAAGTGTTCCACTTTCTGTTGAATGGCTTTACCTGCTGTGTTATTCAGGGTTGAGTACCTCCTGAGTGTTCCACTTTCTGTTGAATGGCTTTACCTGCTGTGTTATTCAGGGTTGAGTACCTCCTAAGTGTTCCACTTTCTGTTGAATGGCTTTACCTGCTATGTTAATCAGGGTTGAGTACCTGCTAAGTGTTCCACTTTCTGTTGGATGGCTTAACTTGCTGGGATATTCAGGGTTGAGTACCTCCTAAGTGTTCCACTTTCTGTTGGATGGCTTTTCCTGCTGTGTTATTCAGGGTTGAGTACTTCCTAAGTGTTCCACTTTCTGTTGGATGGCTTTACCTGCTGTGTTATTCAGGGTTGAGTACCTCCTAAGTGTTCCACTTTTTGTTGGATTGCTTTACCTGCTGTGATATTCAGGGTTGAGTACCTTCTAAGTGTTTCACTTTCTGTTGGATGGCTTTACCTGCTGTGTTATTCAGGGTTGAGTACCTTCTAAGTGTTCCACTTTCTGTTGGATGGCTTTACCTGCTATGATATTCAGGGTTGAGTACCTCCTAAGTGTTCCACTTTCTGTTGGATTGCTTTACCTGTTATGTTATTCAGGGTTGAGTACCTCCTAAATGTTCCACTTTCTGTTTGATGGCTTTACCTGCTGTGATATTCAGGGTTGAGTACCTCCTAAGTGTTCCACTTTCTGTTGAATGGCTTTACCTGCTGTGTTATTCAGGGTTGAGTACCTCCTAAGTGTTCCACTTTCTGTTGAATGGCTTTACCTGCCGTGTTATTCAGGGTTGAGTACCTTCTAACTGTTCCACTTTCTGTTGAATGGCTTTACCTGCTGTGCTATTCAGGGTTGAGTACCTTCTAAGTGTTCCACTTTCTGTTGAATGGCTTTACCTGCTGTGTTATTCAGGGTTGAGTACCTCCTAAGTGTTCCACTTTCTGTTGAATGGCTTTACCTGCTGTGTTACTCAGGGTCGAGTACCTCCTAAGTGTTCCACTTTCGATTGAAAGGCTTTACCTGCTGTGTCATTCAGGGTTGAGTACTTCCTGAGTGTTCCAATTTCTGTTAAATGGATTTACCTGCTGTGTCATTCAGGGTTGAGTACCTCCTAAGTGTTCCACTTTCTGTTTGATGGCTTTACCTGCTGTGATATTCAGGGTTGAGTACCTCCTAAGTGTTCCACTTTCTGTTGAATGGCTTTACCTGCTGTGTTATTCAGGGTTGAGTACCTCCTGAGTGTTCCACTTTCTGTTGAATGGCTTTACCTGCTATATTATTCAGGGTTGAGTACCTGCTAAGTGTTCCACTTTCTGTTGGATGGCTTAACTTGCTGAGATATTCAGGGTTGAGTACCTCCTAAGTGTTCCACTTTCTGTTGGATGGCTTTACCTGCTGTGTTATTCAGGGTTGAGTACCTCCTAAGTGTTCCACTTTCTGTTGGATGGCTTTACCTGCTGTGTTATTCAGGGTTGAGTACTTCCTAAGTGTTCCACTTTCTGTTGGATGACTTTACCTGCTGTGTCATTCAGGGTTGAGTACCTCCTAAGTGTTCCACTTTCTGTTGGATGGCTTTACCTGCCGTGTTATTCAGGGTTGAGTACCTGTTAAGTGTTCCACTTTCTGTTGGATGACTTTACCTGCTGTGTCATTCAGGGTTGAGTACCTCCTAAGTGTTCCACTTTCTGTTGAATGGCTTTACCTGCCGTGTTATTCAGGGTTGAGTACCTCCTAAGTGTTCCACTTTCTGTTGGATGGCTTTACCTGCTGTGTTATTCAGGGTTGAGTACCTCCTAAGTGTTCCACTTTCTGTTGAATGGCTTTACCTGCTGTGTTATTCACGGTTGAGTACCTCCTAAGTGTTCCACTTTCTGTTGGATGGCTTTACCTGCTGTGTTGTTCAGGGTTGAGTACCTCCTAAGTGTTCCACTTTCTGTTGGATTGCTTTACCTGTTATGTTATTCAGGGTTGAGTAACTCCTAAATGTTCCACTTTCTGTTTGATGGCTTTACCTGCTGTGATATTCAGGGTTGAGTACCTCCTAAGTGTTCCACTTTCTGTTGGATGGCTTTACCTGCTGGGATATTCAGGGTTGAGTACCTCCTAAGTGTTCCACTTTCTGTTGAATGACTTAACCTGCTTTGTTATTCAGGGTTAAGTATCACCTAAGTGTTCCACTTTCTGTTGAATGGCTTTACCTGCTGTGTTGTTCAGGGTTGAGTACCTGTTAAGTGTTCCACTTTCTGTTGAATGGCTTTACCTGCTGTGTTATTCAGGGTTAGGAACTCAGTACTCAGTTTCTTTTTCAGGAGCTCCAGTACCAGCATCTGGTCATCTGTTATCATGTGAAACTGATGAATCTGGTTCGAACCCCAGGAATATCGAGCGTGTCCACCAGTTGTTACTGTCACCACCAGAACACACCACAGAATGCAGCTTACACTTTGAGTAACACAAACAGTAGCATCTAACACAGCAGGAAAGCGGGTTGTAATTGTGTCCATATCTCCATTATGTAGCTATATCAGCTCCTTAAAAATCAAGTTGCTCCTGGCTTTTAAGTCCTTAGAAAATATTTTATTGGGAGTGTGCTGTCATGAGTCTGGTTCGTCCAGGAAACATAGACTCACTGAACTGAGCACTATTACATTTGCGAAACTGTGTATCTAATAATGTCATTTTCTTTTTAATAGAGATGGTCCTCAGGCCGATTATCTCCCCTAGACTGATTGATGGCTGGATCAAGTTGACCTCTCCTGTAATCAGACTTCCGTGCACACCTGGACTTCTTTGCATGATCCTTATGTTTTTGAGCCAACAACGAAAGATTTCTTATCTGGACCTCTGGTAAGTACTGGCGATGATGTTGGTACAATTCTTTTGAGCTGATTTGGTCCAGCTTACAATTCATCTCTGCACTCAGAGTACCTCCTAAGTGTTCCACTTTCTGTTGAATGGCTTTACCTGCTGTGCTATTCAGGGTTGAGTACCTCCCAAGTGTTCCACTTTCTGTTGGATGGCTTTACCTGCTGTGTTATTCAGGGTTGAGTACCTCCTAAGTGTTCCACTTTCTGTTGAATGGCTTTACCTGCCGTGTTATTCAGGGTTGAGTACCTCCTAAGTGTTCCACTTTCTGTTGAATGGCTTTACCTGCTGGGATATTCAGGGTTGGGTACCTCTTAAGTGTTCCACTTTCTATTTGATGGCTTTACCTGCTGTGTTATTCAGGGTTGAGTACCTGTTAAGTGTTCCACTTTCTGTTGGATGACTTTACCTGCTGTGTCATTCAGGGTTGAGTACCTCCTAAGTGTTCCACTTTCTGTTGAATGGCTTTACCTGCCGTGTTATTCAGGGTTGAGTACCTCCTAAGTGTTCCACTTTCTGTTGGATGGCTTTACCTGCTGGGATATTCAGGGTTGAGTACCTCCTAAGTGTTCCACTTTCTGTTGAATGACTTAACCTGCTTTGTTATTCAGGGTTAAGTATCACCTAAGTGTTCCACTTTCTGTTGAATGGCTTTACCTGCTGTGTTATTCAGGGTTGAGTTCCTCCTAAGTGTTCCACTTTCTGTTGAATGGCTTTACCTGCCGTGTTATTCAGGGTTGAGTACCTCCTAAGTGTTCCACTTTCTGTTGAATGGCTTTACCTGCTGTATTATTCAGGGTTGGGTACCTCTTAAGTGTTCCACTTTCTATTTGATGGCTTTACCTGCTGTGTTATTCAGGGTTGAGTACCTGTTAAGTGTTCCACTTTCTGTTGGATGACTTTACCTGCTGTGTCATTCAGGGTTGAGTACCTCCTAAGTGTTCCACTTTCTGTTGGATGGCTTTACCTGCTGTGTTGTTCAGGGTTGAGTACCTCCTAAGTGTTCCACTTTCTGTTGGATTGCTTTACCTGTTATGTTATTCAGGGTTGAGTACCTCCTAAATGTTCCACTTTCTGTTTGATGGCTTTACCTGCTGTGATATTCAGGGTTGAGTACCTCCTAAGTGTTCCACTTTCTGTTGAATGGCTTTACCTGCTGTGTCATTCAGGGTTGAGTACCTCCTGAGTGTTCCACTTTCTGTTGAATGGCTTTACCTGCTGTGTTATTCAGGGTTGAGTACCTCCTAAGTGTTCCACTTTCTGTTGAATGGCTTTACCTGCCTGTCATTCAGGGTTGAGTACCTCCTAAGTGTTCCACTTTCTGTTGGATGGCTTTACCTGCTGGGATATTCAGGGTTGAGTACCTCCTAAGTGTTCCACTTTCTGTTGAATGACTTTACCTGCTGTGTTGTTCAGGGTTGAGTACCTGTTAAGTGTTCCACTTTCTGTTGAATGGCTTTACCTGCTGTGTTATTCAGGGTTAGGAACTCAGTACTCAGTTTCTTTTTCAGGAGCTCCAGTACCAGCATCTGGTCATCTGTTATCATGTGAAACTGATGAATCTGGTTCGAACCCCAGGAATATCGAGCGTGTCCACCAGTTGTTACTGTCACCACCAGAACACACCACAGAATGCAGCTTACACTTTGAGTAACACGAACAGTAGCATCTAACACAGCAGGAAAGCGGGTTGTAATTGTGTCCATATCTCCATTATGTAGCTATATCAGCTCCTTAAAAATCAAGTTGCTCCTGGCTTTTAAGTCCTTAGAAAATATTTTATTGGGAGTGTGCTGTCATGAGTCTGGTTCGTCCAGGAAACATAGACTCACTGAACTGAGCACTATTACATTTGCGAAACTGTGTATCTAATAATGTCATTTTCTTTTTAATAGAGATGGTCCTCAGGCCGATTATCTCCCCTAGACTGATTGATGGCTGGATCAAGTTGACCTCTCCTGTAATCAGACTTCCGTGCACACCTGGACTTCTTTGCATGATCCTTATGTTTTTGAGCCAACAACGAAAGATTTCTTATCTGGACCTCTGGTAAGTACTGGCGATGATGTTGATACAATTCTTTTGAGCTGATTTGGTCCAGCTTACAATTCATCTCTGCACTCAGAGTACCTCCTAAGTGTTCCACTTTCTGTTGAATGGCTTTACCTGCTGTGCTATTCAGGGTTGAGTACCTCCCAAGTGTTCCACTTTCTGTTGGATGGCTTTACCTGCTGTGTTATTCAGGGTTGAGTACCTCCTAAGTGTTCCACTTTCTGTTGAATGGCTTTACCTGCCGTGTTATTCAGGGTTGAGTACCTCCTAAGTGTTCCACTTTCTGTTGAATGGCTTTACCTGCTGGGATATTCAGGGTTGGGTACCTCTTAAGTGTTCCACTTTCTATTTGATGGCTTTACCTGCTGTGTTATTCAGGGTTGAGTACCTGTTAAGTGTTCCACTTTCTGTTGGATGACTTTACCTGCTGTGTCATTCAGGGTTGAGTACCTCCTAAGTGTTCCACTTTCTGTTGAATGGCTTTACCTGCCGTGTTATTCAGGGTTGAGTACCTCCTAAGTGTTCCACTTTCTGTTGGATGGCTTTACCTGCTGGGATATTCAGGGTTGAGTACCTCCTAAGTGTTCCACTTTCTGTTGAATGACTTAACCTGCTTTGTTATTCAGGGTTAAGTATCACCTAAGTGTTCCACTTTCTGTTGAATGGCTTTACCTGCTGTGCTATTCAGGGTTGAGTACCTCCCAAGTGTTCCACTTTCTGTTGGATGGCTTTACCTGCTGTGTTATTCAGGGTTGAGTACCTCCTAAGTGTTCCACTTTCTGTTGAATGGCTTTACCTGCCGTGTTATTCAGGGTTGAGTACCTCCTAAGTGTTCCACTTTCTGTTGAATGGCTTTACCTGCTGGGATATTCAGGGTTGGGTACCTCTGAAGTGTTCCACTTTCTATTTGATGGCTTTACCTGCTGTGTTATTCAGGGTTGAGTACCTGTTAAGTGTTCCACTTTCTGTTGGATGACTTTACCTGCTGTGTCATTCAGGGTTGAGTACCTGCTAAATGTTCCACTTTCTGTTGAATGGCTTTACCTGCCGTGTTATTCAGGGTTGAGTACCTCCTAAGTGTTCCACTTTTTGTTGGATTGCTTTACCTGCTGTGATATTCAGGGTTGAGTACCTCCTAAGTGTTCCACTTTCTGTTGAATGGCTTTACCTGCTGTGTTATTCAGGGTTGAGTACCTCCTAAGTGTTCCACTTTCTGTTGGATGGCTTTACCTGCTGTGTTATTCAGGGTTGAGTACCTCCTGAGTGTTCCACTTTCTGTTGAATAGATTTACCTGCTGTGTCATTCAGGGTTGAGTACTTCCGGAGTGTTCCACTTTCTGTTGGATGGCTTTACCTGCTGTGTTATTCAGGGTTGAGTACTTCCTAAGTGTTCCACTTTCTGTTGAATGGCTTTACCTGCTATGTTAATCAGGGTTGAGTACCTGCTAAGTGTTCCACTTTCTGTTGGATGGCTTAACTTGCTGGGATATTCAGGGTTGAGTACCTCCTAAGTGTTCCACTTTCTGTTGGATGGCTTTACCTGCTGTGTTATTCAGGGTTGAGTACTTCCTAAGTGTTCCACTTTCTGTTGGATGGCTTTACCTGCTGTGTTATTCAGGGTTGAGTACCTCCTAAGTGTTCCACTTTTTGTTGGATTGCTTTACCTGCTGTGATATTCAGGGTTGAGTACCTTCTAAGTGTTTCACTTTCTGTTGGATGGCTTTACCTGCTGTGTTATTCAGGGTTGAGTACCTCCTAAGTGTTCCACTTTCTGTTGGATGGCTTTACCTGCTATGATATTCAGGGTTGAGTACCTCCTAAGTGTTCCACTTTCTGTTGGATTGCTTTACCTGTTATGTTATTCAGGGTTGATTACCTCCTAAGTGTTCCATTTTCTGTTTGATGGCTTTACCTGCTGTGATATTCAGGGTTGAGTACCTCCTTAGTGTTCCACTTTCTGTTGAATGGCTTTACCTGCTGTGTTATTCAGGGTTGAGTACTTCCTAAGTGTTCCACTTTCTGTTGAATGGCTTTACCTGCCGTGTTATTCAGGGTTGAGTACCTTCTAACTGTTCCACTTTCTGTTGAATGGCTTTACCTGCTGTGCTATTCAGGGTTGAGTACCTTCTAAGTGTTCCACTTTCTGTTTAATTGGCTTTACCTGCTGTGTTATTCAGGGTTGAGTACCTCCTAAGTGTTCCACTTTCTGTTGAATGGCTTTACCTGCTGTGTTACTCAGGGTCGAGTACCTCCTAAGTGTTCCACTTTTGGTTGAAAGGCTTTACCTGCTGTGTCATTCAGGGTTGAGTACTTCTTGAGTGGTCCAATTTCTGTTAAATGGATTTACCTGCTGTGTCATTCAGGGTTGAGTACCTCCTAAGTGTTCCACTTTCTGTTTGATGGCTTTACCTGCTGTGATATTCAGGGTTGAGTACCACCTAAGTGTTCCACTTTCTGTTGAATGGCTTTACCTGCGGTGTTATTCAGGGTTGAGTACCTCCTGAGTGTTCCACTTTCTGTTGAATGGCTTTACCTGCTGTGTTATTCAGGGTTGAGTACCTCCTAAGTGTTCCACTTTCTGTTGAATGGCTTTACCTGCTGTGTTATTCAGGGTTGAGTACCTGCTAAGTGTTCCACTTTCTGTTGGATGGCTTAACTTGCTGAGATATTCAGGGTTGAGTACCTCCTAAGTGTTCCACTTTCTGTTGGATGGCTTTACCTGCTGTGTTATTCAGGGTTGAGTACCTCCTAAGTGTTCCACTTTCTGTTGGATGGCTTTACCTGCTGTGTTATTCAGGGTTGAGTACTTCCTAAGTGTTCCACTTTCTGTTGGATGACTTTACCTGCTGTGTCATTCAGGGTTGAGTACCTCCTAAGTGTTCCACTTTCTGTTGGATGGCTTTACCTGCCGTGTTATTCAGGGTTGAGTACCTGTTAAGTGTTCCACTTTCTGTTGGATGACTTAACCTGCTGTGTCATTCAGGGTTGAGTACCTCCTAAGTGTTCCACTTTCTGTTGAATGGCTTTACCTGCTGTGTCATTCAGGGTTGAGTACCTCCTAAGTGTTCCACTTTCTGTTGGATTGCTTTACCTGCGGTGTTATTCAGGGTTGAGTACCTCCTAAGTGTTCCACTTTCTGTTGAATGGCTTTACCTGCTGTGTTATTCACGGTTGAGTACCTCCTAAGTGTTCCACTTTCTGTTGGATTGCTTTACCTGCTGTGTTGTTCAGGGTTGAGTACCTCCTAAGTGTTCCACTTTCTGTTGGATTGCTTTACCTGTTATGTTATTCAGGGTTGAGTACCTCCTAAATGTTCCACTTTCTGTTTGATGGCTTTACCTGCTGTGATATTCAGGGTTGAGTACCTCCTAAGTGTTCCACTTTCTGTTGAATGGCTTTACCTGCTGTGTTATTCAGGGTTGAGTACCTCCTGAGTGTTCCACTTTCTGTTGAATGGCTTTACCTGCTGTGTTATTCAGGGTTGAGTACCTCCTAAGTGTTCCACTTTCTGTTGAATGGCTTTACCTGCTGTGTTATTCAGGGTTAAGTACTTCCTAAGTGTTCCACTTTCTGTTGAATGGCTTTACCTGCTGTGTTATTCAGGGTTGAGTACCTCCTAAGTGTTCCACTTTCTGTTGAATGGCTTTACCTGCTGTGTTATTCAGGGTTGAGTACCTCCTGAGTGTTCCACTTTCTGTTGAATAGATTTACCTGCTGTGTCATTCAGGGTTGAGTACTTCCGGAGTGTTCCACTTTCTGTTGGATGGCTTTACCTGCTGTGTTATTCAGGGTTGAGTACTTCCTAAGTGTTCCACTTTCTGTTGAATGGCTTTACCTGCTATGTTAATCAGGGTTGAGTACCTGCTAAGTGTTCCACTTTCTGTTGGATGGCTTAACTTGCTGGGATATTCAGGGTTGAGTACCTCCTAAGTGTTCCACTTTCTGTTGGATGGCTTTACCTGCTGTGTTATTCAGGGTTGAGTACTTCCTAAGTGTTCCACTTTCTGTTGGATGGCTTTACCTGCTGTGTTATTCAGGGTTGAGTACCTCCTAAGTGTTCCACTTTTTGTTGGATTGCTTTACCTGCTGTGATATTCAGGGTTGAGTACCTTCTAAGTGTTTCACTTTCTGTTGGATGGCTTTACCTGCTGTGTTATTCAGGGTTGAGTACCTCCTAAGTGTTCCACTTTCTGTTGGATGGCTTTACCTGCTATGATATTCAGGGTTGAGTACCTCCTAAGTGTTCCACTTTCTGTTGGATTGCTTTACCTGTTATGTTATTCAGGGTTGATTACCTCCTAAGTGTTCCATTTTCTGTTTGATGGCTTTACCTGCTGTGATATTCAGGGTTGAGTACCTCCTTAGTGTTCCACTTTCTGTTGAATGGCTTTACCTGCTGTGTTATTCAGGGTTGAGTACTTCCTAAGTGTTCCACTTTCTGTTGAATGGCTTTACCTGCCGTGTTATTCAGGGTTGAGTACCTTCTAACTGTTCCACTTTCTGTTGAATGGCTTTACCTGCTGTGCTATTCAGGGTTGAGTACCTTCTAAGTGTTCCACTTTCTGTTTAATTGGCTTTACCTGCTGTGTTATTCAGGGTTGAGTACCTCCTAAGTGTTCCACTTTCTGTTGAATGGCTTTACCTGCTGTGTTACTCAGGGTCGAGTACCTCCTAAGTGTTCCACTTTTGGTTGAAAGGCTTTACCTGCTGTGTCATTCAGGGTTGAGTACTTCTTGAGTGGTCCAATTTCTGTTAAATGGATTTACCTGCTGTGTCATTCAGGGTTGAGTACCTCCTAAGTGTTCCACTTTCTGTTTGATGGCTTTACCTGCTGTGATATTCAGGGTTGAGTACCACCTAAGTGTTCCACTTTCTGTTGAATGGCTTTACCTGCGGTGTTATTCAGGGTTGAGTACCTCCTGAGTGTTCCACTTTCTGTTGAATGGCTTTACCTGCTGTGTTATTCAGGGTTGAGTACCTCCTAAGTGTTCCACTTTCTGTTGAATGGCTTTACCTGCTATGTTATTCAGGGTTGAGTACCTGCTAAGTGTTCCACTTTCTGTTGGATGGCTTAACTTGCTGAGATATTCAGGGTTGAGTACCTCCTAAGTGTTCCACTTTCTGTTGGATGGCTTTACCTGCTGTGTTATTCAGGGTTGAGTACCTCCTAAGTGTTCCACTTTCTGTTGGATGGCTTTACCTGCTGTGTTATTCAGGGTTGAGTACTTCCTAAGTGTTCCACTTTCTGTTGGATGACTTTACCTGCTGTGTCATTCAGGGTTGAGTACCTCCTAAGTGTTCCACTTTCTGTTGGATGGCTTTACCTGCCGTGTTATTCAGGGTTGAGTACCTGTTAAGTGTTCCACTTTCTGTTGGATGACTTAACCTGCTGTGTCATTCAGGGTTGAGTACCTCCTAAGTGTTCCACTTTCTGTTGAATGGCTTTACCTGCCGTGTAATTCAGGGTTGAGTACCTCCTAAGTGTTCCACTTTCTGTTGGATTGCTTTACCTGCGGTGTTATTCAGGGTTGAGTACCTCCTAAGTGTTCCACTTTCTGTTGAATGGCTTTACCTGCTGTGTTATTCACGGTTGAGTACCTCCTAAGTGTTCCACTTTCTGTTGGATGGCTTTACCTGCTGTGTTGTTCAGGGTTGAGTACCTCCTAAGTGTTCCACTTTCTGTTGGATTGCTTTACCTGTTATGTTATTCAGGGTTGAGTACCTCCTAAATGTTCCACTTTCTGTTTGATGGCTTTACCTGCTGTGATATTCAGGGTTGAGTACCTCCTAAGTGTTCCACTTTCTGTTGAATGGCTTTACCTGCTGTGTTATTCAGGGTTGAGTACCTCCTGAGTGTTCCACTTTCTGTTGAATGGCTTTACCTGCTGTGTTATTCAGGGTTGAGTACCTCCTAAGTGTTCCACTTTCTGTTGAATGGCTTTACCTGCTATGTTAATCAGGGTTGAGTACCTGCTAAGTGTTCCACTTTCTGTTGGATGGCTTAACTTGCTGGGATATTCAGGGTTGAGTACCTCCTAAGTGTTCCACTTTCTGTTGGATGGCTTTACCTGCTGTGTTATTCAGGGTTGAGTACTTCCTAAGTGTTCCACTTTCTGTTGGATGGCTTTACCTGCTGTGTTATTCAGGGTTGAGTACCTCCTAAGTGTTCCACTTTTTGTTGGATTGCTTTACCTGCTGTGATATTCAGGGTTGAGTACCTTCTAAGTGTTTCACTTTCTGTTGGATGGCTTTACCTGCTGTGTTATTCAGGGTTGAGTACCTTCTAAGTGTTCCACTTTCTGTTGGATGGCTTTACCTGCTATGATATTCAGGGTTGAGTACCTCCTAAGTGTTCCACTTTCTGTTGGATTGCTTTACCTGTTATGTTATTCAGGGTTGAGTACCTCCTAAATGTTCCACTTTCTGTTTGATGGCTTTACCTGCTGTGATATTCAGGGTTGAGTACCTCCTAAGTGTTCCACTTTCTGTTGAATGGCTTTACCTGCTGTGTTATTCAGGGTTGAGTACCTCCTAAGTGTTCCACTTTCTGTTGAATGGCTTTACCTGCCGTGTTATTCAGGGTTGAGTACCTTCTAACTGTTCCACTTTCTGTTGAATGGCTTTACCTGCTGTGCTATTCAGGGTTGAGTACCTTCTAAGTGTTCCACTTTCTGTTGAATGGCTTTACCTGCTGTGTTATTCAGGGTTGAGTACCTCCTAAGTGTTCCACTTTCTGTTGAATGGCTTTACCTGCTGTGTTACTCAGGGTCGAGTACCTCCTAAGTGTTCCACTTTCGATTGAAAGGCTTTACCTGCTGTGTCATTCAGGGTTGAGTACTTCCTGAGTGTTCCAATTTCTGTTAAATGGATTTACCTGCTGTGTCATTCAGGGTTGAGTACCTCCTAAGTGTTCCACTTTCTGTTTGATGGCTTTACCTGCTGTGATATTCAGGGTTGAGTACCTCCTAAGTGTTCCACTTTCTGTTGAATGGCTTTACCTGCTGTGTTATTCAGGGTTGAGTACCTCCTGAGTGTTCCACTTTCTGTTGAATGGCTTTACCTGCTATATTATTCAGGGTTGAGTACCTGCTAAGTGTTCCACTTTCTGTTGGATGGCTTAACTTGCTGAGATATTCAGGGTTGAGTACCTCCTAAGTGTTCCACTTTCTGTTGGATGGCTTTACCTGCTGTGTTATTCAGGGTTGAGTACCTCCTAAGTGTTCCACTTTCTGTTGGATGGCTTTACCTGCTGTGTTATTCAGGGTTGAGTACTTCCTAAGTGTTCCACTTTCTGTTGGATGACTTTACCTGCTGTGTCATTCAGGGTTGAGTACCTCCTAAGTGTTCCACTTTCTGTTGGATGGCTTTACCTGCCGTGTTATTCAGGGTTGAGTACCTGTTAAGTGTTCCACTTTCTGTTGGATGACTTTACCTGCTGTGTCATTCAGGGTTGAGTACCTCCTAAGTGTTCCACTTTCTGTTGAATGGCTTTACCTGCCGTGTTATTCAGGGTTGAGTACCTCCTAAGTGTTCCACTTTCTGTTGGATGGCTTTACCTGCTGTGTTATTCAGGGTTGAGTACCTCCTAAGTGTTCCACTTTCTGTTGAATGGCTTTACCTGCTGTGTTATTCACGGTTGAGTACCTCCTAAGTGTTCCACTTTCTGTTGGATGGCTTTACCTGCTGTGTTGTTCAGGGTTGAGTACCTCCTAAGTGTTCCACTTTTTGTTGGATTGCTTTACCTGTTATGTTATTCAGGGTTGAGTACCTCCTAAATGTTCCACTTTCTGTTTGATGGCTTTACCTGCTGTGATATTCAGGGTTGAGTACCTCCTAAGTGTTCCACTTTCTGTTGAATGGCTTTACCTGCTGTGTTATTCAGGGTTGAGTACCTCCTGAGTGTTCCACTTTCTGTTGAATGGCTTTACCTGCTGTGTTATTCAGGGTTGAGTACCTCCTAAGTGTTCCACTTTCTGTTGAATGGCTTTACCTGCTATGTTAATCAGGGTTGAGTACCTGCTAAGTGTTCCACTTTCTGTTGGATGGCTTAACTTGCTGGGATATTCAGGGTTGATTACCTCCTAAGTGTTCCACTTTCTGTTGGATGGCTTTACCTGCTGTGTTATTCAGGGTTGAGTACTTCCTAAGTGTTCCACTTTCTGTTGGATGGCTTTACCTGCTGTGTTATTCAGGGTTGAGTACCTCCTAAGTGTTCCACTTTTTGTTGGATTGCTTTACCTGCTGTGATATTCAGGGTTGAGTACCTTCTAAGTGTTTCACTTTCTGTTGGATGGCTTTACCTGCTGTGTTATTCAGGGTTGAGTACCTTCTAAGTGTTCCACTTTCTGTTGGATGGCTTTACCTGCTATGATATTCAGGGTTGAGTACCTCCTAAGTGTTCCACTTTCTGTTGGATTGCTTTACCTGTTATGTTATT
Organism: Mimachlamys varia; assembly: GCA_947623455.1. Lineage (NCBI taxonomy): Eukaryota > Metazoa > Mollusca > Bivalvia > Pectinida > Pectinidae > Mimachlamys > Mimachlamys varia. The sequence goes on along the minus strand of OX392540.1, from coordinate 5,973,163 downwards.
CAGGGTTGAGTACCTCCTAAATGTTCCACTTTCTGTTTGATGGCTTTACCTGCTGTGATATTCAGGGTTGAGTACCTCCTAAGTGTTCCACTTTCTGTTGAATGGCTTTACCTGCTGTGTTATTCAGGGTTGAGTACCTCCTAAGTGTTCCACTTTCTGTTGAATGGCTTTACCTGCCGTGTTATTCAGGGTTGAGTACCTTCTAACTGTTCCACTTTCTGTTGAATGGCTTTACCTGCTGTGCTATTCAGGGTTGAGTACCTTCTAAGTGTTCCACTTTCTGTTGAATGGCTTTACCTGCTGTGTTATTCAGGGTTGAGTACCTCCTAAGTGTTCCACTTTCTGTTGAATGGCTTTACCTGCTGTGTTATTCAGGGTTGAGTACCTCCTAAGTGTTCCACTTTCTGTTGAATGGCTTTACCTGCTGTGTTATTCAGGGTTGAGTACCTCCTAAATGTTCCACTTTCTGTTGGATGGCTTAACTTGCTGAGATATTCAGGGTTGAGTACCTCCTAAGTGTTCCACTTTCTGTTGGATGGCTTTACCTGCTGTGTTATTCAGGGTTGAGTACCTCCTAAGTGTTCCACTTTCTGTTGGATGGCTTTACCTGCTGTGTTATTCAGGGTTGAGTACTTCCTAAGTGTTCCACTTTCTGTTGGATGACTTTACCTGCTGTGTCATTCAGGGTTGAGTACCTCCTAAGTGTTCCACTTTCTGTTGGATGGCTTTACCTGCCGTGTTATTCAGGGTTGAGTACCTGTTAAGTGTTCCACTTTCTGTTGGATGACTTTACCTGCTGTGTCATTCAGGGTTGAGTACCTCCTAAGTGTTCCACTTTCTGTTGAATGGCTTTACCTGCCGTGTTATTCAGGGTTGAGTACCTCCTAAGTGTTCCACTTTCTGTTGGATGGCTTTACCTGCTGTGTTATTCAGGGTTGAGTACCTCCTAAGTGTTCCACTTTCTGTTGAATGGCTTTACCTGCTGTGTTATTCACGGTTGAGTACCTCCTAAGTGTTCCACTTTCTGTTGGATGGCTTTACCTGCTGTGTTGTTCAGGGTTGAGTACCTCCTAAGTGTTCCACTTTCTGTTGGATTGCTTTACCTGTTATGTTATTCAGGGTTGAGTAACTCCTAAATGTTCCACTTTCTGTTTGATGGCTTTACCTGCTGTGATATTCAGGGTTGAGTACCTCCTAAGTGTTCCACTTTCTGTTGAATGGCTTTACCTGCTGTGTTATTCAGGGTTGAGTACCTCCTAAGTGTTCCACTTTCTGTTGAATGGCTTTACCTGCTGTGTCATTCAGGGTTGAGTACCTCCTAAGTGTTCCACTTTCTGTTGGATGGCTTTACCTGCTGTGTTATTCAGGGTTGAGTACCAATAAGTGTTCCACTTTCTGTTGAATGGCTTTACCTGCTGTGTTATTCAGGGTTGAGTACCTCCTAAGTGTTCCACTTTCTGTTGAATGGCTTTACCTGCTATGTTAATCAGGGTTGAGTACCTGCTAAGTGTTCCACTTTCTGTTGGATGGCTTAACTTGCTGGGATATTCAGGGTTGAGTACCTCCTAAGTGTTCCACTTTCTGTTGGATGGCTTTACCTGCTGTGTTATTCAGGGTTGAGTACTTCCTAAGTGTTCCACTTTCTGTTGGATGGCTTTACCTGCTGTGTTATTCAGGGTTGAGTACCTGCTAAGTGTTCCACTTTTTGTTGGATTGCTTTACCTGCTGTGATATTCAGGTTTGAGTACCTTCTAAGTGTTTCACTTTCTGTTGGATGGCTTTACTTGCTGTGTTATTCAGGGTTGAGTACCTCCTAAGTGTTCCACTTTCTGTTGGATGGCTTTACCTGCTATGATATTCAGGGTTGAGTACCTCCTAAGTGTTCCACTTTCTGTTGGATTGCTTTACCTGTTATGTTATTCAGGGTTGATTACCTCCTAAGTGTTCCACTTTCTGTTTGATGGCTTTACCTGCTGTGATATTCAGGGTTGAGTACCTCCTAAGTGTTCCACTTTCTGTTGAATGGCTTTACCTGCTGTGTTATTCAGGGTTGAGTACCTCCTAAGTGTTCCACTTTCTGTTGAATGGCTTTACCTGCCGTGTTATTCAGGGTTGAGTACCTTCTAACTGTTCCACTTTCTGTTGAATGGCTTTACCTGCTGTGCTATTCAGGGTTGAGTACCTTCTAAGTGTTCCACTTTCTGTTGAATGGCTTTACCTGCTGTGTTATTCAGGGTTGAGTACCTCCTAAGTGTTCCACTTTCTGTTGAATGGCTTTACCTGCTGTGTTACTCAGGGTCGAGTACCTCCTAAGTGTTCCACTTTCGGTTGAAAGGCTTTACCTGCTGTGTCATTCAGGGTTGAGTACTTCCTGAGTGTTCCAATTTCTGTTAAATGGATTTACCTGCTGTGTCATTCAGGGTTGAGTACCTCCTAAGTGTTCCACTTTCTGTTTGATGGCTTTACCTGCTGTGATATTCAGGGTTGAGTACCTCCTAAGTGTTCCACTTTCTGTTGAATGGCTTTACCTGCTGTGTTATTCAGGGTTGAGTACCTCCTGAGTGTTCCACTTTCTGTTGAATGGCTTTACCTGCTGTGTTATTCAGGGTTGAGTACCTCCTAAGTGTTCCACTTTCTGTTGAATGGCTTTACCTGCTATGTTATTCAGGGTTGAGTACCTGCTAAGTGTTCCACTTTCTGTTGGATGGCTTAACTTGCTGAGATATTCAGGGTTGAGTACCTCCTAAGTGTTCCACTTTCTGTTGGATGGCTTTACCTGCTGTGTTATTCAGGGTTGAGTACCTCCTAAGTGTTCCACTTCTGTTGGATGGCTTTACCTGCTGTGTTATTCAGGGTTGAGTACTTCCTAAGTGTTCCACTTTCTGTTGGATGACTTTACCTGCTGTGTCATTCAGGGTTGAGTACCTCCTAAGTGTTCCACTTTCTGTTGGATGGCTTTACCTGCCGTGTTATTCAGGGTTGAGTACCTGTTAAGTGTTCCACTTTCTGTTGGATGACTTTACCTGCTGTGTCATTCAGGGTTGAGTACCTCCTAAGTGTTCCACTTTCTGTTGAATGGCTTTACCTGCCATGTTATTCAGGGTTGAGTACCTCCTAAGTGTTCCACTTTCTGTTGGATGGCTTTACCTGCTGTGTTATTCAGGGTTGAGTACCTCCTAAGTGTTCCACTTTCTGTTGAATGGCTTTACCTGCTGTGTTATTCACGGTTGAGTACCTCCTAAGTGTTCCACTTTCTGTTGGATGGCTTTACCTGCTGTGTTGTTCAGGGTTGAGTACCTCCTAAGTGTTCCACTTTCTGTTGGATTGCTTTACCTGTTATGTTATTCAGGGTTGAGTACCTCCTAAATGTTCCACTTTCTGTTTGATGGCTTTACCTGCTGTGATATTCAGGGTTGAGTACCTCCTAAGTGTTCCACTTTCTGTTGAATGGCTTTACCTGCTGTGTTATTCAGGGTTGAGTACCTCCTAAGTGTTCCACTTTCTGTTGAATGGCTTTACCTGCTGTGTCATTCAGGGTTGAGTACCTCCTAAGTGTTCCACTTTCTGTTGGATGGCTTTACCTGCTGGGATATTCAGGGTTGAGTACCTCCTAAGTGTTCCACTTTCTGTTGAATGACTTAACCTGCTTTGTTATTCAGGGTTAAGTATCACCTAAGTGTTCCACTTTCTGTTGAATGGCTTTACCTGCTGTGTTGTTCAGGGTTGAGTACCTGTTAAGTGTTCCACTTTCTGTTGAATGGCTTTACCTGCTGTGTTATTCAGGGTTAGGAACTCAGTACTCAGTTTCTTTTTCAGGAGCTCCAGTACCAGCATCTGGTCATCTGTTATCATGTGAAACTGATGAATCTGGTTCGAACCCCAGGAATATTGAGCGTGTCCACCAGTTGTTATTGTCACCACCAGAACACACCACAGAATGCAGCTTACACTTTGAGTAACACGAACAGTAGCATCTAACACAGCAGGAAAGCGGGTTGTAATTGTGTCCATATCTCCATTATGTAGCTATATCAGCTCCTTAAAAAATCAAGTTGCTCCTGGCTTTTAAGTCCTTAGAAAATATTTTATTGGGAGTGTGCTGTCATGAGTCTGGTTCGTCCAGGAAACATAGACTCACTGAACTGAGCACTATTACATTTGCGAAACTGTGTATCTAATAATGTCATTTTCTTTTTAATAGAGATAGTCCTCAGGCTGATTATCTCCCCTAGACTGATTGATGGCTGGATCAAGTTGACCTCTCCTGTAATCAGACTTCCGTGCACACCTGGACTTCTTTGCATGATCCTTATGTTTTTGAGCCAACAACGAAAGATTTCTTATCTGGACCTCTGGTAAGTACTGGCGATGATGTTGGTACAATTCTTTTGAGCTGATTTGGTCCAGCTTACAATTCATCTCTGCACTCAGAGTACCTCCTAAGTGTTCCACTTTCTGTTGAATGGCTTTACCTGCTGTGCTATTCAGGGTTGAGTACCTCCCAAGTGTTCCACTTTCTGTTGGATGGCTTTACCTGCGGTGTTATTCAGGGTTGAGTACCTCCTAAGTGTTCCACTTTCTGTTGAATGGCTTTACCTGCCTTGTTATTCAGGGTTGAGTACCTCCTAAGTGTTCCACTTTCTGTTGAATGGCTTTACCTGCTGTATTATTCAGGGTTGGGTACCTCTTAAGTGTTCCACTTTCTATTTGATGGCTTTACCTGCTGTGTTATTCAGGGTTGAGTACCTGTTAAGTGTTCCACTTTCTGTTGGATGACTTTACCTGCTGTGTCATTCAGGGTTGAGTACCTCCTAAGTGTTCCACTTTCTGTTGAATGGCTTTACCTGCCGTGTTATTCAGGGTTGAGTACCTCCTAAGTGTTCCACTTTCTGTTGGATGGCTTTACCTGCTGTGTTATTCAGGGTTGAGTACCAATAAGTGTTCCACTTTCTGTTGAATGGCTTTACCTGCTGTGTTATTCACGGTTGAGTACCTCCTAAGTGTTCCACTTTCTGTTGAATGGCTTTACCTGCTGTGTTATTCAGGGTTGAGTACCTCCTAAGTGTTCCACTTTCTGTTGGATTGCTTTACCTGCTGTGATATTCAGGGTTGAGTACCTTCTAAGTGTTCCACTTTCTGTTGAATGGCTTTACCTGCTGTGCTATTCAGGGTTGAGTACCTTCTAAGTGTTCCACTTTCTGTTGAATGGCTTTACCTGCTGTGTTATTCAGGGTCGAGTACCTCCTAAGTGTTCCACTTTCTGTTTGATGGCTTTACCTGCTGTGTTACTCAGGGTCGAGTACCTCCTAAGTGTTCCATTTTCGGTTGAAAGGCTTTACCTGCTGTGTCATTCAGGGTTGAGTACTTCCTGAGTGTTCCAATTTCTGTTTAATGGATTTACCTGCTGTGTCATTCAGGGTTGAGTACCTCCTAAGTGTTCCACTTTCTGTTTGATGGCTTTACCTGCTGTGATATTCAGGGTTGATTACCTCCTAAGTGTTCCACTTTCTGTTGAATGGCTTTACCTGCTGTGTTATTCAGGGTTGAGTACCTCCTGAGTGTTCCACTTTCTGTTGAATGGCTTTACCTGCCGTGTTATTCAGGGTTGAGTACCTCCTAAGTGTTCCACTTTCTGTTGAAAGGCTTTACCTGCTATGTTATTAAGGGTTGAGTACCTGCTAAGTGTTCCACTTTCTGTTGGATGGCTTTACCTGCTGGGATATTCAGGGTTGAGTACCTCCTAAGTGTTCCACTTTCTGTTGGATGGCTTTACCTGCTGTGTTATTCAGGGTTGAGTACTTCCTAAGTGTTCCACTTTCTGTTGGATGACTTTACCTGCTGTGCTAGTCAGGGTTGAGTACCTCCTAAGTGTTGCACTTTCTGTTGAATGGCTTTACCTGCCGTGTCATTCAGGGTTGAGTACCTCCTAAGTGTTCCACTTTCTGTTGGATGGCTTTACCTGCCGTGTCATTCAGGGTTGAGTACCTCCTAAGTGTTCCACTTTCTGTTGAATGGCTTTACCTGCTGTGTTATTCAGGGTCGAGTACCTCCTAAGTGTTCCACTTTCTGTTTGATGGCTTTACCTGCTGTGTTACTCAGGGTCGAGTACCTCCTAAGTGTTCCATTTTCGGTTGAAAGGCTTTACCTGCTGTGTCATTCAGGGTTGAGTACTTCCTGAGTGTTCCAATTTCTGTTTAATGGATTTACCTGCTGTGTCATTCAGGGTTGAGTACCTCCTAAGTGTTCCACTTTCTGTTTGATGGCTTTACCTGCTGTGATATTCAGGGTTGAGTACCTCCTAAGTGTTCCACTTTCTGTTGAATGGCTTTACCTGCTGTGTTATTCAGGGTTGAGTACCTCCTGAGTGTTCCACTTTCTGTTGAATGGCTTTACCTGCCGTGTTATTCAGGGTTGAGTACCTCCTAAGTGTTCCACTTTCTGTTGAAAGGCTTTACCTGCTATGTTATTCAGGGTTGAGTACCTGCTAAGTGTTCCACTTTCTGTTGGATGGCTTTACCTGCTGGGATATTCAGGGTTGAGTACCTCCTAAGTGTTCCACTTTCTGTTGGATGGCTTTACCTGCTGTGTTATTCAGGGTTGAGTACTTCCTAAGTGTTCCACTTTCTGTTGGATGACTTTACCTGCTGTGCTAGTCAGGGTTGAGTACCTCCTAAGTGTTGCACTTTCTGTTGAATGGCTTTACCTGCCGTGTCATTCAGGGTTGAGTACCTCCTAAGTGTTCCACTTTCTGTTGGATGGCTTTACCTGCCGTGTCATTCAGGGTTGAGTACCTCTAAAGTGTTCCACTTTCTGTTGGATGGCTTTACCTGCTGTGTTATTCAGGGTTGAGTACCTCCTTAGTGTTCCACTTTCTGTTGGATTGCTTTACCTGCTGTGATATTCAGGGTTGAGTACCTTCTAAGTGTTCCACTTTCTGTTGAATGGCTTTACCTGCTGTGCTATTCAGGGTTGAGTACCTTCTAAGTGTTCCACTTTCTGTTGAATGGCTTTACCTGCTGTGTTATTCAGGGTTAAGTATCACCTAAGTGTTCCACTTTCTGTTGAATGGCTTTACCTGCTGTGTTGTTCAGGGTTGAGTACCTGTTAAGTGTTCCACTTTCTGTTGAATGGCTTTACCTGCTGTGTTATTCAGGGTTAGGAACTCAGTACTCAGTTTCTTTTTCAGGAGCTCCAGTACCAGCATCTGGTCATCTGTTATCATGTGAAACTGATGAATCTGGTTCGAACCCCAGGAATATCGAGCGTGTCCACCAGTTGTTACTGTCACCACCAGAACACACCACAGAATGCAGCTTACACTTTGAGTAACACGAACAGTAGCATCTAACACAGCAGGAAAGCGGGTTGTAATTGTGTCCATATCTCCATTATGTAGCTATATCAGCTCCTTAAAAATCAAGTTGCTCCTGGCTTTTAAGTCCTTAGAGAATATTTTATTGGGAGTGTGCTGTCATGAGTCTGGTTCGTCCAGGAAACATAGACTCACTGAACTGAGCACTATTACATTTGCGAAACTGTGTATCTAATAATGTCATTTTCTTTTTAATAGAGATGGTCCTCAGGCCGATTATCTCCCCTAGACTGATTGATGGCTGGATCAAGTTGACCTCTCCTGTAATCAGACTTCCGTGCACACCTGGACTTCTTTGCATGATCCTTATGTTTTTGAGCCAACAACGAAAGATTTCTTATCTGGACCTCTGGTAAGTACTGGCGATGATGTTGGTACAATTCTTTTGAGCTGATTTGGTCCAGCTTACAATTCATCTCTGCACTCAGAGTACCTCCTAAGTGTTCCACTTTCTGTTGAATGGCTTTACCTGCTGTGCTATTCAGGGTTGAGTACCTCCCAAGTGTTCCACTTTCTGTTGGATGGCTTTACCTGCTGTGTTATTCAGGGTTGAGTACCTCCTAAGTGTTCCACTTTCTGTTGAATGGCTTTACCTGCCTTGTTATTCAGGGTTGAGTACCTCCTAAGTGTTCCACTTTCTGTTGAATGGCTTTACCTGCTGGGATATTCAGGGTTGGGTACCTGCTAAGTGTTCCACTTTCTGTTGGATGGCTTTACCTGCTGGGATATTCAGGGTTGAGTACCTCCTAAGTGTTCCACTTTCTGTTGGATGGCTTTACCTGCTGTGTTATTCAGGGTTGAGTACCTCCTAAGTGTTCCACTTTCTGTTGAATGGCTTTACCTGCCATGTTATTCAGGGTTGAGTACCTTCTAAGTGTTCCACTTTCTGTTGAATGGCTTTACCTGCTGTGCTATTCAGGGTTGAGTACCTCCTAAGTGTTCCACTTTCTGTTGGATGGCTTTACCTGCTGTGTTATTCAGGGTTGAGTACTTCCTAAGTGTTCCACTTTCTGTTGGATGACTTTACCTGCTGTGCTAGTCAGGGTTGAGTACCTCCTAAGTGTTCCACTTTCTGTTGAATGGCTTTACCTGCCGTGTCATTCAGGGTTGAGTACCTCCTAAGTGTTCCACCTTCTGTTGGATGGCTTTACCTGCCGTGTCATTCAGGGTTGAGTACCTCCTAAGTGTTCCACTTTCTGTTGGATTGCTTTACCTGCTGTGATATTCAGGGTTGAGTACCTTCTAAGTGTTTCACTTTCTGTTGGATGGCTTTACCTGCTGTGATATTCAGGGTTGAGTACCTCCTGAGTGTTCCACTTTCTGTTGAATGGCTTTACCTGCTGTGTTATTCAGGGTTGAGTACCTCCTGAGTGTTCCACTTTCTGTTGAATGGCTTTACCTGCTGTGTTATTCAGGGTTGAGTACCTCCTAAGTGTTCCACTTTCTGTTGAATGGCTTTACCTGCTATGTTAATCAGGGTTGAGTACCTGCTAAGTGTTCCACTTTCTGTTGGATGGCTTAACTTGCTGGGATATTCAGGGTTGAGTACCTCCTAAGTGTTCCACTTTCTGTTGAATGGATTTACATGCTGTGTTATTCAGGGTTGAGTACCTCCTAAGTGTTCCACTTTTTGTTGGATTGCTTTACATGCTGTGATATTCAGGGTTGAGTACCTTCTAAGTGTTTCACTTTCTGTTGGATGGCTTTACCTGCTGTGTTATTCAGGGTTGAGTACCTCCTAAGTGTTCCACTTTCTGTTGGATGGCTTTACCTGCTATGATATTCAGGGTTGAGTACCTCCTAAGTGTTCCACTTTCTGTTGGATTGCTTTACCTGTTATGTTATTCAGGGTTGATTACCTCCTAAGTGTTCCACTTTCTGTTGGATGGCTTTACCTGCCGTGTTATTCAGGGTTGAGTACCTCCTAAGTGTTCCACTTTCTGTTGAATGGCTTTACCTGCTGTGTTATTCAGGGTTGAGTACCTCCTGAGTGTTCCACTTTCTGTTGAATGGCTTTACCTGCTGTGTTATTCAGGGTTGAGTACCTGTTAAGTGTTCCACTTCTGTTGAATGGCTTTACCTGCTATGTTAATCAGGGTTGAGTACCTGCTAAGTGTTCCACTTTCTGTTTGATGGCTTTACTTGCTGGGATATTCAGGGTTGAGTACCTCCTAAGTGTTCCACTTTCTGTTGGATGGCTTTACCTGCTGTGTTATTCAGGGTTGAGTACTTCCTAAGTGTTCCACTTTCTGTTGGATGGCTTTACCTGCTGTGTTATTCAGGGTTGAGTACCTCCTAAGTGTTCCACTTTTTGTTGGATTGCTTTACCTGCTGTGATATTCAGGGTTGAGTACCTTCTAAGTGTTTCACTTTCTGTTGGATGGCTTTACCTGCTGTGTTATTCAGGGTTGAGTACCTCCTAAGTGTTCCACTTTCTGTTGGATGGCTTTACCTGCTATGATATTCAGGGTTGAGTACCTCCTAAGTGTTCCACTTTCTGTTGGATTGCTTTACCTGTTATGTTATTCAGGGTTGAGTACCTCCTAAGTGTTTCACTTTCTGTTTGATGGCTTTACCTGCTGTGATATTCAGGGTTGAGTACCTCCTAAGTGTTCCACTTTCTGTTGAATGGCTTTACCTGCTGTGCTATTCAGGGTTGAGTACCTCCTAAGTGTTCCACTTTCTGTTGAATGGCTTTACCTGCCGTGTTATTCAGGGTTGAGTACCTTCTAACTGTTCCACTTTCTGTTGAATGGCTTTACCTGCTGTGCTATTCAGGGTTGAGTACCTTCTAAGTGTTCCACTTTCTGTTGAATGGCTTTACCTGCTGTGTTATTCAGGGTTGAGTACCTCCTAAGTGTTCCACTTTCTGTTGAATGGCTTTACCTGCTGTGTTACTCAGGGTCGAGTACCTCCTAAGTGTTCCACTTTCGGTTGAAAGGCTTTACCTGCTGTGTCATTCAGGGTTGAGTACTTCCTGAGTGTTCCAATTTCTGTTGAATGGATTTACCTGCTGTGATATTCAGGGTTGAGTACCTCCTAAGTGTTCCACTTTCTGTTTGATGGCTTTACCTGCTGTGATATTCAGGGTTGAGTACCTCCTAAGTGTTCCACTTTCTGTTGAATGGCTTTACCTGCTGTGTTATTCAGGGTTGAGTACCTCCTGAGTGTTCCACTTTCTGTTGAATGGCTTTACCTGATGTGTTATTCAGGGTTGAGTACCTCCTAAGTGTTCCACTTTCTGTTGAATGGCTTTACCTGCTATGTTATTCAGGGTTGAGTACCTGCTAAGTGTTCCACTTTCTGTTGGATGGCTTAACTTGCTGAGATATTCAGGGTTGAGTACCTCCTAAGTGTTCCACTTTCTGTTGGATGGCTTTACCTGCTGTGTTATTCAGGGTTGAGTACCTCCTAAGTGTTCCACTTTCTGTTGGATGGCTTTACCTGCTGTGTTATTCAGGGTTGAGTACTTCCTAAGTGTTCCACTTTCTGTTGGATGACTTTACCTGCTGTGTCATTCAGGGTTGAGTACCTCCTAAGTGTTCCACTTTCTGTTGGATGGCTTTACCTGCCGTGTTATTCAGGGTTGAGTACCTGTTAAGTGTTCCACTTTCTGTTGGATGACTTTACCTGCTGTGTCATTCAGGGTTGAGTACCTCCTAAGTGTTCCACTTTCTGTTTGATGGCTTTACCTGCTGTGATATTCAGGGTTGAGTACCTCCTAAGTGTTCCACTTTCTGTTGAATGGCTTTACCTGCTGTGTCATTCAGGGTTGAGTACCTCCTAAGTGTTCCACTTTCTGTTGAATGGCTTTACCTGCTGGGATATTCAGGGTTGGGTACCTCTTAAGTGTTCCACTTTCTATTTGATGGCTTTACCTGCTGTGTTATTCAGGGTTGAGTACCTGTTAAGTGTTCCACTTTCTGTTGGATGACTTTACCTGCTGTGTCATTCAGGGTTGAGTACCTCCTAAGTGTTCCACTTTCTGTTGAATGGCTTTACCTGCCGTGTTATTCAGGGTTGAGTACCTCCTAAGTGTTCCACTTTTTGTTGGATTGCTTTACCTGCTGTGATATTCAGGGTTGAGTACCTCCTAGGTGTTCCACTTTCTGTTGAATGGCTTTACCTGCTGTGTTATTCAGGGTTAAGTACCTCCTGAGTGTTCCACTTTCTGTTGAATGGATTTACCTGCTGTGTTATTCAGGGTTGAGTACCTCCTAAGTGTTCCACTTTCTGTTGAATGGCTTTACCTGCTATGTTAATCAGGGTTGAGTACCTGCTAAGTGTTCCACTTTCTGTTGGATGGCTTAACTTGCTGGGATATTCAGGGTTGAGTACCTCCTAAGTGTTCCACTTTCTGTTGGATGGCTTTACCTGCTGTGTTATTCAGGGTTGAGTACTTCCTAAGTGTTCCACTTTCTGTTGGATGGCTTTACCTGCTGTGTTATTCAGGGTTGAGTACCTCCTAAGTGTTCCACTTTTTGTTGGATTGCTTTACATGCTGTGATATTCAGGGTTGAGTACCTTCTAAGTGTTTCACTTTCTGTTGGATTGCTTTACCTGCTGTGTTATTTAGGGTTGAGTACCTCCTAAGTGTTCCACTTTCTGTTGGATGGCTTTACCTGCCGTGTTATTCAGGGTTGAGTACCTGTTAAGGGTTCCACTTTCTGTTGGATGACTTTACCTGCTGTGTCATTCAGGGTTGAGTACCTCCTAAGTGTTCCACTTTCTGTTTGATGGCTTTACCTGCTGTGATATTCAGGGTTGAGTACCTGCTAAGTGTTCCACTTTCTGTTGAATGGCTTTACCTGCTGTGTCATTCAGGGTTGAGTACCTCCTGAGTCTTCCACTTTCTGTTGAATGGATTTACATGCTGTGTCATTCAGGGTTGAGTACCTCCTAAGTGTTCCACTTTCTGTTTGATGGCTTTACCTGCTGTGATATTCAGGGTTGAGTACCTCTTAAGTGTTCCACTTTCTGTTGAATGGCTTTACCTGCTGTGTTATTCAGAGTTGAGTACCTCCTGAGTGTTCCAGTTTCTGTTGAATGGCTTTACCTGCTGTGTTATTCAGGGTTGAGTACCTCCTAAGTGTTCCACTTTCTGTTGAATGGCTTTACCTGCTATGTTATTCAGGGTTGAGTACCTGCTAAGTGTTCCACTTTCTGTTGGATGGCTTTACCTGCTGGGATATTCAGGGTTGAGTACCTCCTAAGTGTTCCACTTTCTGTTGGATGGCTTTACCTGCTGTGTTATTCAGGGTTGAGTACCTCCTAAGTGTTCCACTTTCTGTTGAATGGCTTTACCTGCCATGTTATTCAGGGTTGAGTACCTTCTAAGTGTTCCACTTTCTGTTGAATGGCTTTACCTGCTGTGCTATTCAGGGTTGAGTACCTCCTAAGTGTTCCACTTTCTGTTGGATGGCTTTACCTGCTGTGTTATTCAGGGTTGAGTACTTCCTAAGTGTTCCACTTTCTGTTGGATGACTTTACCTGCTGTGCTAGTCAGGGTTGAGTACCTCCTAAGTGTTCCACTTTCTGTTGAATGGCTTTACCTGCCGTGTCATTCAGGGTTGAGTACCTCCTAAGTGTTCCACCTTCTGTTGAATGGCTTTACCTGCCGTGTCATTCAGGGTTGAGTACCTCCTAAGTGTTCCACTTTCTGTTGGATTGCTTTACCTGCTGTGATATTCAGGGTTGAGTACCTTCTAAGTGTTTCACTTTCTGTTGGATGGCTTTACCTGCTGTGATATTCAGGGTTGAGTACCTCCTGAGTGTTCCACTTTCTGTTGAATGGCTTTACCTGCTGTGTTATTCAGGGTTGAGTACCTCCTGAGTGTTCCACTTTCTGTTGAATGGCTTTACCTGCTGTGTTATTCAGGGTTGAGTACCTCCTAAGTGTTCCACTTTCTGTTGAATGGCTTTACCTGCTATGTTAATCAGGGTTGAGTACCTCCTGAGTGTTCCAGTTTCTGTTGAATGGCTTTACCTGCTGTGTTATTCAGGGTTGAGTACCTCCTAAGTGTTCCACTTTCTGTTGAATGGCTTTACCTGCTGTGTTATTCAGGGTTGAGTACCTGCTAAGTGTTCCACTTTCTGTTGGATGGCTTTACCTGCTGGGATATTCAGGGTTGAGTACCTCCTAAGTGTTCCACTTTCTGTTGGATGGCTTTACCTGCTGTGATATTCAGGGTTGAGTACCTTCTAAGTGTTTCACTTTCTGTTGGATGGCTTTACCTGCTGTGTTATTCAGGGTTGAGTACCTCCTAAGTGTTCCACTTTCTGTTGGATGGCTTTACCTGCTATGCTATTCAGGGTTGAGTACCTCCTAAGTGTTCCACTTTCTGTTTGATGGCTTTACCTGTTATGTTATTCAGGGTTGAGTACCTGCTAAGTGTTCCACTTTCTGTTGAATGGATTTACCTGCCGTGTTATTCAGGGTTGAGTACCTGTTAAGTGTTCCACTTTCTGTTTGATGGCTTTACCTGCTGTGATATTCAGGGTTGAGTACCTCCTAAGTGTTCCACTTTCTGTTGAATGGCTTTACCTGCTGTGTTATTCAGGGTTGAGTACCTCCTGAGTGTTCCACTTTCTGTTGAATGGCTTTACCTGCTGTGTTATTCAGGGTTGAGTACCTCCTAAGTGTTCCACTTTCTGTTGAATGGCTTTACCTGCTATGTTATTCAGGGTTGAGTACCTGCTAAGTGTTCCACTTTCTGTTGGATGGCTTAACTTGCTGAGATATTCAGGGTTGAGTACCTCCTAAGTGTTCCACTTTCTGTTGGATGGCTTTACCTGCTGTGTTATTCAGGGTTGAGTACCTCCTAAGTGTTCCACTTTCTGTTGGATGGCTTTACCTGCTGTGTTATTCAGGGTTGAGTACTTCCTAAGTGTTCCACTTTCTGTTGGATGACTTTACCTGCTGTGTCATTCAGGGTTGAGTACCTCCTAAGTGTTCCACTTTCTGTTGGATGGCTTTACCTGCCGTGTTATTCAGGGTTGAGTACCTGTTAAGTGTTCCACTTTCTGTTGGATGACTTTACCTGCTGTGTCATTCAGGGTTGAGTACCTCCTAAGTGTTCCACTTTCTGTTTGATGGCTTTACCTGCTGTGATATTCAGGGTTGAGTACCTCCTAAGTGTTCCACTTTCTGTTGAATGGCTTTACCTGCTGTGTCATTCAGGGTTGAGTACCTCCTGAGTGTTCCACTTTCTGTTGAATGGATTTACATGCTGTGTCATTCAGGGTTGAGTACCTCCTAAGTGTTCCACTTTCTGTTTGATGGCTTTACCTGCTGTGATATTCAGGGTTGAGTACCTCTTAAGTGTTCCACTTTCTGTTGAATGGCTTTACCTGATGTGTTATTCAGGGTTGAGTACCTCCTAAGTGTTCCACTTTCTGTTGAATGGCTTTACCTGCTATGTTATTCAGGGTTGAGTACCTGCTAAGTGTTCCACTTTCTGTTGGATGGCTTAACTTGCTGAGATATTCAGGGTTGAGTACCTCCTAAGTGTTCCACTTTCTGTTGGATGGCTTTACCTGCTGTGTTATTCAGGGTTGAGTACCTCCTAAGTGTTCCACTTTCTGTTGGATGGCTTTACCTGCTGTGTTATTCAGGGTTGAGTACTTCCTAAGTGTTCCACTTTCTGTTGGATGACTTTACCTGCTGTGTCATTCAGGGTTGAGTACCTCCTAAGTGTTCCACTTTCTGTTGGATGGCTTTACCTGCCGTGTTATTCAGGGTTGAGTACCTGTTAAGTGTTCCACTTTCTGTTGGATGACTTTACCTGCTGTGTCATTCAGGGTTGAGTACCTCCTAAGTGTTCCACTTTCTGTTTGATGGCTTTACCTGCTGTGATATTCAGGGTTGAGTACCTCCTAAGTGTTCCACTTTCTGTTGAATGGCTTTACCTGCTGTGTCATTCAGGGTTGAGTACCTCCTGAGTGTTCCACTTTCTGTTGAATGGATTTACATGCTGTGTCATTCAGGGTTGAGTACCTCCTAAGTGTTCCACTTTCTGTTTGATGGCTTTACCTGCTGTGATATTCAGGGTTGAGTACCTCTTAAGTGTTCCACTTTCTGTTGAATGGCTTTACCTGCTGTGTTATTCAGAGTTGAGTACATCCTGAGTGTTCCAGTTTCTGTTGAATGGCTTTACCTGCTGTGTTATTCAGGGTTGAGTACCTCCTAAGTGTTCCACTTTCTGTTGAATGGCTTTACCTGCTATGTTATTCAGGGTTGAGTACCTGCTAAGTGTTCCACTTTCTGTTGGATGGCTTTACCTGCTGGGATATTCAGGGTTGAGTACCTCCTAAGTGTTCCACTTTCTGTTGGATGGCTTTACCTGCTGTGTTATTCAGGGTTGAGTACCTCCTAAGTGTTCCACTTTCTGTTGAATGGCTTTACCTGCCATGTTATTCAGGGTTGAGTACCTTCTAAGTGTTCCACTTTCTGTTGAATGGCTTTACCTGCTGTGCTATTCAGGGTTGAGTACCTCCTAAGTGTTCCACTTTCTGTTGGATGGCTTTACCTGCTGTGTTATTCAGGGTTGAGTACTTCCTAAGTGTTCCACTTTCTGTTGGATGACTTTACCTGCTGTGCTAGTCAGGGTTGAGTACCTCCTAAGTGTTCCACTTTCTGTTGAATGGCTTTACCTGCCGTGTCATTCAGGGTTGAGTACCTCCTAAGTGTTCCACCTTCTGTTGGATGGCTTTACCTGCCGTGTCATTCAGGGTTGAGTACCTCATAAGTGTTCCACTTTCTGTTGGATTGCTTTACCTGCTGTGATATTCAGGGTTGAGTACCTTCTAAGTGTTTCACTTTCTGTTGGATGGCTTTACCTGCTGTGATATTCAGGGTTGAGTACCTCCTGAGTGTTCCACTTTCTGTTGAATGGCTTTACCTGCTGTGTTATTCAGGGTTGAGTACCTCCTGAGTGTTCCACTTTCTGTTGAATGGCTTTACCTGCTGTGTTATTCAGGGTTGAGTACCTCCTAAGTGTTCCACTTTCTGTTGAATGGCTTTACCTGCTATGTTAATCAGGGTTGAGTACCTGCTAAGTGTTCCACTTTCTGTTGGATGGCTTAACTTGCTGGGATATTCAGGGTTGAGTACCTCCTAAGTGTTCCACTTTCTGTTGGATGGCTTTACCTGCTGTGTTATTCAGGGTTGAGTACCTCCTAAGTGTTCCACTTTTTGATGGATTGCTTTACCTGCTGTGATATTCAGGGTTGAGTACCTTCTAAGTGTTTCACTTTCTGTTGGATGGCTTTACCTGCTGTGTTATTCAGGGTTGAGTACCTCCTAAGTGTTCCACTTTCTGTTGGATGGCTTTACCTGCTATGCTATTCAGGGTTGAGTACCTCCTAAGTGTTCCACTTTCTGTTGGATTGCTTTACCTGTTATGTTATTCAGGGTTGAGTACCTCCTAAGTGTTCCACTTTCTGTTTGATGGCTTTACCTGCTGTGATATTCAGGGTTGAGTACCTCCTAAGTGTTCCACTTTCTGTTGAATGGCTTTACCTGCTGTGCTATTCAGGGTTGAGTACCTCCTAAGTGTTCCACTTTCTGTTGAATGGCTTTACCTGCCGTGTTATTCAGGGTTGAGTACCTTCTAACTGTTCCACTTTCTGTTGAATGGCTTTACCTGCTGTGCTATTCAGGGTTGAGTACCTTCTAAGTGTTCCACTTTCTGTTGGATGGCTTTACCTGCTGTGTTATTCAGGGTTGAGTACTTCCTAAGTGTTCCACTTTCTGTTGGATGACTTTACCTGCTGTGTCATTCAGGGTTGAGTACCTCCTAAGTGTTCCACTTTCTGTTGGATGGCTTTACCTGCTGTGTTATTCAGGGTTGAGTACCTCCTTAGTGTTCCAATTTCTGTTGAATGGATTTACCTGCCGTGATATTCAGGGTTGAGTACCTCCTTAGTGTTCCACTTTCTGTTTGATGGCTTTACCTGCTGTGATATTCAGGGTTGAGTACCTCCTAAGTGTTCCACTTTCTGTTGAATGGCTTTACCTGCTGTGTTATTCAGGGTTGAGTACCTCCTGAGTGTTCCACTTTCTGTTGAATGGCTTTACCTGCTGTGTTATTCAGGGTTGAGTACCTCCTAAGTGTTCCACTTTCTGTTGAATGGCTTTACCTGCTATGTTATTCAGGGTTGAGTACCTGCTAAGTGTTCCACTTTCTGTTGGATGGCTTAACTTGCTGAGATATTCAGGGTTGAGTACCTCCTAAGTGTTCCACTTTCTGTTGGATGGCTTTACCTGCTGTGTTATTCAGGGTTGAGTACCTCCTAAGTGTTCCACTTTCTGTTGGATGGCTTTACCTGCTGTGTTATTCAGGGTTGAGTACTTCCTAAGTGTTCCACTTTCTGTTGGATGACTTTACCTGCTGTGTCATTCAGGGTTGAGTACCTCCTAAGTGTTCCACTTTCTGTTGGATGGCTTTACCTGCCGTGTTATTCAGGGTTGAGTACCTGTTAAGTGTTCCACTTTCTGTTGGATGACTTTACCTGCTGTGTCATTCAGGGTTGAGTACCTCCTAAGTGTTCCACTTTCTGATGGATGGCTTTACCTGCTGTGTTATTCAGGGTTGAGTACTTCCTAAGTGTTCCACTTTCTGTTGGATGACTTTACCTGCTGTGCTAGTCAGGGTTGAGTACCTCCTAAGTGTTGCACTTTCTGTTGAATGGCTTTACCTGCCGTGTCATTCAGGGTTGAGTACCTCCTAAGTGTTCCACTTTCTGTTGGATGGCTTTACCTGCCGTGTCATTCAGGGTTGAGTACCTCCTAAGTGTTCCACTTTCTGTTGGATGGCTTTACCTGCTGTGTTATTCAGGGTTGAGTACCTCCTAAGTGTTCCACTTTCTGTTGGATTGCTTTACCTGCTGTGATATTCAGGGTTGAGTACCTTCTAAGTGTTCCACTTTCTGTTGAATGGCTTTACCTGCTGTGCTATTCAGGGTTGAGTACCTTCTAAGTGTTCCACTTTCTGTTGAATGGCTTTACCTGCTGTGTTATTCAGGGTCGAGTATCACCTAAGTGTTCCACTTTCTGTTGAATGGCTTTACCTGCTGTGTCATTCAGGGTTGAGTACCTGTTAAGTGTTCCACTTTCTGTTGAATGGCTTTACCTGCTGTGTTATTCAGGGTTAGGAACTCAGTACTCAGTTTCTTTTTCAGGAGCTCCAGTACCAGCATCTGGTCATCTGTTATCATGTGAAACTGATGAATCTGGTTCGAACCCCAGGAATATCGAGCGTGTCCACCAGTTGTTACTGTCACCACCAGAACACACCACAGAATGCAGCTTACACTTTGAGTAACACGAACAGTAGCATCTAACACAGCAGGAAAGCGGGTTGTAATTGTGTCCATATCTCCATTATGTAGCTATATCAGCTCCTTAAAAATCAAGTTGCTCCTGGCTTTTAAGTCCTTAGAAAATATTTTATTGGGAGTGTGCTGTCATGAGTCTGGTTCGTCCAGGAAACATAGACTCACTGAACTGAGCACTATTACATTTGCGAAACTGTGTATCTAATAATGTCATTTTCTTTTTAATAGAGATGGTCCTCAGGCCGATTATCTCCCCTAGACTGATTGATGGCTGGATCAAGTTGACCTCTCCTGTAATCAGACTTCCGTGCACACCTGGACTTCTTTGCATGATCCTTATGTTTTTCAGCCAACAACGAAAGATTTCTTATCTGGACCTCTGGTAAGTACTGGCGATGATGTTGGTACAATTCTTTTGAGCTGATTTGGTCCAGCTTACAATTCATCTCTGCACTCAGAGTACCTCCTAAGTGTTCCACTTTCTGTTGAATGGCTTTACCTGCTGTGCTATTCAGGGTTGAGTACCTCCCAAGTGTTCCACTTTCTGTTGGATGGCTTTACCTGCTGTGTTATTCAGGGTTGAGTACCTCCTAAGTGTTCCACTTTCTGTTGAATGGCTTTACCTGCTGTGTTATTCAGGGTTGAGTACCTCCTAAGTGTTCCACTTTCTGTTGAATGGCTTTACCTGCCGTGTCATTCAGGGTTGAGTACCTCCTAAGTGTTCCACCTTCTGTTGGATGGCTTTACCTGCCGTGTCATTCAGGGTTGAGTACCTCCTAAGTGTTCCACTTTCTGTTGGATGGCTTTACCTGCTGTGTTATTCAGGGTTGAGTACCTCCTAAGTGTTCCACTTTCTGTTGGATTGCTTTACCTGCTGTGATATTCAGGGTTAAGTACCTTCTAAGTGTTCCACTTTCTGTTGAATGGCTTTACCTGCTGTGCTATTCAGGGTTGAGTACCTTCTAAGTGTTCCACTTTCTGTTGAATGGCTTTACCTGCCGTGTTATTCAGGGTTAAGTATCACCTAAGTGTTCCACTTTCTGTTGAATGGCTTTACCTGCTGTGTCATTCAGGGTTGAGTACCTGTTAAGTGTTCCACTTTCTGTTGAATGGCTTTACCTGCTGTGTTATTCAGGGTTGAGTACCTTCTAAGTGTTCCACTTTCTGTTGAATGGCTTTACCTGCTGTGCTATTCAGGGTTGAGTACCTTCTAAGTGTTCCACTTTCTGTTGAATGGCTTTACCTGCCGTGTTATTCAGGGTTGAGTACCTTCTAACTGTTCCACTTTCTGTTGAATGGCTTTACCTGCTGTGCTATTCAGGGTTGAGTACCTCCTAAGTGTTCCACTTTCTGTTGGATGGCTTTACCTGCTGTGTTATTCAGGGTTGAGTACTTCCTAAGTGTTCCACTTTCTGTTGGATGACTTTACCTGCTGTGCTAGTCAGGGTTGAGTACCTCCTAAGTGTTGCACTTTCTGTTGAATGGCTTTACCTGCCGTGTCATTCAGGGTTGAGTACCTCCTAAGTGTTCCACTTTCTGTTGGATGGCTTTACCTGCCGTGTCATTCAGGGTTGAGTACCTCCTAAGTGTTCCACTTTCTGTTGGATGGCTTTACCTGCTGTGTTATTCAGGGTTGAGTACCTCCTAAGTGTTCCACTTTCTGTTGGATGGCTTTACCTGCTGTGATATTCAGGGTTGAGTACCTTCTAAGTGTTCCACTTTCTGTTGAATGGCTTTACCTGCTGTGCTATTCAGGGTTGAGTACCTTCTAAGTGTTCCACTTTCTGTTGAATGGCTTTACCTGCTGTGTTATTCAGGGTTAAGTATCACCTAAGTGTTCCACTTTCTGTTGAATGGCTTTACCTGCTGTGTCATTCAGGGTTGAGTACCTGTTAAGTGTTCCACTTTCTGTTGAATGGCTTTACCTGCTGTGTTATTCAGGGTTAGGAACTCAGTACTCAGTTTCTTTTTCAGGAGCTCCAGTACCAGCATCTGGTCATCTGTTATCATGTGAAACTGATGAATCTGGTTCGAACCCCAGGAATATCGAGCGTGTCCACCAGTTGTTACTGTCACCACCAGAACACACCACAGAATGCAGCTTACACTTTGAGTAACACGAACAGTAGCATCTAACACAGCAGGAAAGCGGGTTGTAATTGTGTCCATATCTCCATTATGTAGCTATATCAGCTCCTTAAAAATCAAGTTGCTCCTGGCTTTTAAGTCCTTAGAAAATATTTTATTGGGAGTGTGCTGTCATGAGTCTGGTTCGTCCAGGAAACATAGACTCACTGAACTGAGCACTATTACATTTGCGAAACTGTGTATCTAATAATGTCATTTTCTTTTTAATAGAGATAGTCCTCAGGCCGATTATCTCCCCTAGACTGATTGATGGCTGGATCAAGTTGACCTCTCCTGTAATCAGACTTCCGTGCACACCTGGACTTCTTTGCATGATCCTTATGTTTTTGAGCCAACAACGAAAGATTTCTTATCTGGACCTCTGGTAAGTACTGGCGATGATGTTGGTACAATTCTTTTGAGCTGATTTGGTCCAGCTTACAATTCATCTCTGCACTCAGAGTACCTCCTAAGTGTTCCACTTTCTGTTGAATGGCTTTACCTGCTGTGCTATTCAGGGTTGAGTACCTCCCAAGTGTTCCACTTTCTGTTGGATGGCTTTACCTGCGGTGTTATTCAGGGTTGAGTACCTCCTAAGTGTTCCACTTTCTGTTGAATGGCTTTACCTGCCGTGTTATTCAGGGTTGAGTACCTCCTAAGTGTTCCACTTTCTGTTGAATGGCTTTACCTGCTGTATTATTCAGGGTTGGGTACCTCTTAAGTGTTCCACTTTCTATTTGATGGCTTTACCTGCTGTGTTATTCAGGGTTGAGCACCTGTTAAGTGTTCCACTTTCTGTTGGATGACTTTACCTGCTGTGTCATTCAGGGTTGAGTACCTCCTAAGTGTTCCACTTTCTGTTGAATGGCTTTACCTGCCGTGTTATTCAGGGTTGAGTACCTCCTAAGTGTTCCACTTTCTGTTGGATGGCTTTACCTGCTGTGTTATTCAGGGTTGAGTACCTCCTAAGTGTTCCACTTTCTGTTGAATGGCTTTACCTGCTGTGTTATTCAGGGTTGAGTACCTCCTAAGTGTTCCACTTTCTGTTGGATGGCTTTACCTGCTGTGTTATTCAGGGTTGAGTACCTCCTAAGTGTTCCACTTTCTGTTGGATTGCTTTACCTGCTGTGATATTCAGGGTTGAGTACCTTCTAAGTGTTCCACTTTCTGTTGAATGGCTTTACCTGCTGTGCTATTCAGGGTTGAGTACCTTCTAAGTGTTCCACTTTCTGTTGAATGGCTTTACCTGCTGTGTTATTCAGGGTCGAGTACCTCCTAAGTGTTCCACTTTCTGTTTGATGGCTTTACCTGCTGTGTTACTCAGGGTCGAGTACCTCCTAAGTGTTCCATTTTCGGTTGAAAGGCTTTACCTGCTGTGTCATTCAGGGTTGAGTACTTCCTGAGTGTTCCAATTTCTGTTTAATGGATTTACCTGCTGTGTCATTCAGGGTTGAGTACCTCCTAAGTGTTCCACTTTCTGTTTGATGGCTTTACCTGCTGTGATATTCAGGGTTGTGTACCTCCTAAGTGTTCCACTTTCTGTTGAATGGCTTTACCTGCTGTGTTATTCAGGGTTGAGTACCTCCTGAGTGTTCCACTTTCTGTTGAATGGCTTTACCTGCTGTGTTATTCAGGGTTGACTACCTCCTAAGTGTTCCACTTTCTGTTGAAAGGCTTTACCTGCTATGTTATTAAGGGTTGAGTACCTGCTAAGTGTTCCACTTTTTGTTGGATGGCTTTACCTGCTGTGATATTCAGGGTTGAGTACCTCCTAAGTGTTCCACTTTCTGTTGGATGGCTTTACCTGCTGTGTTATTCAGGGTTGAGTACTTCCTAAGTGTTCCACTTTCTGTTGGATGACTTTACCTGCTGTGCTAGTCAAAGTTGAGTACCTCCTAAGTGTTGCACTTTCTGTTGGATGGCTTTACCTGCCGTGTCATTCAGGGTTGAGAACCTCCTAAGTGTTCCACTTTCTGTTGGATGGCTTTACCTGCCGTGTCATTCTGGGTTGAGTACCTCCTAAGTGTTCCACTTTCTGTTGGATGGCTTTACCTGCTGTGTTATTCAGGGTTGAGTACCTCCTAAGTGTTCCACTTTCTGTTGGATTGCTTTACCTGCTGTGATATTCAGGGTTGAGTACCTTCTAAGTGTTCCACTTTCTGTTGAATGGCTTTACCTGCTGTGCTATTCAGGGTTGAGTACCTTCTAAGTGTTCCACTTTCTGTTGAATGGCTTTACCTGCTGTGTTATTCAGGGTCGAGTACCTCCTAAGTGTTCCACTTTCTGTTTGATGGCTTTACCTGCTGTGTTACTCAGGGTCGAGTACCTCCTAAGTGTTCCATTTTCGGTTGAATGGCTTTACCTGCTGTGTCATTCAGGGTTGAGTACTTCCTGAGTGTTCCAATTTCTGTTGAATGGATTTACATGCTGTGTCATTCAGGGTTGAGTACCTCCTAAGTGTTCCACTTTCTGTTTGATGGCTTTACCTGCTGTGATATTCAGGGTTGAGTACCTCCTAAGTGTTCCACTTTCTGTTGAATGGCTTTACCTGCTGTGTTATTCAGAGTTGAGTACCTCCTGAGTGTTCCAGTTTCTGTTGAATGGCTTTACCTGCTGTGTTATTCAGGGTTGAGTACCTCCTAAGTGTTCCACTTTCTGTTGAATGGCTTTACCTGCTATGTTATTCAGGGTTGAGTACCTGCTAAGTGTTCCACTTTCTGTTGGATGGCTTTACCTGCTGGGATATTCAGGGTTGAGTACCTCCTAAGTGTTCCACTTTCTGTTGGATGGCTTTACCTGCTGTGTTATTCAGGGTTGAGTACCTCCTAAGTGTTCCACTTTCTGTTGAATGGCTTTACCTGCCGTGTTATTCAGGGTTGAGTACCTTCTAACTGTTCCACTTTCTGTTGAATGGCTTTACCTGCTGTGCTTTTCAGGGTTGAGTACCTCCTAAGTGTTCCACTTTCTGTTGGATGGCTTTACCTGCTGTGTTATTCAGGGTTGAGTACTTCCTAAGTGTTCCAATTTCTGTTGGATGACTCTACCTGCTGTTCTAGTCAGGGTTGAGTACCTCCTAAGTGTTCCACTTTCTGTTGAATGGCTTTACCTGCCGTGTCATTCAGGGTTGAGTACCTCCTAAGTGTTCCACCTTCTGTTGGATGGCTTTACCTGCCGTGTCATTCAGGGTTGAGTACCTCCTAAGTGTTCCACTTTCTGTTGGATGGCTTTACCTGCTGTGTTATTCAGGGTTGAGTACCTCCTAAGTGTTCCACTTTCTGTTGGATGGCTTTACCTGCTGTGATATTCAGGGTTGAGTACCTTCTAAGTGTTCCACTTTCTGTTGAATGGCTTTACCTGCTGTGCTATTCAGGGTTGAGTACCTTCTAAGTGTTCCACTTTCTGTTGAATGGCTTTACCTGCTGTGTTATTCAGGGTTAAGTATCACCTAAGTGTTCCACTTTCTGTTGAATGGCTTTACCTGCTGTGTCATTCAGGGTTGAGTACCTGTTAAGTGTTCCACTTTCTGTTGAATGGCTTTACCTGCTGTGTTATTCAGGGTTAGGAACTCAGTACTCAGTTTCTTTTTCAGGAGCTCCAGTACCAGCATCTGGTCATCTGTTATCATGTGCAACTGATGAATCTGGTTCGAACCCCAGGAATATCGAGCGTGTCCACCAGTTGTTACTGTCACCACCAGAACACACCACAGAATGCAGCTTACACTTTGAGTAACACGAACAGTAGCATCTAACACAGCAGGAAAGCGGGTTGTAATTGTGTCCATATCTCCATTATGTAGCTATATCAGCTCCTTAAAAATCAAGTTGCTCCTGGCTTTTAAGTCCTTAGAAAATATTTTATTGGGAGTGTGCTGTCATGAGTCTGGTTCGTCCAGGAAACATAGACTCACTGAACTGAGCACTATTACATTTGCGAAACTGTGTATCTAATAATGTCATTTTCTTTTTAATAGAGATAGTCCTCAGGCCGATTATCTCCCCTAGACTGATTGATGGCTGGATCAAGTTGACCTCTCCTGTAATCAGACTTCCGTGCACACCTGGACTTCTTTGCATGATCCTTATGTTTTTGAGCCAACAACGAAAGATTTCTTATCTGGACCTCTGGTAAGTACTGGCGATGATGTTGGTACAATTCTTTTGAGCTGATTTGGTCCAGCTTACAATTCATCTCTGCACTCAGAGTACCTCCTAAGTGTTCCACTTTCTGTTGAATGGCTTTACCTGCTGTGCTATTCAGGGTTGAGTACCTCCCAAGTGTTCCACTTTCTGTTGGATGGCTTTACCTGCGGTGTTATTCAGGGTTGAGTACCTCCTAAGTGTTCCACTTTCTGTTGAATGGCTTTACCTGCCGTGTTATTCAGGGTTGAGTACCTCCTAAGTGTTCCACTTTCTGTTGAATGGCTTTACCTGCTGTATTTAAATTCAGGGTTGGGTACCTCTTAAGTTTTCCACTTTCTATTTGATGGCTTTACCTGCTGTGTTATTCAGGGTTGAGTACCTGTTAAGTGTTCCACTTTCTGTTGGATGACTTTACCTGCTGTGTCATTCAGGGTTGAGTACCTCCTAAGTGTTCCACTTTCTGTTGAATGGCTTTACCTGCCGTGTTATTCAGGGTTGAGTACCTCCTAAGTGTTCCACTTTCTGTTGGATGGCTTTACCTGCTGTGTTATTCAGGGTTGAGTACCTCCTAAGTGTTCCACTTTCTGTTGGATGGCTTTACCTGCCGTGTCATTCAGGGTTGAGTACCTCCTAAGTGTTCCACTTTCTGTTGGATTGCTTTACCTGCTGTGATATTAAGGGTTGAGTACCTTCTAAGTGTTCCACTTTCTGTTGAATGGCTTTACCTGCTGTGCTATTCAGGGTTGAGTACCTTCTAAGTGTTCCACTTTCTGTTGAATGGCTTTACCTGCTGTGTTATTCAGGGTCGAGTACCTCCTAAGTGTTCCACTTTCTGTTTGATGGCTTTACCTGCTGTGTTACTCAGGGTCGAGTACCTCCTAAGTGTTCCATTTTCGGTTGAAAGGCTTTACCTGCTGTGTCATTCAGGGTTGAGTACTTCCTGAGTGTTCCAATTTCTGTTGAATGGATTTACATGCTGTGTCATTCAGGGTTGAGTACCTCCTAAGTGTTCCACTTTCTGTTTGATGGCTTTACCTGCTGTGATATTCAGGGTTGAGTACCTCCTAAGTGTTCCACTTTCTGTTGAATGGCTTTACCTGCTGTGTTATTCAGAGTTGAGTACCTCCTGAGTGTTCCAGTTTCTGTTGAATGGCTTTACCTGCTGTGTTATTCAGGGTTGAGTACCTCCTAAGTTTTCCACTTTCTGTTGAATGGCTTTACCTGCTATGTTATTCAGGGTTGAGTACCTGCTAAGTGTTCCACTTTCTGTTGGATGGCTTTACCTGCTGGGATATTCAGGGTTGAGTACCTCCTAAGTGTTCCACTTTCTGTTGGATGGCTTTACCTGCTGTGTTATTCAGGGTTGAGTACCTCCTAAGTGTTCCACTTTCTGTTGAATGGCTTTACCTGCCGTGTTATTCAGGGTTGAGTACCTTCTAACTGTTCCACTTTCTGTTGAATGGCTTTACCTGCTGTGCTATTCAGGGTTGAGTACCTTCTAAGTGTTCCACTTTCTGTTGAATGGCTTTACCTGCTGTGTTATTCAGGGTTGAGTACCTCCTAAGTGTTCCACTTTCTGTTGAATGGCTTTACCTGCTGTGTTACTCAGGGTCGAGTACCTCCTAAGTGTTCCACTTTCGGTTGAAAGGCTTTACCTGCTGTGTTATTCAGGGTTGAGTACTTCCTGAGTGTTCCAATTTCTGTTGAATGGATTTACCTGCTGTGTCATTCAGGGTTGAGTACCTCCTAAGTGTTCCACTTTCTGTTTGATGGCTTTACCTGCTTTGATATTCAGGGTTGAGTACCTCCTAAGTGTTCCACTTTCTGTTGAATGGCTTTACCTGCTGTGTTATTCAGGGTTGAGTACCTCCTGAGTGTTCCACTTTCTGTTGAATGGCTTTACCTGCTGTGTTATTCAGGGTTGAGTACCTCCTAAGTGTTCCACTTTCTGTTGAATGGCTTTACCTGCTATGTTATTCAGGGTTGAGTACCTGCTAAGTGTTCCACTTTCTGTTGGATGGCTTAACTTGCTGAGATATTCAGGGTTGAGTACTTCCTGAGTGTTCCAATTTCTGTTTGATGGCTTTACCTGCTGTGTTATTCAGGGTTGAGTACCTCCTAAGTGTTCTACTTTCTGTTTGATGGCTTTACCTGCTGTGTTATTCAGGGTTGATTACCTCCTAAGTGTTCCACTTTCTGTTGAATGGCTTTACCTGCCGTGTTATTCAGGGTTGAGTACCTTCTAACTGTTCCACTTTCTGTTGAATGGCTTTACCTGCTGTGCTATTCAGGGTTGAGTACCTTCTAAGTGTTCCACTTTCTGTTGAATGGCTTTACCTGCTGTGTTATTCAGGGTTGAGTACCTCCTAAGTGTTCCACTTTCTGTTGAATGGCTTTACCTGCTGTGTTACTCAGGGTCGAGTACCTCCTAAGTGTTCCACTTTCGGTTGAAAGGCTTTACCTGCTGTGTTATTCAGGGTTGAGTACTTCCTGAGTGTTCCAATTTCTGTTGAATGGATTTACCTGCTGTGTCATTCAGGGTTGAGTACCTCCTAAGTGTTCCACTTTCTGTTTGATGGCTTTACCTGCTTTGATATTCAGGGTTGAGTACCTCCTAAGTGTTCCACTTTCTGTTGAATGGCTTTACCTGCTGTGTTATTCAGGGTTGAGTACCTCCTGAGTGTTCCACTTTCTGTTGAATGGCTTTACCTGCTGTGTTATTCAGGGTTGAGTACCTCCTAAGTGTTCCACTTTCTGTTGAATGGCTTTACCTGCTATGTTATTCAGGGTTGAGTACCTGCTAAGTGTTCCACTTTCTGTTGGATGGCTTAACTTGCTGAGATATTCAGGGTTGAGTACTTCCTGAGTGTTCCAATTTCTGTTTGATGGCTTTACCTGCTGTGTTATTCAGGGTTGAGTACCTCCTAAGTGTTCTACTTTCTGTTTGATGGCTTTACCTGCTGTGTTATTCAGGGTTGATTACCTCCTAAGTGTTGCACTTTCTGTTGGATGGATTTACCTGCCATGTTATTCAGGGTTGATTACCTCCTAAGTGTTCCACTTTCTGTTGGATGGCTTTTCCTGCTGTGTTATTCAGGGTTGAGTACTTCCGGAGTGTTCCACTTTCTGTTGAATGGCTTTACCTGCTGTGTTATTCAGGGTTGAGTACCTCCTTAGTGTTCCACTTTCTGTTGAATGGCTTTACCTGCTGTGTTATTCAGGGTTGAGTACCTCCTAAGTGTTCCACTTTCTGCTGGATGGCTTTTCCTGCTGTGTTATTCAGGGTTGAGTACCTCCTAAGTGTTCCACTTTCTGTTGAATGGCTTTACCTGCTGTGTCATTCAGGGTTGAGTACCTCCTAAGTGTTCCACTTTCTGTTTGATGGCTTTTCCTGCTGTGTCATTCAGGGTTGAGTACCTTCTAAGTGTTCCTCTTACTGTTGGATGGCTTTACCTGCTGTGTCATTCAGGGTTGAGTACTTCCTGAGTGTTCCACTTTCTGTTGAATGGCTTTACCTGCTGTGTTATTCAGGGTTGAGTACCTCCTAAGTTTTCCACTTTCTGTTAAATGGCTTTACCTGCTTTGTTTATTCAGGGTTGAGTACCTCCTAAGTGTTCCACTTTCTGTTTGATGGCTTTACCAGCTGTGATATTCAGGGTTGGTTACCTCCTAAGTGTTCCACTTTCTGTTGAATGGCTTTACCTGCTGTGTTATTCAGGGTTGAGTACCTTCTAAGTGTTCCACTTTCTGTTGGATGGCTTTACCTGCTGTGTTATTCAGGGTTGAGTACCTCCTAAGTGTTCCACTTTCTGTTTGATGGCTTTACCTGCGGTGTTATTCAGGGTTGAGTACCTCCTAAGTGTTCCACTTTCTGTTTGATGGCTTTACCTGCTATGTTATTCAGGGTTGATTACCTCCTAAGTGTTCCACTTCTGTTGGATGGCTTTACCTGCTGTGTTATTCAGGGTTGAGTACCTCCTAAGTGTTCCACTTTCTGTTTGATGTCTTTACCTGCCATGTTATACAGGGTTGATTATCTCCTAAGTGTTCCACTTTCTGTTGAATGGCTTTACCTCCTGTATTATTCAGGGTTGAGTACCTCCTAAGTGTTCCACTTTCTGTTTGATGGCTTTACCTGCTGTGTTATTCAGGGTTGAGTACCTCCTAAGTGTTCTACTTTCTGTTTGATGGCTTTACCTGCTGTGTTATTCAGGGTTGATTACCTCCTAAGTGTTCCACTTTCTGTTGGATGGATTTACCTGCCATGTTATTCAGGGTTGATTACCTCCTAAGTGTTCCACTTTCTGTTGGATGGCTTTTCCTGCTGTGTTATTCAGGGTTGAGTACTTCCGGAGTGTTCCACTTTCTGTTGAATGGCTTTACCTGCTGTGTTATTCAGGGTTGAGTACCTCCTTAGTGTTCCACTTTCTGTTGAATGGCTTTACCTGCTGTGTTATTCAGGGTTGAGTACCTCCTAAGTGTTCCACTTTCTGCTGGATGGCTTTACCTGCTGTGTTATTCAGGGTTGAGTACCTCCTAAGTGTTCCACTTTCTGTTGAATGGCTTTACCTGCTGTGTCATTCAGGGTTGATTACCTCCTAAGTGTTCCACTTTCTGTTGGATGGCTTTTCCTGCTGTGTCATTCAGGGTTGAGTACCTCCTAAGTGTTCCACTTTCTGTTGAATGGCTTTACCTGCTGTGTGATTCAGGGTTGAGTACCTCCTAAGTGTTCCACTTTCTGTTGAATGGCTTTACCTGCTGTGATATTCAGGGTTGAGTACCTCCTAAGTGTTCCACTTTCTGTTGAATGGCTTTACCTGCTGTGTTATTCAGGGTTGAGTACCTCCTAAGTGTTCCACTTTCTGTTGAATGGCTTTACCTGCTGTGTTATTCAGGGTTGAGTACCTCCTAAGTGTTCCACTTTCTGTTGAATGGCTTTACCTGCTGTGTTATTCAGGGCTGAGTACCTCCTGAGTGTTCCACTTTCTGTTTGATAGCTTTACCTGCCATGTTATACAGGGTTGATTATCTCCTAAGTGTTCCACTTTCTGTTGAATGGCTTTACCTCCTGTATTATTCAGGGTTGAGTACCTCCTAAGTGTTCCACTTTCTGTTTGATGGCTTTACCTGCTGTGTTATTCAGGGTTGAGTACCTCCTAAGTGTTCCACTTTCTGTTTGATGGCTTTACCTGCCATGTTATACAGGGTTGATTATCTCCTAAGTGTTCCACTTTCTGTTGAATGGCTTTACCTCCTGTATTATTCAGGGTTGATTATCTCCTAAGTGTTCCACTTTCTGTTGAATGGCTTTACCTCCTGTATTATTCAGGGTTGAGTACCTCCTAAGTGTTCCACTTTCTGTTTGATGGCTTTACCTGCTGTGTTATTCAGGGTTGAGTACCTCCTAAGTGTTCTACTTTCTGTTTGATGGCTTTACCTGCTGTGTTATTCAGGGTTGAGTACCTCCTAAGTGTTCCACTTTCTGTTTGATGGCTTTACCTGCCATGTTATACAGGGTTGATTATCTCCTAAGTGTTCCACTTTCTGTTGAATGGCTTTACCTCCTGTATTATTCAGGGTTGATTATCTCCTAAGTGTTCCACTTTCTGTTGAATGG
The DNA here is from genome assembly GCA_947623455.1 of Mimachlamys varia. Classification (NCBI taxonomy): domain Eukaryota; kingdom Metazoa; phylum Mollusca; class Bivalvia; order Pectinida; family Pectinidae; genus Mimachlamys; species Mimachlamys varia. Next base: position 5,942,568 of record OX392540.1, on the reverse strand, counting down.
CTTTACCTCCTGTATTATTCAGGGTTGAGTACCTCCTAAGTGTTCCACTTTCTGTTTGATGGCTTTACCTGCTGTGTTATTCAGGGTTGAGTACCTCCTAAGTGTTCTACTTTCTGTTTGATGGCTTTACCTGCCGTGTTATTCAGGGTTGAGTACCTTCTAACTGTTCCACTTTCTGTTGAATGGCTTTACCTGCTGTGCTATTCAGGGTTGAGTACCTCCTAAGTGTTCCACTTTCTGTTTGATGGCTTTACCTGCTGTGTTATTCAGGGTTGAGTACCTCCTAAGTGTTCCACTTTCTGTTGGATGGCTTTACCTGCTGTGTTATTCAGGGTTGAGTACCTCCTAAGTGTTCCACTTTCTGTTGAATGGCTTTACCTGCCGTGTTATTCAGGGTTGAGTACCTTCTAACTGTTCCACTTTCTGTTGAATGGCTTTACCTGCTGTGCTATTCAGGGTTGAGTACCTTCTAAGTGTTCCACTTTCTGTTGAATGGCTTTACCTGCTGTGTTATTCAGGGTTGAGTACCTCCTAAGTGTTCCACTTTCTGTTGAATGGCTTTACCTGCTGTGTTACTCAGGGTCGAGTACCTCCTAAGTGTTCCACTTTCGGTTGAAAGGCTTTACCTGCTGTGTTATTCAGGGTTGAGTACTTCCTGAGTGTTCCAATTTCTGTTGAATGGATTTACCTGCTGTGTCATTCAGGGTTGAGTACCTCCTAAGTGTTCCACTTTCTGTTTGATGGCTTTACCTGCTTTGATATTCAGGGTTGAGTACCTCCTAAGTGTTCCACTTTCTGTTGAATGGCTTTACCTGCTGTGTTATTCAGGGTTGAGTACCTCCTGAGTGTTCCACTTTCTGTTGAATGGCTTTACCTGCTGTGTTATTCAGGGTTGAGTACCTCCTAAGTGTTCCACTTTCTGTTGAATGGCTTTACCTGCTATGTTATTCAGGGTTGAGTACCTGCTAAGTGTTCCACTTTCTGTTGGATGGCTTAACTTGCTGAGATATTCAGGGTTGAGTACTTCCTGAGTGTTCCAATTTCTGTTTGATGGCTTTACCTGCTGTGTTATTCAGGGTTGAGTACCTCCTAAGTGTTCTACTTTCTGTTTGATGGCTTTACCTGCTGTGTTATTCAGGGTTGATTACCTCCTAAGTGTTCCACTTTCTGTTGAATGGCTTTACCTGCCGTGTTATTCAGGGTTGAGTACCTTCTAACTGTTCCACTTTCTGTTGAATGGCTTTACCTGCTGTGCTATTCAGGGTTGAGTACCTTCTAAGTGTTCCACTTTCTGTTGAATGGCTTTACCTGCTGTGTTATTCAGGGTTGAGTACCTCCTAAGTGTTCCACTTTCTGTTGAATGGCTTTACCTGCTGTGTTACTCAGGGTCGAGTACCTCCTAAGTGTTCCACTTTCGGTTGAAAGGCTTTACCTGCTGTGTTATTCAGGGTTGAGTACTTCCTGAGTGTTCCAATTTCTGTTGAATGGATTTACCTGCTGTGTCATTCAGGGTTGAGTACCTCCTAAGTGTTCCACTTTCTGTTTGATGGCTTTACCTGCTTTGATATTCAGGGTTGAGTACCTCCTAAGTGTTCCACTTTCTGTTGAATGGCTTTACCTGCTGTGTTATTCAGGGTTGAGTACCTCCTGAGTGTTCCACTTTCTGTTGAATGGCTTTACCTGCTGTGTTATTCAGGGTTGAGTACCTCCTAAGTGTTCCACTTTCTGTTGAATGGCTTTACCTGCTATGTTATTCAGGGTTGAGTACCTGCTAAGTGTTCCACTTTCTGTTGGATGGCTTAACTTGCTGAGATATTCAGGGTTGAGTACTTCCTGAGTGTTCCAATTTCTGTTTGATGGCTTTACCTGCTGTGTTATTCAGGGTTGAGTACCTCCTAAGTGTTCTACTTTCTGTTTGATGGCTTTACCTGCTGTGTTATTCAGGGTTGATTACCTCCTAAGTGTTGCACTTTCTGTTGGATGGATTTACCTGCCATGTTATTCAGGGTTGATTACCTCCTAAGTGTTCCACTTTCTGTTGGATGGCTTTTCCTGCTGTGTTATTCAGGGTTGAGTACTTCCGGAGTGTTCCACTTTCTGTTGAATGGCTTTACCTGCTGTGTTATTCAGGGTTGAGTACCTCCTTAGTGTTCCACTTTCTGTTGAATGGCTTTACCTGCTGTGTTATTCAGGGTTGAGTACCTCCTAAGTGTTCCACTTTCTGCTGGATGGCTTTTCCTGCTGTGTTATTCAGGGTTGAGTACCTCCTAAGTGTTCCACTTTCTGTTGAATGGCTTTACCTGCTGTGTCATTCAGGGTTGAGTACCTCCTAAGTGTTCCACTTTCTGTTTGATGGCTTTTCCTGCTGTGTCATTCAGGGTTGAGTACCTTCTAAGTGTTCCTCTTACTGTTGGATGGCTTTACCTGCTGTGTCATTCAGGGTTGAGTACTTCCTGAGTGTTCCACTTTCTGTTGAATGGCTTTACCTGCTGTGTTATTCAGGGTTGAGTACCTCCTAAGTTTTCCACTTTCTGTTAAATGGCTTTACCTGCTTTGTTTATTCAGGGTTGAGTACCTCCTAAGTGTTCCACTTTCTGTTTGATGGCTTTACCAGCTGTGATATTCAGGGTTGGTTACCTCCTAAGTGTTCCACTTTCTGTTGAATGGCTTTACCTGCTGTGTTATTCAGGGTTGAGTACCTTCTAAGTGTTCCACTTTCTGTTGGATGGCTTTACCTGCTGTGTTATTCAGGGTTGAGTACCTCCTAAGTGTTCCACTTTCTGTTTGATGGCTTTACCTGCGGTGTTATTCAGGGTTGAGTACCTCCTAAGTGTTCCACTTTCTGTTTGATGGCTTTACCTGCTATGTTATTCAGGGTTGATTACCTCCTAAGTGTTCCACTTCTGTTGGATGGCTTTACCTGCTGTGTTATTCAGGGTTGAGTACCTCCTAAGTGTTCCACTTTCTGTTTGATGTCTTTACCTGCCATGTTATACAGGGTTGATTATCTCCTAAGTGTTCCACTTTCTGTTGAATGGCTTTACCTCCTGTATTATTCAGGGTTGAGTACCTCCTAAGTGTTCCACTTTCTGTTTGATGGCTTTACCTGCTGTGTTATTCAGGGTTGAGTACCTCCTAAGTGTTCTACTTTCTGTTTGATGGCTTTACCTGCTGTGTTATTCAGGGTTGATTACCTCCTAAGTGTTCCACTTTCTGTTGGATGGATTTACCTGCCATGTTATTCAGGGTTGATTACCTCCTAAGTGTTCCACTTTCTGTTGGATGGCTTTTCCTGCTGTGTTATTCAGGGTTGAGTACTTCCGGAGTGTTCCACTTTCTGTTGAATGGCTTTACCTGCTGTGTTATTCAGGGTTGAGTACCTCCTTAGTGTTCCACTTTCTGTTGAATGGCTTTACCTGCTGTGTTATTCAGGGTTGAGTACCTCCTAAGTGTTCCACTTTCTGCTGGATGGCTTTACCTGCTGTGTTATTCAGGGTTGAGTACCTCCTAAGTGTTCCACTTTCTGTTGAATGGCTTTACCTGCTGTGTCATTCAGGGTTGATTACCTCCTAAGTGTTCCACTTTCTGTTGGATGGCTTTTCCTGCTGTGTCATTCAGGGTTGAGTACCTCCTAAGTGTTCCACTTTCTGTTGAATGGCTTTACCTGCTGTGTGATTCAGGGTTGAGTACCTCCTAAGTGTTCCACTTTCTGTTGAATGGCTTTACCTGCTGTGATATTCAGGGTTGAGTACCTCCTAAGTGTTCCACTTTCTGTTGAATGGCTTTACCTGCTGTGTTATTCAGGGTTGAGTACCTCCTAAGTGTTCCACTTTCTGTTGAATGGCTTTACCTGCTGTGTTATTCAGGGTTGAGTACCTCCTAAGTGTTCCACTTTCTGTTGAATGGCTTTACCTGCTGTGTTATTCAGGGCTGAGTACCTCCTGAGTGTTCCACTTTCTGTTTGATAGCTTTACCTGCCATGTTATACAGGGTTGATTATCTCCTAAGTGTTCCACTTTCTGTTGAATGGCTTTACCTCCTGTATTATTCAGGGTTGAGTACCTCCTAAGTGTTCCACTTTCTGTTTGATGGCTTTACCTGCTGTGTTATTCAGGGTTGAGTACCTCCTAAGTGTTCCACTTTCTGTTTGATGGCTTTACCTGCCATGTTATACAGGGTTGATTATCTCCTAAGTGTTCCACTTTCTGTTGAATGGCTTTACCTCCTGTATTATTCAGGGTTGATTATCTCCTAAGTGTTCCACTTTCTGTTGAATGGCTTTACCTCCTGTATTATTCAGGGTTGAGTACCTCCTAAGTGTTCCACTTTCTGTTTGATGGCTTTACCTGCTGTGTTATTCAGGGTTGAGTACCTCCTAAGTGTTCTACTTTCTGTTTGATGGCTTTACCTGCTGTGTTATTCAGGGTTGAGTACCTCCTAAGTGTTCCACTTTCTGTTTGATGGCTTTACCTGCCATGTTATACAGGGTTGATTATCTCCTAAGTGTTCCACTTTCTGTTGAATGGCTTTACCTCCTGTATTATTCAGGGTTGATTATCTCCTAAGTGTTCCACTTTCTGTTGAATGGCTTTACCTCCTGTATTATTCAGGGTTGAGTACCTCCTAAGTGTTCCACTTTCTGTTTGATGGCTTTACCTGCTGTGTTATTCAGGGTTGAGTACCTCCTAAGTGTTCTACTTTCTGTTTGATGGCTTTACCTGCCGTGTTATTCAGGGTTGAGTACCTTCTAACTGTTCCACTTTCTGTTGAATGGCTTTACCTGCTGTGCTATTCAGGGTTGAGTACCTTCTAAGTGTTCCACTTTCTGTTGAATGGCTTTACCTGCTGTGTTATTCAGGGTTGAGTACCTCCTAAGTGTTCCACTTTCTGTTGAATGGCTTTACCTGCTGTGTTACTCAGGGTCGAGTACCTCCTAAGTGTTCCACTTTCGGTTGAAAGGCTTTACCTGCTGTGTTATTCAGGGTTGAGTACTTCCTGAGTGTTCCAATTTCTGTTGAATGGATTTACCTGCTGTGTCATTCAGGGTTGAGTACCTCCTAAGTGTTCCACTTTCTGTTTGATGGCTTTACCTGCTTTGATATTCAGGGTTGAGTACCTCCTAAGTGTTCCACTTTCTGTTGAATGGCTTTACCTGCTGTGTTATTCAGGGTTGAGTACCTCCTGAGTGTTCCACTTTCTGTTGAATGGCTTTACCTGCTGTGTTATTCAGGGTTGAGTACCTCCTAAGTGTTCCACTTTCTGTTGAATGGCTTTACCTGCTATGTTATTCAGGGTTGAGTACCTGCTAAGTGTTCCACTTTCTGTTGGATGGCTTAACTTGCTGAGATATTCAGGGTTGAGTACTTCCTGAGTGTTCCAATTTCTGTTTGATGGCTTTACCTGCTGTGTTATTCAGGGTTGAGTACCTCCTAAGTGTTCTACTTTCTGTTTGATGGCTTTACCTGCTGTGTTATTCAGGGTTGATTACCTCCTAAGTGTTGCACTTTCTGTTGGATGGATTTACCTGCCATGTTATTCAGGGTTGATTACCTCCTAAGTGTTCCACTTTCTGTTGGATGGCTTTTCCTGCTGTGTTATTCAGGGTTGAGTACTTCCGGAGTGTTCCACTTTCTGTTGAATGGCTTTACCTGCTGTGTTATTCAGGGTTGAGTACCTCCTTAGTGTTCCACTTTCTGTTGAATGGCTTTACCTGCTGTGTTATTCAGGGTTGAGTACCTCCTAAGTGTTCCACTTTCTGCTGGATGGCTTTTCCTGCTGTGTTATTCAGGGTTGAGTACCTCCTAAGTGTTCCACTTTCTGTTGAATGGCTTTACCTGCTGTGTCATTCAGGGTTGAGTACCTCCTAAGTGTTCCACTTTCTGTTTGATGGCTTTTCCTGCTGTGTCATTCAGGGTTGAGTACCTTCTAAGTGTTCCTCTTACTGTTGGATGGCTTTACCTGCTGTGTCATTCAGGGTTGAGTACCTCCTAAGTGTTCAACTTTCTGTTGAATGGCTTTACCTGCTGTGTGATTCAGGGTTGAGTACCTCCTAAGTGTTCCACTTTCTGTTGAATGGCTTTACCTGCTGTGATATTCAGGGTTGAGTACCTCCTAAGTGTTCCATTTTCTGTTGAATGGCTTTACCTGCTGTGTTATTCAGGGTTGAGTACCTCCTAAGTGTTCCACTTTCTGTTGAATGGCTTTACCTGCTGTGTTATTCAGGGTTGAGTACCTCCTAAGTGTTCCACTTTCTGTTGAATGGCTTTACCTGCTGTGTTATTCAGGGTTGAGTACCTCCTAAGTGTTCCACTTTCTGTTGAATGGCTTTACCTGCTGTGTTATTCAGGGCTGAGTACCTCCTGAGTGTTCCACTTTCTGTTGGATGGCTTTTTCTGCTGTGTTATTCAGGGTTGAGTACTTCCTGAGTGTTCCACTTTCTGTTGAATGGCTTTACCTGCTGTGTTATTCAGGGTTGAGTACCTCCTAAGTTTTCCACTTTCTGTTAAATGGCTTTACCTGCTTTGTTTATTCAGGGTTGAGTACCTCCTAAGTGTTCCACTTTCTGTTTGATGGCTTTACCAGCTGTGATATTCAGGGTTGGTTACCTCCTAAGTGTTCCACTTTCTGTTGAATGGCTTTACCTGCTGTGTTATTCAGGGTTGAGTACCTTCTAAGTGTTCCACTTTCTGTTGGATGGCTTTACCTGCTGTGTTATTCAGGGTTGAGTACCTCCTAAGTGTTCCACTTTCTGTTTGATGGCTTTACCTGCGGTGTTATTCAGGGTTGAGTACCTCCTAAGTGTTCCACTTTCTGTTTGATGGCTTTACCTGCTATGTTATTCAGGGTTGATTACCTCCTAAGTGTTCCACTTCTGTTGGATGGCTTTACCTGCTGTGTTATTCAGGGTTGAGTACCTCCTAAGTGTTCCACTTTCTGTTTGATGTCTTTACCTGCCATGTTATACAGGGTTGATTATCTCCTAAGTGTTCCACTTTCTGTTGAATGGCTTTACCTCCTGTATTATTCAGGGTTGAGTACCTCCTAAGTGTTCCACTTTCTGTTTGATGGCTTTACCTGCTGTGTTATTCAGGGTTGAGTACCTCCTAAGTGTTCTACTTTCTGTTTGATGGCTTTACCTGCTGTGTTATTCAGGGTTGATTACCTCCTAAGTGTTCCACTTTCTGTTGGATGGATTTACCTGCCATGTTATTCAGGGTTGATTACCTCCTAAGTGTTCCACTTTCTGTTGGATGGCTTTTCCTGCTGTGTTATTCAGGGTTGAGTACTTCCGGAGTGTTCCACTTTCTGTTGAATGGCTTTACCTGCTGTGTTATTCAGGGTTGAGTACCTCCTTAGTGTTCCACTTTCTGTTGAATGGCTTTACCTGCTGTGTTATTCAGGGTTGAGTACCTCCTAAGTGTTCCACTTTCTGCTGGATGGCTTTACCTGCTGTGTTATTCAGGGTTGAGTACCTCCTAAGTGTTCCACTTTCTGTTGAATGGCTTTACCTGCTGTGTCATTCAGGGTTGATTACCTCCTAAGTGTTCCACTTTCTGTTGGATGGCTTTTCCTGCTGTGTCATTCAGGGTTGAGTACCTCCTAAGTGTTCCACTTTCTGTTGAATGGCTTTACCTGCTGTGTGATTCAGGGTTGAGTACCTCCTAAGTGTTCCACTTTCTGTTGAATGGCTTTACCTGCTGTGATATTCAGGGTTGAGTACCTCCTAAGTGTTCCACTTTCTGTTGAATGGCTTTACCTGCTGTGTTATTCAGGGTTGAGTACCTCCTAAGTGTTCCACTTTCTGTTGAATGGCTTTACCTGCTGTGTTATTCAGGGTTGAGTACCTCCTAAGTGTTCCACTTTCTGTTGAATGGCTTTACCTGCTGTGTTATTCAGGGCTGAGTACCTCCTGAGTGTTCCACTTTCTGTTTGATAGCTTTACCTGCCATGTTATACAGGGTTGATTATCTCCTAAGTGTTCCACTTTCTGTTGAATGGCTTTACCTCCTGTATTATTCAGGGTTGAGTACCTCCTAAGTGTTCCACTTTCTGTTTGATGGCTTTACCTGCTGTGTTATTCAGGGTTGAGTACCTCCTAAGTGTTCCACTTTCTGTTTGATGGCTTTACCTGCCATGTTATACAGGGTTGATTATCTCCTAAGTGTTCCACTTTCTGTTGAATGGCTTTACCTCCTGTATTATTCAGGGTTGATTATCTCCTAAGTGTTCCACTTTCTGTTGAATGGCTTTACCTCCTGTATTATTCAGGGTTGAGTACCTCCTAAGTGTTCCACTTTCTGTTTGATGGCTTTACCTGCTGTGTTATTCAGGGTTGAGTACCTCCTAAGTGTTCTACTTTCTGTTTGATGGCTTTACCTGCTGTGTTATTCAGGGTTGATTACCTCCTAAGTGTTCCACTTTCTGTTGGATGGATTTACCTGCCATGTTATTCAGGGTTGATTACCTCCTAAGTGTTCCACTTTCTGTTGGATGGCTTTTCCTGCTGTGTTATTCAGGGTTGAGTACTTCCGGAGTGTTCCACTTTCTGTTGAATGGCTTTACCTGCTGTGTTATTCAGGGTTGAGTACCTCCTTAGTGTTCCACTTTCTGTTGAATGGCTTTACCTGCTGTGTTATTCAGGGTTGAGTACCTCCTAAGTGTTCCACTTTCTGCTGGATGGCTTTACCTGCTGTGTTATTCAGGGTTGAGTACCTCCTAAGTGTTCCACTTTCTGTTGAATGGCTTTACCTGCTGTGTCATTCAGGGTTGATTACCTCCTAAGTGTTCCACTTTCTGTTGGATGGCTTTTCCTGCTGTGTCATTCAGGGTTGAGTACCTCCTAAGTGTTCCACTTTCTGTTGAATGGCTTTACCTGCTGAGTGATTCAGGGTTGAGTACCTCCTAAGTGTTCCACTTTCTGTTGAATGGCTTTACCTGCTGTGATATTCAGGGTTGAGTACTTCCTAAGTGTTCCACTTTCTGTTGAATGGCTTTACCTGCTGTGTTATTCAGGGTTGAGTACCTCCTAAGTGTTCCACTTTCTGTTGAATGGCTTTACCTGCTGTGTTATTCAGGGTTGAGTACCTCCTAAGTGTTCCACTTTCTGTTGAATGGCTTTACCTGCTGTGTTATTCAGGGCTGAGTACCTCCTGAGTGTTCCACTTTCTGTTTGATAGCTTTACCTGCCATGTTATACAGGGTTGATTATCTCCTAAGTGTTCCACTTTCTGTTGAATGGCTTTACCTCCTGTATTATTCAGGGTTGAGTACCTCCTAAGTGTTCCACTTTCTGTTTGATGGCTTTACCTGCTGTGTTATTCAGGGTTGAGTACCTCCTAAGTGTTCCACTTTCTGTTTGATGGCTTTACCTGCCATGTTATACAGGGTTGATTATCTCCTAAGTGTTCCACTTTCTGTTGAATGGCTTTACCTCCTGTATTATTCAGGGTTGAGTACCTCCTAAGTGTTCCACTTTCTGTTTGATGGCTTTACCTGCTGTGTTATTCAGGGTTGAGTACCTCCTAAGTGTTCCACTTTCTGTTGGATGGATTTACCTGCCATGTTATTCAGGGTTGATTACCTCCTAAGTGTTCCACTTTCTGTTGGATGGCTTTTCCTGCTGTGTTATTCAGGGTTGAGTACTTCCGGAGTGTTCCACTTTCTGTTGAATGGCTTTACCTGCTGTGTTATTCAGGGTTGAGTACCTCCTTAGTGTTCCACTTTCTGTTGAATGGCTTTACCTGCTGTGTTATTCAGGGTTGAGTACCTCCTTAGTGTTCCACTTTCTGCTGGATGGCTTTTCCTGCTGTGTTATTCAGGGTTGAGTACCTCCTAAGTGTTCCACTTTCTGTTGAATGGCTTTACCTGCTGTGTCATTCAGGGTTGAGTACCTCCTAAGTGTTCCACTTTCTGTTTGATGGCTTTTCCTGCCATGTTATACAGGGTTGATTATCTCCTAAGTGTTCCACTTTCTGTTGAATGGCTTTACCTCCTGTATTATTCAGGGTTGAGTACCTCCTAAGTGTTCCACTTTCTGTTTGATGGCTTTACCTGCTGTGTTATTCAGGGTTGAGTACCTCCTAAGTGTTCTACTTTCTGTTTGATGGCTTTACCTGCTGTGTTATTCAGGGTTGATTACCTCCTAAGTGTTCCACTTTCTGTTGGATGGATTTACCTGCCATGTTATTCAGGGTTGATTACCTCCTAAGTGTTCCACTTTCTGTTGGATGGCTTTTCCTGCTGTGTTATTCAGGGTTGAGTACTTCCGGAGTTTTCCACTTTCTGTTGAATGGCTTTTCCTGCTGTGTTATTCAGGGTTGAGTACTTCCGGAGTGTTCCACTTTCTGTTGAATGGCTTTACCTGCTGTGTTATTCAGGGTTGAGTACCTCCTTAGTGTTCCACTTTCTGTTGAATGGCTTTACCTGCTGTGTTATTCAGGGTTGAGTACCTCCTAAGTGTTCCACTTTCTGCTGGATGGCTTTTCCTGCTGTGTTATTCAGGGTTGAGTACCTCCTAAGTGTTCCACTTTCTGTTGAATGGCTTTACCTGCTGTGTCATTCAGGGTTGAGTACCTCCTAAGTGTTCCACTTTCTGTTTGATGGCTTTTCCTGCTGTGTCATTCAGGGTTGAGTACCTTCTAAGTGTTCCTCTTACTGTTGGATGGCTTTACCTGCTGTGTCATTCAGGGTTGAGTACCTCCTAAGTGTTCCACTTTCTGTTTGATGGATTTACCTGCTGTGTAATTCAGGGTTGATTACCTCCTAAGTGTTCCACTTCTGTTGGATGGCTTTACCTGCTGTGTTATTCAGGGTTGAGTACCTCCTAAGTGTTCCACTTTCTGTTTGATGGCTTTACCTGCCATGTTATACAGGGTTGATTATCTCCTAAGTGTTCCACTTTCTGTTGAATGGCTTTACCTCCTGTATTATTCAGGGTTGAGTACCTCCTAAGTGTTCCACTTTCTGTTTGATGGCTTTACCTGCTGTGTTATTCAGGGTTGAGTACCTCCTAAGTGTTCTACTTTCTGTTTGATGGCTTTACCTGCTGTGTTATTCAGGGTTGATTACCTCCTAAGTGTTCCACTTTCTTTTGGATGGATTTACCTGCCATGTTATTCAGGGTTGATTACCTCCTAAGTGTTCCACTTTCTGTTGGATGGCTTTTCCTGCTGTGTTATTCAGGGTTGAGTACTTCCGGAGTGTTCCACTTTCTGTTGAATGGCTTTACCTGCTGTGTTATTCAGGGTTGAGTACCTCCTTAGTGTTCCACTTTCTGTTGAATGGCTTTACCTGCTGTGTTATTCAGGGTTGAGTACCTCCTAAGTGTTCCACTTTCTGCTGGATGGCTTTTCCTGCTGTGTTATTCAGGGTTGAGTACCTCCTAAGTGTTCCACTTTCTGTTGAATGGCTTTACCTGCTGTGTTATTCAGGGTTGAGTACCTCCTAAGTGTTCCACTTTCTGTTTGATGGCTTTACCTGCTGTGTTATTCAGGGTTGAGTACCTCCTAAGTGTTCTACTTTCTGTTTGATGGCTTTACCTGCTGTGTTATTCAGGGTTGATTACCTCCTAAGTGTTCCACTTTCTGTTGGATGGATTTATCTGCCATGTTATTCAGGGTTGATTACCTCCTAAGTGTTCCACTTTCTGTTGGATGGCTTTTCCTGCTGTGTTATTCAGGGTTGAGTACTTCCGGAGTGTTCCACTTTCTGTTGAATGGCTTTACCTGCTGTGTTATTCAGGGTTGAGTACTTCCGGAGTGTTCCACTTTCTGTTTGATGGCTTTACCTGCTGTGTTATTCAGGGTTGAGTACCTCCTAAGTGTTCTACTTTCTGTTTGATGGCTTTTCCTGCTGTGTTATTCAGGGTTGAGTACCTCCTAAGTGTTCCACTTTCTGTTGAATGGCTTTACCTGCTGTGTGATTCAGGGTTGAGTACCTCCTAAGTGTTCCACTTTCTGTTGAATGGCTTTACCTGCTGTGATATTCAGGGTTGAGTACCTCCTAAGTGTTTCACTTTCTGTTGAATGGCTTTACCTGCTGTGTTATTCAGGGTTGAGTACCTCCTAAGTGTTCCACTTTCTGTTGAATGGCTTTACCTGCTGTGTTATTCAGGGTTGAGTACCTCCTAAGTGTTCCACTTTCTGTTGAATGGCTTTACCTGCTGTGTTATTCAGGGCTGAGTACCTCCTGAGTGTTCCACTTTCTGTTTGATAGCTTTACCTGCCATGTTATACAGGGTTGATTATCTGCTAAGTGTTCCACTTTCTGTTGAATGGCTTTACCTCCGGTATTATTCAGGGTTGAGTACCTCCTAAGTGTTCCACTTTCTGTTTGATGGCTTTACCTGCTGTGTTATTCAGGGTTGAGTACCTCCTAAGTGTTCCACTTTCTGTTTGATGGCTTTACCTGCCATGTTATACAGGGTTGATTATCTCCTAAGTGTTCCACTTTCTGTTGAATGGCTTTACCTCCTGTATTATTCAGGGTTGAGTACCTCCTAAGTGTTCCACTTTCTGTTTGATGGCTTTACCTGCTGTGTTATTCAGGGTTGAGTACCTCCTAAGTGTTCTACTTTCTGTTTGATGGCTTTACCTGCTGTGTTATTCAGGGTTGATTACCTCCTAAGTGTTCCACTTTCTGTTGGATGGATTTACCTGCCATGTTATTCAGGGTTGATTACCTCCTAAGTGTTCCACTTTCTGTTGGATGGCTTTACCTGCTGTGTTATTCAGGGTTGAGTACTTCCGGAGTGTTCCACTTTCTGTTGAATGGCTTTACCTGCTGTGTTATTCAGGGTTGAGTACCTCCTTAGTGTTCCACTTTCTGTTGAATGGCTTTACCTGCTGTGTTATTCAGGGTTGAGTACCTCCTAAGTGTTCCACTTTCTGCTGGATGGCTTTTCCTGCTGTGTTATTCAGGGTTGAGTACCTCCTAAGTGTTCCACTTTCTGTTTGATGGCTTTACCTGCTGTGTTATTCAGGGTTGAGTACCTCCTAAGTGTTCCACTTTCTGTTGAATGGCTTTACCTGCTGTGTTATTCAGGGTTGAGGACCTCCTAAGTGTTCCACTTTCTGTTTGATGGCTTTACCTGCTGTGTTATTCAGGGTTGAGTACCTCCTAAGTGTTCCACTTTCTGTTTGATGGCTTTACCTGCCATGTTATACAGGGTTGATTATCTCCTAAGTGTTCCACTTTCTGTTGAATGGCTTTACCTCCTGTATTATTCAGGGTTGAGTACCTCCTAAGTGTTCCACTTTCTGTTTGATGGCTTTACCTGCTGTGTTATTCAGGGTTGAGTACCTCCTAAGTGTTCTACTTTCTGTTTGATGGCTTTACCTGCTGTGTTATTCAGGGTTGATTACCTCCTAAGTGTTCCACTTTCTGTTGGATGGATTTACCTGCCATGTTATTCAGGGTTGATTACCTCCTAAGTGTTCCACTTTCTGTTGGATGGCTTTTCCTGCTGTGTTATTCAGGGTTGAGTACTTCCGGAGTGTTCCACTTTCTGTTGAATGGCTTTACCTGCTGTGTTATTCAGGGTTGAGTACTTCCGGAGTGTTCCACTTTCTGTTTGATGGCTTTACCTGCTGTGTTATTCAGGGTTGAGTACCTCCTAAGTGTTCTACTTTCTGTTTGATGGCTTTTCCTGCTGTGTTATTCAGGGTTGAGTACCTCCTAAGTGTTCCACTTTCTGTTGAATGGCTTTACCTGCTGTGTGATTCAGGGTTGAGTACCTCCTAAGTGTTCCACTTTCTGTTGAATGGCTTTACCTGCTGTGATATTCAGGGTTGAGTACCTCCTAAGTGTTCCACTTTCTGTTGAATGGCTTTACCTGCTGTGTCATTCAGGGTTGAGTACCTCCTAAGTGTTCCACTTTCTGTTGAATGGCTTTACCTGCTGTGTTATTCAGGGTTGAGTACCTCCTAAGTGTTCCACTTTCTGTTGAATGGCTTTACCTGCTGTGTTATTCAGGGCTGAGTACCTCCTGAGTGTTCCACTTTCTGTTTGATAGCTTTACCTGCCATGTTATACAGGGTTGATTATCTCCTAAGTGTTCCACTTTCTGTTGAATGGCTTTACCTCCTGTATTATTCAGGGTTGAGTACCTCCTAAGTGTTCCACTTTCTGTTTGATGGCTTTACCTGCTGTGTTATTCAGGGTTGAGTACCTCCTAAGTGTTCCACTTTCTGTTGGATGGATTTACCTGCCATGTTATTCAGGGTTGATTACCTCCTAAGTGTTCCACTTTCTGTTGGATGGCTTTTCCTGCTGTGTTATTCAGGGTTGAGTACTTCCGGAGTGTTCCACTTTCTGTTGAATGGCTTTACCTGCTGTGTTATTCAGGGTTGAGTACCTCCTTAGTGTTCCACTTTCTGTTGAATGGCTTTACCTGCTGTGTTATTCAGGGTTGAGTACCTCCTAAGTGTTCCACTTTCTGCTGGATGGCTTTTCCTGCTGTGTTATTCAGGGTTGAGTACCTCCTAAGTGTTCCACTTTCTGTTGAATGGCTTTACCTGCTGTGTCATTCAGGGTTGAGTACCTCCTAAGTGTTCCACTTTCTGTTTGATGGCTTTTCCTGCTGTGTCATTCAGGGTTGAGTACCTTCTAAGTGTTCCTCTTACTGTTGGATGGCTTTACCTCCTGTATTATTCAGGGTTGAGTACCTCCTAAGTGTTCCACTTTCTGTTTGATGGCTTTACCTGCTGTGTTATTCAGGGTTGAGTACCTCCTAAGTGTTCTACTTTCTGTTTGATGGCTTTACCTGCTGTGTTATTCAGGGTTGATTACCTCCTAAGTGTTCCACTTTCTGTTGGATGGAGTTATCTGCCATGTTATTCAGGGTTGATTACCTCCTAAGTGTTCCACTTTCTGTTGGATGGCTTTTCCTGCTGTGTTATTCAGGGTTGAGTACTTCCGGAGTGTTCCACTTTCTGTTGAATGGCTTTACCTGCTGTGTTATTCAGGGTTGAGTACCTCCTAAGTGTTCCACTTTCTGTTGAATGGCTTTTCCTGCTGTGTTATTCAGGGTTGAGTACCTCCTAAGTGTTCCACTTTCTGTTGAATGGCTTTACCTGCTGTGTTATTCAGGGTTGAGTACCTCCTAAGTGTTCCACTTTCTGTTTGATGGCTTTACCTGCCATGTTATACAGGGTTGATTATCTCCTAAGTGTTCCACTTTCTGTTGAATGGCTTTACCTCCTGTATTATTCAGGGTTGAGTACCTCCTAAGTGTTCCACTTTCTGTTTGATGGCTTTACCTGCTGTGTTATTCAGGGTTGAGTACCTCCTAAGTGTTCTACTTTCTGTTTGATGGCTTTACCTGCTGTGTTATTCAGGGTTGATTACCTCCTAAGTGTTCCACTTTCTGTTGGATGGATTTACCTGCCATGTTATTCAGGGTTGATAACCTCCTAAGTGTTCCACTTTCTGTTGGATGGCTTTTCCTGCTGTGTTATTCAGGGTTGAGTACTTCCGGAGTGTTCCACTTTCTGTTGAATGGCTTTACCTGCTGTGTTATTCAGGGTTGAGTACCTCCTTAGTGTTCCACTTTCTGTTGAATGGCTTTACCTGCTGGGTTATTCAGGGTTGAGTACCTCCTAAGTGTTCCACTTTCTGCTGGATGGCTTTTCCTGCTGTGTTATTCAGGGTTGAGTACCTCCTAAGTGTTCCACTTTCTGTTGAATGGCTTTACCTGCTGTGTTATTCAGGGTTGAGTACCTCCTAAGTGTTCCACTTTCTGTTTGATGGCTTTACCTGCTGTGTTATTCAGGGTTGAGTACCTCCTAAGTGTTCCACTTTCTGTTTGATGGCTTTACCTGCTGTGTTATTCAGGGTTGAGTACCTCCTAAGTGTTCCACTTTCTGTTTGATGGCTTTACCTGCCATGTTATACAGGGTTGATTATCTCCTAAGTGTTCCACTTTCTGTTGAATGGCTTTACCTCCTGTATTATTCAGGGTTGAGTACCTCCTAAGTGTTCCACTTTCTGTTTGATGGCTTTACCTGCTGTGTTATTCAGGGTTGAGTACCTCCTAAGTGTTCTACTTTCTGTTTGATGGCTTTACCTGCTGTGTTATTCAGGGTTGATTACCTCCTAAGTGTTCCACGTTCTGTTGGATGGATTTACCTGCCATGTTATTCAGGGTTGATTACCTCCTAAGTGTTCCACTTTCTGTTGGATGGCTTTACCTCCTGTATTATTCAGGGTTGAGTACCTCCTAAGTGTTCCACTTTCTGTTTGATGGCTTTACCTGCTGTGTTATTCAGGGTTGATTACCTCCTAAGTGTTCCACTTTCTGTTGGATGGCTTTACCTGCCATGTTATACAGGGTTGATTATCTCCTAAGTGTTCCACTTTCTGTTGAATGGCTTTACCTCCTGTATTATTCAGGGTTGAGTACCTCCTAAGTGTTCCACTTTTTGTTTGATGGCTTTACCTGCTGTGTTATTCAGGGTTGAGTACCTCCTAAGTGTTCCACTTTCTGTTGGATGGATTTACCTGCCATGTTATTCAGGGTTGATTACCTCCTAAGTGTTCCACTTTCTGTTGGATGGATTTACCTGCCATGTTATTCAGGGTTGAGTACTTCCGGAGTGTTCCACTTTCTGTTGAATGGCTTTACCTGCTGTGTTATTCAGGGTTGAGTACCTCCTTAGTGTTCCACTTTCTGTTGGATGGCTTTACCTGCTGTGTTATTCAGGGTTGAGTACCTCCTAAGTGTTCCACTTTCTGCTGGATGGCTTTTCCTGCTGTGTTATTCAGGGTTGAGTACCTCCTAAGTGTTCCACTTTCTGTTGAATGGCTTTACCTGCTGTGTCATTCAGGGTTGAGTACCTCCTAAGTGTTCCACTTTCTGTTTGATGGCTTTTCCTGCTGTGTCATTCAGGGTTGAGTACCTTCTAAGTGTTCCTCTTACTGTTGGATGGCTTTACCTGCTGTGTCATTCAGGGTTGAGTACCTCCTAAGTGTTCCACTTTCTGTTTGATGGCTTTACCTGCTGTGTAATTCAGGGTTGATTACCTCCTAAGTGTTCCACTTCTGTTGGATGGCTTTACCTGCTGTGTTATTCAGGGTTGAGTACCTCCTAAGTGTTCCACTTTCTGTTTGATGGCTTTACCTGCCATGTTATACAGGGTTGATTATCTCCTAAGTGTTCCACTTTCTGTTGAATGGCTTTACCTCCTGTATTATTCAGGGTTGAGTACCTCCTAAGTGTTCCACTTTCTGTTTGATGGCTTTACCTGCTGTGTTATTCAGGGTTGAGTACCTCCTAAGTGTTCTACTTTCTGTTTGATGGCTTTACCTGCTGTGTTATTCAGGGTTGATTACCTCCTAAGTGTTCCACTTTCTGTTGGTCGGATTTATCTGCCATGTTATTCAGGGTTGATTACCTCCTAAGTGTTCCACTTTCTGTTGGATGGCTTTTCCTGCTGTGTTATTCAGGGTTGAGTACTTCCGGAGTGTTCCACTTTCTGTTGAATGGCTTTACCTGCTGTGTTATTCAGGGTTGAGTACCTCCTTAGTGTTCCACTTTCTGTTGAATGGCTTTACCTGCTGTGTTATTCAGGGTTGAGTACCTCCTAAGTGTTCCACTTTCTGCTGGATGGCTTTACCTGCTGTGTTATTCAGGGTTGAGTACCTCCTAAGTGTTCCACTTTCTGTTGAATGGCTTTACCTGCTGTGTTATTCAGGGTTGAGTACCTCCTAAGTGTTCCACTTTCTGTTTGATGGCTTTACCTGCCATGTTATACAGGGTTGATTATCTCCTAAGTGTTCCACTTTCTGTTGAATGGCTTTACCTCCTGTATTATTCAGGGTTGAGTACCTCCTAAGTGTTCCACTTTCTGTTTGATGGCTTTACCTGCTGTGTTATTCAGGGTTGAGTACCTCCTAAGTGTTCCACTTTTTGTTTGATGGCTTTACCTGCTGTGTTATTCAGGGTTGATTACCTCCTAAGTGTTCCACTTTCTGTTGGATGGATTTACCTGCCATGTTGTTCAGGGTTGATTACCTCCTAAGTGTTCCACTTTCTGTTGGATGGCTTTTCCTGCTGTGTTATTCAGGGTTGAGTACTTCCGGAGTGTTCCACTTTCTGTTGAATGGCTTTACCTGCTGTGTTATTCAGGGTTGAGTACCTCCTTAGTGTTCCACTTTCTGTTGAATGGCTTTACCTGCTGTGTTATTCAGGGTTGAGTACCTCCTAAGTGTTCCACTTTCTGCTGGATGGCTTTTCCTGCTGTGTTATTCAGGGTTGAGTACCTCCTAAGTGTTCCACTTTCTGTTGAATGGCTTTACCTGCTGTGTTATTCAGGGTTGAGTACCTCCTAAGTGTTCCACTTTCTGTTTGATGGCTTTTCCTGCTGTGTCATTCAGGGTTGAGTACCTTCTAAGTGTTCCTCTTACTGTTGGATGGCTTTACCTGCTGTGTTATTCAGGGTTGAGTACCTCCTAAGTGTTCCACTTTCTGTTGGATGGATTTACCTGCTGTGTTATTCAGGGTTGATTACCTCCTAAGTGTTCCACTTTCTGTTGGATGGCTTTTCCTGCTGTGTTATTCAGGGTTGAGTACTTCCGGAGTGTTCCACTTTCTGTTGAATGGCTTTACCTGCTGTGTTATTCAGGGTTGAGTACCTCCTTAGTGTTCCACTTTCTGTTGAATGGCTTTACCTGCTGTGTTATTCAGGGTTGAGTACCTCCTAAGTGTTCCACTTTCTGCTGGATGGCTTTTCCTGCTGTGTTATTCAGGGTTGAGTACCTCCTAAGTGTTCCACTTTCTGTTGAATGGCTTTACCTGCTGTGTTATTCAGGGTTGAGTACCTCCTAAGTGTTCCACTTTCTGTTGAATGGCTTTACCTGCTATGTTATTCAGGGTTGAGTACCTCCTAAGTGTTCCACTTTCTGTTGAATGGCTTTACCTGCTGTGTTATTCAGGGCTGAGTACCTCCTGAGTGTTCCACTTTCTGTTTGATGGCTTTACCTGCCATGTTATACAGGGTTGATTATCTCCTAAGTGTTCCACTTTCTGTTGAATGGCTTTACCTCCGGTATTATTCAGGGTTGAGTACCTCCTAAGTGTTCCACTTTCTGTTTGATGGCTTTACCTGCTGTGTTATTCAGGGTTGAGTACCTCCTAAGTGTTCCACTTTCTGTTTGATGGCTTTACCTGCCATGTTATACAGGGTTGATTATCTCCTAAGTGTTCCACTTTCTGTTGAATGGCTTTACCTCCTGTATTATTCAGGGTTGAGTACCTCCTAAGTGTTCCACTTTCTGTTTGATGGCTTTACCTGCTGTGTTATTCAGGGTTGAGTACCTCCTAAGTGTTCTACTTTCTGTTTGATGGCTTTACCTGCTGTGTTATTCAGGGTTGATTACCTCCTAAGTGTTCCACTTTCTGTTGGATGGCTTTTCCTGCTGTGTTATTCAGGGTTGAGTACTTCCGGAGTGTTCCACTTTCTGTTGAATGGCTTTACCTGCTGTGTTATTCAGGGTTGAGTACCTCCTTAGTGTTCCACTTTCTGTTGAATGGCTTTACCTGCTGTGTTATTCAGGGTTGAGTACCTCCTAAGTGTTCCACTTTCTGCTGGATGGCTTTTCCTGCTGTGTTATTCAGGGTTGAGTACCTCCTAAGTGTTCCACTTTCTGTTGAATGGCTTTACCTGCTGTGTTATTCAGGGTTGAGTACCTCCTAAGTGTTCCACTTTCTGTTGAATGGCTTTACCTGCTGTGTTATTCAGGGTTGAGTACCTCCTAAGTGTTCCACTTTCTGTTTGATGGCTTTACCTGCTGGGTTATTCAGGGTTGAGTACCTCCTAAGTGTTCCACTTTCTGTTTGATGGCTTTACCTGCCATGTTATACAGGGTTGATTATCTCCTAAGTGTTCCACTTTCTGTTGAATGGCTTAACCTCCTGTATTATTCAGGGTTGAGTACCTCCTAAGTGTTCCACTTTCTGTTTGATGGCTTTACCTGCTGTGTTATTCAGGGTTGAGTACCTCCTAAGTGTTCTACTTTCTGTTTGATGGCTTTACCTGCTGTGTTATTCAGGGTTGATTACCTCCTAAGTGTTCCACTTTCTGTTGGATGGATTTACCTGCCATGTTATTCAGGGTTGATTACCTCCTAAGTGTTCCACTTTCTGTTGGATGGCTTTTCCTGCTGTGTTATTCAGGGTTGAGTACTTCCGGAGTGTTCCACTTTCTGTTGAATGGCTTTACCTGCTGTGTTATTCAGGGTTGAGTACCTCCTTAGTGTTCCACTTTCTGTTGAATGGCTTTACCTGCTGTGTTATTCAGGGTTGAGTACCTCCTAAGTGTTCCACTTTCTGCTGGATGGCTTTTCCTGCTGTGTTATTCAGGGTTGAGTACCTCCTAAGTGTTCCACTTTCTGTTGAATGGCTTTACCTGCTGTGTCATTCAGGGTTGAGTACCTCCTAAGTGTTCCACTTTCTGTTTGATGGCTTTTCCTGCTGTGTCATTCAGGGTTGAGTACCTTCTAAGTGTTCCTCTTACTGTTGGATGGCTTTTTCTGCTGTGTCATTCAGGGTTGAGTACCTCCTAAGTGTTCCACTTTCTGTTTGATGGATTTACCTGCTGTGTTATTCAGGGTTGATTACCTCCTAAGTGTTCCACTTCTGTTGGATGGCTTTACCTGCTGTGTTATTCAGGGTTGAGTACCTCCTAAGTGTTCCACTTTCTGTTTGATGGCTTTACCTGCTGGGTTATTCAGGGTTGAGTACCTCCTAAGTGTTCCACTTTCTGTTTGATGGCTTTACCTGCCATGTTATACAGGGTTGATTATCTCCTAAGTGTTCCACTTTCTGTTGAATGGCTTTACCTCCTGTATTATTCAGGGTTGAGTACCTCCTAAGTGTTCCACTTTCTGTTTGATGGCTTTACCTGCTGTGTTATTCAGGGTTGAGTACCTCCTAAGTGTTCTACTTTCTGTTTGATGGCTTTACCTGCTGTGTTATTCAGGGTTGATTACCTCCTAAGTGTTCCACTTTCTGTTGGATGGATTTACCTGCCATGTTATTCAGGGTTGATTACCTCCTAAGTGTTCCACTTTCTGTTGGATGGCTTTTCCTGCTGTGTTATTCAGGGTTGAGTACTTCCGGAGTGTTCCACTTTCTGTTGAATGGCTTTACCTGCTGTGTTATTCAGGGTTGAGTACCTCCTTAGTGTTCCACTTTCTGTTGAATGGCTTTACCTGCTGTGTTATTCAGGGTTGAGTACCTCCTAAGTGTTCCACTTTCTGCTGGATGGCTTTTCCTGCTGTGTTATTCAGGGTTGAGTACCTCCTAAGTGTTCCACTTTCTGTTGAATGGCTTTACCTGCTGTGTCATTCAGGGTTGAGTACCTCCTAAGTGTTCCACTTTCTGTTTGATGGCTTTTCCTGCTGTGTCATTCAGGGTTGAGTACCTTCTAAGTGTTCCTCTTACTGTTGGATGGCTTTTTCTGCTGTGTCATTCAGGGTTGAGTACCTCCTAAGTGTTCCACTTTCTGTTTGATGGATTTACCTGCTGTGTTATTCAGGGTTGATTACCTCCTAAGTGTTCCACTTTCTGTTGGATGGCTTTACCTGCTGTGTTATTCAGGGTTGAGTACCTCCTAAGTGTTCCACTTTCTGTTGGATGGCTTTACCTGCCATGTTATACAGGGTTGATTATCTCCTAAGTGTTCCACTTTCTGTTGAATGGCTTTACCTCCTGTATTATTCAGGGTTGAGTACCTCCTAAGTGTTCCACTTTCTGTTTGATGGCTTTACCTGCTGTGTTATTCAGGGTTGAGTACCTCCTAAGTGTTCTACTTTCTGTTTGATGGCTTTACCTGCTGTGTTATTCAGGGTTGATTACCTCCTAAGTGTTCCACTTTCTGTTGGATGGATTTACCTGCCATGTTATTCAGGGTTGATTACCTCCTAAGTGTTCCACTTTCTGTTGGATGGCTTTTCCTGCTGTGTTATTCAGGGTTGAGTACTTCCGGAGTGTTCCACTTTCTGTTGAATGGCTTTACCTGCTGTGTTATTCAGGGTTGAGTACCTCCTTAGTGTTCCACTTTCTGTTGAATGGCTTTACCTGCTGTGTTATTCAGGGTTGAGTACCTCCTAAGTGTTCCACTTTCTGTTGGATGGCTTTTCCTGCTGTGTTATTCAGGGTTGAGTACCTCCTAAGTGTTCCACTTTCTGTTGAATGGCTTTACCTGCTGTGTTATTCAGGGTTGAGTACCTCCTAAGTGTTCCACTTTCTGTTGAATGGCTTTACCTGCTGTGTTATTCAGGGTTGAGTACCTCCTAAGTGTTCCACTTTCTGTTGAATGGCTTTACCTGCTGTGTTATTAAGGGCTGAGTACCTCCTGAGTGTTCCACTTTCTGTTTGATGGCTTTACCTGCCATGTTATACAGGGTTGATTATATCCTAAGTGTTCCACTTTCTGTTGAATGGCTTTACCTCCTGTATTATTCATGGTTGAGTACCTCCTAAGTGTTCCACTTTCTGTTTGATGGCTTTACCTGCTGTGTTATTCAGGGTTGAGTACCTCCTAAGTGTTCCACTTTCTGTTTGATGGCTTTACCTGCCATGTTATACAGGGTTGATTATCTCCTAAGTGTTCCACTTTCTGTTGAATGGCTTTACCTCCTGTATTATTCAGGGTTGAGTACCTCCTAAGTGTTCCACTTTCTGTTTGATGGCTTTACCTGCTGTGTTATTCAGGGTTGAGTACCTCCTAAGTGTTCTACTTTCTGTTTGATGGCTTTACCTGCTGTGTTATTCAGGGTTGATTACCTCCTAAGTGTTCCACTTTCTGTTGGATGGATTTACCTGCCATGTTATTCAGGGTCGATTACCTCCTAAGTGTTCCACATCTTGGATGGCTTTTCCTGCTGTGTTATTCAGGGTTGAGTACTTCCGGAGTGTTCCACTTTCTGTTGAATGGCTTTACCTGCTGTGTTATTCAGGGTTGAGTACCTCCTTAGTGTTCCACTTTCTGTTGAATGGCTTTACCTGCTGTGTTATTCAGGGTTGAGTACCTCCTAAGTGTTCCACTTTCTGCTGGATGGCTTTTCCTGCTGTGTTATTCAGGGTTGAGTACCTCCTAAGTGTTCCACTTTCTGTTGAATGGCTTTACCTGCTGTGTCATTCAGGGTTGAGTACCTCCTAAGTGTTCCACTTTCTGTTTGATGGCTTTTCCTGCTGTGTCATTCAGGGTTGAGTACCTTCTAAGTGTTCCTCTTACTGTTGGATGGCTTTACCTGCTGTGTCATTCAGGGTTAAGTACCTCCTAAGTGTTCCACTTTCTGTTTGATGGCTTTACCTGCTGTGTTATTCAGGGTTGAGTACCTCCTAAGTGTTCTACTTTCTGTTTGATGGCTTTACCTGCTGTGTTATTCAGGGTTGATTACCTCCTAAGTGTTCCACTTTCTGTTGGATGGATTTACCTGCCATGTTATTCAGGGTTGATTACCTCCTAAGTGTTCCACTTTCTGTTGGATGGCTTTTCCTGCTGTGTTATTCAGGGTTGAGTACTTCCGGAGTGTTCCACTTTCTGTTGAATGGCTTTACCTGCTGTGTTATTCAGGGTTGAGTACCTCCTTAGTGTTCCACTTTCTGTTGAATGGCTTTACCTGCTGTGTTATTCAGGGTTGAGTACCTCCTAAGTGTTCCACTTTCTGCTGGATGGCTTTTCCTGCTGTGTTATTCAGGGTTGAGTACCTCCTAAGTGTTCCACTTTCTGTTGAATGGCTTTACCTGCTGTGTTATTCAGGGTTGAGTACCTCCTAAGTGTTCCACTTTCTGTTGAATGGCTTTACCTGCTGTGTTATTCAGGGTTGAGTACCTCCAAAGTGTTCCACTTTCTGTTGAATGGCTTTACCTGCTGTGTTATTCAGGGCTGAGTACCTCCTAAGTGTTCCACTTTCTGTTGAATGGCTTTACCTGCTGTGTGATTCAGGGTTGAGTACCTCCTAAGTGTTCCACTTTCTGTTGAATGGCTTTACCTGCTGTGATATTCAGGGTTGAGTACCTCCTAAGTGTTCCACTTTCTGTTGAATGGCTTTACCTGCTGTGTTATTCAGGGTTGAGTACCTCCTAAGTGTTCCACTTTCTGTTGAATGGCTTTACCTGCTGTGTTATTCAGGGTTGAGTACCTCCTAAGTGTTCCACTTTCTGTTGAATGGCTTTACCTGCTGTGTTATTCAGGGCTGAGTACCTCCTGAGTGTTCCACTTTCTGTTTGATGGCTTTACCTGCCATGTTATACAGGGTTGATTATCTCCTAAGTGTTCCACTTTCTGTTGAATGGCTTTACCTCCTGTATTATTCAGGGTTGAGTACCTCCTAAGTGTTCCACTTTCTGTTTGATGGCTTTACCTGCTGTGTTATTTAGGGTTGAGTACCTCCTAAGTGTTCCACTTTCTGTTTGATGGCTTTACCTGCCATGTTATACAGGGTTGATTATCTTCTAAGTGTTCCACTTTCTGTTGAATGGCTTTACCTCCTGTATTATTCAGGGTTGAGTACCTCCTAAGTGTTCCACTTTCTGTTGGATGGCTTTTCCTGCTGTGTTATTCAGGGTTGAGTACCTCCTAAGTGTTCCACTTTCTGTTTGATGGCTTTACCTGCTGTGTTATTCAGGGTTGAGTACTTCCTAAGAGTTCCACTTTCTGTTGGATGGCTTTACCTGTGTGTTATTCAGGGTTGAGTACCTCCTAAGTGTTCCACTTTCTGTTGGATGGCTTTTCCTGCTGTGATATTCAGGGTCGAGTACCTCCTAAGTGTTCCACTTTCTGTTGAATGGCTTTACCTGCTGTGATATTCAGGGTCGAGTACCTCCTAAGTGTTCCACTTTCTGTTGGATGGCTTTACCTGCTGTGTTATTCAGGGTTGAGTACTTCCTAAGTGTTCCACTTTCTGTTGAATGGCTTTACCTGCTGTGTTATTCAGGGTTAGGACTACAGTACTCAGTTTCATTTTCAGAAGCTCCAGTACCAGATTCTGGTCATCTGTTGTCATGTGAAACTGATGAATCTGGTTCAAACCCCAGGAATATCGAGCGTGTCCACCAGTTGTTTCTGTCACCACCAGAACACAACACAGAATGCAGCTTACACTTTGAGTAGCACGAAACAGTAGCATCTAACACAGCAGGTAAGCTGGTTGTAATTGTGTCTATCTCTTCATTATGTAGCTATATCAGCTCCTTAAAAATCAAGCTGCTCCTGGCTTTTAAGTCCTTAGAAAATATTTTTTGGGAGTGTACTCTCATGAGTCTGGTTCATCCAGGAAACATAGACTCACTGAACTGAGCACAATTTCATTTGCGAAACTGTATATCTAATAATGTCATATTCTTTTTAATAGAGATGGTCCTCAGGCCAATTATCTCCCCTAGACTGATTGATGGCTGGATCAAGTTGACCTCTCCTGTAATCAGACTTCTGAGCACACCTGGATTTCTTTGCATGATGCTTATGTTTTTGGGGCAGCAATGAAAGATTTCTTAACTAGACCTCTGGTAAGTACAGTGGACTCCACTTAATATCACTCCTGTTAATATAACATTCCTCTATATATCTTGTTTTTCCCAAGCACCATTTTTCTCTCTGTATAATCTATGTAATTTTATTTGGTTAATTTAATGTACCGGTACATTTACTTATCAAAAATACTTATTTTGAGGTGAATTCCTCTAAATATCATGTTTTTCTTAACCAATCACATAAAATATCCAGAAAATGATGTAATTTCCATTGATTTCAGATAGATTGCACAAAATGTTGCATTGAAAATAATAAATAAAAAAATGTTTAGAATGAAACATCTTCATATGTACATTAAATAGATTACTTTTAGTTATAGAGATTGGAAATGCACTAGATTTAGTGGAAAAAACTTGTTTCCCTTAATGTCACATTTCTGTTAATATCATATTTTTGTCTGACAAATGCAACATGATATAAGGAGGAGTGCACTGTACTGGCGCCGACGTTGGTACAATTCATTGAAAGGCTTTACCTGCTGTGTTATTCAGGGTTAGGATCGTGTTGTGATCCATATTTGTGATCGTCTCTTTATGCTCAGCAATTGTATATGTAGTTTTGGAGTGGGGATCTCAACCGTTTAAAAGTTATGAGACAATAGTTAAGCCTGCAAGGGCGTGGTAGACACAGGGGTCAAATCTAAAATCATATTTGTGATTGTCTCTTTATGCTCAGCAATAATATCAATATTGACAAACAGATGCCCTTTGGCCCTTCTCAATTATTTGTTTAAATCTGAATCCCAGTCATCTAGGTATGCTACCACTGAAATATAAATATACATTGCATAGATCTAGAGAAGAAGTCATTAATATCAATAAAACCAAATCGGACCCTTTTTGCCCCACCCCTAGGCCCCTTGAAGGGGGGGGTGTCAGCCCCACCATTTGTACAATTTTGAGTCCCCACCCATACTGGGATGCTTCTGACCAAGTTTGGTCAAATCCCGTTGAGTGGTTGTGAAGAAGAAGTTGATTGGTGACGGACGGACTGTTGATGGACGCCACAGTATTGCATACTAAGCTCAACTTCGTCCTTCAGACCAGGTGAGCTAGAAATGAGGCCCCAGACTTATATGACCAGCATAAACACATAAACTGTTATAGCACAGATGGAAACAGTCTAAGTCACTAGATGTTGCATTTTCAACTTTGGAATTTGCTTATAATTAACTGTTCCTATTTTTAAAGATCTGATGAATTCATCAGAAAGAAGAATTCAAATGAAGCCATTTAAAAGTGTTTTTTTCCCTCTGAATGTACGTGTTTACATATTATTTAGGTTTTCAATTCTGAGCACGCGTAATCTCCCCCATGGAAATTTGGCAAGTATGTTCTAGATATATAGATATGTTATAGATATGTTATAGGTATGTACAAGACATGTTATATATATGTTATAAGTATGTTATGTATGTTATAGATTTATTATGAAAGATGTGTTATAAATATGTTCCTATATTCTTCAACCCCCTCTGCCCCAGAGGAGCCACACACACCATTATTCAATATTGAGTCTCTTTAATCCAAGGCTCATCTCATCCCTAATGGAAACCAATGTCAGCTCATATGTGACCTTGTAATGTAGATAAGGTTATAGATTTTCAAACTGCTTGTCAAAATTGTCATTTGTTCATGATACAAATATTGCTTTTCAGGGGGAAAATGAGAACAACTAGGATACAGAAGGAAAGCCAGATCTTACTTCCAAGATGGAGGCACCTTGTTCTACAATCATGCAATATGTGGCCCATTAAGAGTGATAGAAGACAGTGAACGAAACACAACCCTTCGAGGATGCCATACTGATGCTGTTGCTGGTCACCAATGAGTAAATCGGACCGAGAAGAAAATTTCAGAACGATATTTTTGTCCTGGTATGTGCAGTGATAATTAAGAGATTTTATCCTAGCTTGTGATGAATGCCAGCGTCAGGTTATCATCTGAAGAAATTTTCAGCACCACTTCAGCCCATACAGGTGAAAGACGAGGCCTTTGCTATGGTTGGAATGGATTTGGTTTGTCCTTTACATAAAACCTAAGATGCATAGCTGTTTTAACAGATTATTTTACAAAATGGCCGGAAGTGAAAGCAATAAAAACTAATTTGCCGCCATGGAACTCCAAAGGTTATCCTAACAGGTCAAGGAAGAGAGATTTGCAATGAGATGAATGAGGAACTCTGCAGCCATCTGAACATTCAGCAT
The DNA here is from genome assembly GCA_947623455.1 of Mimachlamys varia. NCBI lineage: Eukaryota > Metazoa > Mollusca > Bivalvia > Pectinida > Pectinidae > Mimachlamys > Mimachlamys varia. The sequence goes on along the minus strand of OX392540.1, from coordinate 5,914,827 downwards.
CAGGTAACATCAGCTTATCATCCACAGACAAATGGACTCACAGAACGATTCAATAAGGCATTGTGTGATGGGTTAGTGAAGTATGCCACTGAAAATTTATTGTGACCAACTCAAGATGCCATCGCCACCAAGCCCACAAAGAACAGTGTTTGCTGCCCAGGAATCAGCAATGTTGTCCTTTTTCCTCCAATATCGAGAAATGTATGAAACAGAACAAGAAGAGTGCAGTGACGAACTCCTGAGATGGTTCATGGACAATGGAACTCCGTTGAAACTGATAAACCCACCGATTGCTATGATATTGGACAAGGAGATGTCATCGGCTGTGATGATGGCAGTACTTAAAGGCCCAATATACATAACTTCAGGAAATTTTTCAGATTCTGAAAAATTCTGAAAAAAAATCCAGTTGATAACCATGCAAAAATAAGTCTAAAACGAAGTAAACCTGAGCGGTAACTATCAAGAAACTCTTGACAGAAAAATCCAAAGAACTGAAAATAATTCAGGTGTGGCCCACTTCAACAACAAGCCGAAGTTAGAAGACAGTTAAAAATGGATGCGTGTTTACAAATACCGAGTTTCAACTGCTGCTGTGCCGGTAACCGCGTAAGAACTTTTCTTGAATATTGCTTATATCAGCTAGTCTTAACTAAATCTATAAATATAATAAGTTTTTAGGCTTTATTTTGCTTCAAGATTTGCCGAAAGTTACATGTATTGGGCCTTTAAAGAAGGCATAGCGATGTCATCAGTCTATGCAACATTAAACAATACCAGACAGAATCCAAGTCAGCCATCTTTGAAATCCTAAAGAAGAAGTTTTCTGTTGGGAGTGTCGTGTTAAATCCCACTGACATGCAGACACTTCTGCCCGAGAAGTGGTTAAATGACCAAGTGAGTTTTGGAAGCATAAATGAATATAAGGAACAAAATCAACCAACAAAAGATAAAAAAGCAAGTGGATAAACCAATCGGCCAAATGGTACGGTGAATGACAAAAGCAATTCTTTCATCCATTGAACAAATTCTTATAAGTCCCCTACCGTGATGGGGCTATTAGTGTAACATGCACGTATTGAACTGAAATTTGGTACAAAGATACATCATGACAATATATAAGTCACATTATGATTTGGTTATGGTTGAAAAATGTTGGACAAGATACGTCCCGTGGACTTCAAATGATTTACCGTGTCACTAGCTATATCCGTATCCATAATGCATACACAGTTTTTTGCACAAACAGGAGTTAAAACCAAAGCTGTGGTTTGCCTCACAAAGAAGATATTTCAAATTTTGAAAAGATATCTCAGATGTGATGCAGTAAATTTCCGGATCTTAAATGGGGATTCAGTCTTTGAATGAATTATTGCATCTGAAAGCTTGCGGGGTCATAGGAAACAATTATTGCTAAATAATAAACTTGACAATGTTTTCACTTGTTGCTCAAGAAGCTATTTACAGCTAAAAACAATGAAAATTGCTCTCTGCATAAAACAAATAAGACTGAATTGATTTCATCATCATTTACATTTTTACAGTTGATTCCATTTGACATAATTATTTTTATAAATGGATTAAATTCTTTTTGACAGATCATCCATGTCTATTCGGGTCTGTTAAACAGCAACACAACTTAAGTCCTTCCAAGTTTCATTGCCGTTCACTAGGAGGCTGGAAATTTCAACTGGATTTACCCACAGGTAATTTAATATATAAAGTGAAAAACAAAATAATAACATCCCAACTTAATCCAGCAAGTCTGTACACAAATATATTTGGGTAAAAAACAACCAGTGGCAAACAAATATTATGAATATATTGTAGTAATTTTTCAAACATTGATTCAGTTCTAAAACTCAAGCCCATATTCCACAAAATCACTTTGTGGTTATATATAACACTTTTAACCACAGCTATAAAAATTGTGTTTTCATTTTGGTAAGTTGAGATATCCATCCTATACTATGTGTCAGTTTAACTGCATTTAAAGTTTGGCTAAAATTGGACCACCACACTTTATAGAGAAATATTTGTCACGACAGTTGGAAAAGTAAAAACTGAGTCTCCCATTTCACAGATTTTCGAAAAGCTTTTCTGAAAATTTGGTTTAATTAAACAGCTGCTGAATATGGCTTTCTCAGAAACCATGAAGGCAATACAAAATGCAACCCAAATCATTTGTACTGTTGCATTAAAATCATGTTTGATTTACAATTTCCAGGTTCAACTCCACCGCTACCATAAGGTGCATGTTCCTATATGCCATCAACACCATTGGCTTTTACTTGTTGCCGAAATGAGGACGGGGATTGTTACAGTCTTAGACCCTAGGCCTCTTCTGAACGTCCAAAGAGCTGACTTTGTGGGTTATTGGAGGTAATAAAGCTATGTGCCGTTTACACTGCCAATATTTCTTCACATGAATGTCATGTGAAATATTTTTCGTGTGAATCTCACATGAATTATTTCAGTACTTTTTTACATCCCTCTATATAAAGAGGATATTCAATGGTTTGCCGTTTAATATCAAATATATATATATTATTTCATGAGAATGGCAGATTTTTTTTATATTTTCACGAATGCGTTGAATTTTCTTTTTACATTTCGAAAGAGGCCTTAAAATGCCTTTGTTAATTTTTGTTCTATACTTGCCTACTGGAAAGTAGCTAGGCCTAATCCGTCAAAATTACAACCGATCGGGTCAAATAAGTTGTTTGGAAAAGTTGAATCATTCTCATCTTCTAATTCATTACTTATTAAATTCTGCAGCAGTTTCTCATCAATATATACTGCTGATGCCATTTCTTCAAGATCATCTTTCCCCAATGGACAAGTTAATGCTAACCTTCGGATGCTGGATTTGACCTATATTTTCTGCTTGAATGACCATGTTTGTGGACTTAGTGAGTTTGGTTAAGAAGAATGGTGGAGTCCGTTGTGAAGTAACAATAAGTCATACATCAACCAAACTTACATGCTTGGTGTGTCTAAGGATACACAGCACATGCTGGATTTGACCTATATTTTCCGCATGATTGACCATGCTTGCAGACTAGAGTGACTACACAGTAAATATAAAATTATGAATTATGTGTGTACAGGCAAACATTGGGTGGCTTTGACACCATCTCTGGTTGTTTATTGTAGCGAAACATTGTTGGGGTATTGTCTGCCATATTGAAAACAATGTGATGCTGAACACTCGTTTGTTACCAGCATTCTGATTGGCTGTTGTTAAAATAAACACGTTACGTGATTGGATAAAACGAAGCAAATATTACTGACTTGTTTGTGCTAAAAATAGCGCGAACAGGTCCGCAATACCTGGGGAATTTCCCAGCTGAGTTATTTTTAGCATGGTGTTCATCTTCAGCACTGAGGTATAGTGCTGTCCCCTGTGGCAGAAATGTCTTCGTCCTCTATATGCTCACATCAATTAACGAACAAAACACCAAACTGCCATTAGCCAGTGTGGACAATAGAGGAGTCCCCGGCGTTTATTACGAAAACAACGTAATAAATACAAATATTCTGTGTGTACAATATACATGAAAAACTTACTCCTCTCGTACCGCACACATAACCTTCTATGTTATTAAACATAAGGAAAATTTAATAATAATCTAAAAAAAATTGTATCTAAAACGAGCCAAGCAAGCCACCCAACCTGAAAACCTTAAGGTAACAGGAGGTGCACCAACCCTGTAATGCTTAAGACTCTATATGCTGGGATTTCTACCTAAATAAGATACAATTTTCTTACGTTTTACTTCGATTTTGTTGTGTATATGGTTCGGTGTCCACGGCTAGAATGATACCCCTATCACCCGACTATATCCACGCACCTGTCTTGCACGTGCTATAAACGTGCTCAACGCCCATTGGACACCCTGACAAATAACATCTTACGGAAACACCCGAAGTACGTACCTATAGGACAACTTTTTTCCGCTATACTCCGAACCGCGGAAAAAGTTAAGTCCTCTATATGCTCACATCAATTAACGAACAAAACACCAAACTGCCATTAGCCAGTGTGGACAATAGATAATAAAAGAACGGGAAAGAAAAATTTTAATGACAAAACTTCTTAATGATTGATTATAAGCCCAACTTTTTCGTGACCACTAACCTGCGCGCCAGGGAATCGGCTACATACCCGTCTTTAGCGACGTCGGTTTTCCACCGACCGTGCCTTTTCCAGCACCTCTCGTTCACGTCGCTATTAGCTGCCTGGGTAGCGCCGCCGGCCCTAAGGGAATGTAGCCCTAAATTCAAACCCCCGTCTATTTCCTTTAACCTTTTGACCACGCATTCCCTTGCGCGTGTATAACTCAGAGGTTTCCTCTTTGAAATAACTTTACACACCTTACCGCTTCGTACAAAAGGTTTGAACAAAAAATCGTCTGGTTCTGTTATATTTGCTAGTCGCATATACCTAAGTAACATCTGATAAGGACATGCCTCTGTTTCACCCCTCGCGATCACCACCTCGCTCCCAAACCTATACTGATCTGTCTTACTCTTTTTAATGTTAAGGCTGATGTGAGATTCGCAAAACGCTACATCTGAAACACGCAACTCGCTCAACTCATCAAATCTCAAGAACCCCGCAAAACTGATAACTATCATTGCCAAGTCTCTAACAACCAGAGCATCGTTAGAATCTTCGTACTTTTGACACAAATGTATTATTAAGTCTGATGAAACACAGTCCTTTTTAATTCGTGGAGGTCTGTCCTGACGCTTGGCTGCCTCTAACAGACTCTTGACGTAGCCGTTTTCTGTAGGATCAGGTAAACTGTTAATAGTGTGAGCCCATTTGATAGCATACACAGAAGAGGAAACAACGCTATGTGAATTTCCCTTGTCCAAGAGATGTGTTATATATAACGCGACATGAATTGGCTGAGCTGGTAAAGCACACGCGCCTTCTTTTATGATGAAAACTTTCCACCTCCGATAATAGTTGTAATATTTGGATACAGTACTGCTACTTCTCGCTTGCATCAAAAAATGTGCCATCCTTCCGGATAGATCCGCTAATCTCGGAGTCACCGCACCCGCTGCCCTCGTTGCGTCATGAACATTGGTCTGCAGTTTCAAACCTGATAACAAATACAAAATCACTGGTGAACGCTCAAAATTTTATTCTAAGAGCTAGCATTCGTGTCGAACCTTCCCCGAAGATCCCGTTCTTACCTTTGCCAATCGTTACGACATTCCCGGGCAAAATTCTATATTCCTTAACAAAACTGGCGAATTTCCCGCCAAAAGGAACCAGTATTGGCCAGAATGGGGCAGAGGGCCAATATGGTACTATCAAAGCACCCATAGCCCTTTCCTCTATCACTTTGTTGATGACCTTTGGTACCAAACCTGGAGGTGGAACCCACCAATTGTTTACCCCTACCCATGTCTGTGATAGTCCGTCTATACCCGCGGTCCCGGGGCACCACCATCGAGAATTAAATATTTCACATTTAGCATTATAAGCACTTGCAAACCTGTCTACAGAAAACGGGCCCCACGCCTTGTCTAAACATTTGAATACTGAGGAATGAATACCCCAGTCATCCCCATCACCTAACTTGCTGTATAAATCAGCCACCTGGTTATTTCCCCTTGGGATCCAGACTGGCACCAACTTCACCGTGTTTTTTAAACACGTCTCTGAAATACATCTGGCCTGAGCCTGCAAAACACGTTTTTTGCTGCCATTCACCAATATCTTTGCCACATTTTGGCTGTCCTTGTACCATAACACATGACGCCCTACCAGGCGTTGCCCTACCAGGCTACCGTCAAAATGTTTCAACATCCGACGCACTGCTTCCAGTTCTCGCCATGTTGAGCTCTCAGCTCTCTTGACATCTGACCACACACCTAACACCTCACTATCATTCACGTTTAACATGTATCCTCCGTAACCTATTTCTGACGCGTCGCTATATATTGCCACGTCAAACGAGCGTCGTTGTTCTATACAACTTCCGTTTAAATGCCGCGTATTATCTAACCAGAATCTGAGCTCCTCCAGAGCCTCGCTTGTGATATATACCAGAGAATCCCAACTTGCGCTAGCCATCACATTAGCGTACATGTATCTTGTCATAAGCCTGACCACTGGTCCTAAACCTACCTTCATAGAAATCACCTGACCAACGACCCCGGCCAGATTTCTGGCGGTAACGTGAACGCCCCCGGCGATACCGGTCAGTATACCCCTTATAGATTTTTCTAGCTTATTCAACCGCTTCTCTGTTATATACACCATTCCAACATCCATTTTCCAATTCAATCCTAACCACACCACCTCTACATCGGGAGTCCAGCTACATTTCTCCTCCGCTATTAAAAATCCAAAACGATTTAAATCTGACCTTATTTCGTTACTAGATACCAGCGCCTGCTCCTTGTTGTGATGACCACCGAGACCATCGTCCAGGTACATAATAACCCTGTGACCCCGTGACCTCCAATGTTTGATCAAAACCCTGGTGACCTTGGAAAACACGTAACCTGCGGTAGCGAGCCCGAATGGCAGGACGTTAAAAACGAAATACCTGATAATTCCCTCAAAATTCCAACAGAAACCTAAATATTCCCTGTGCTCCGAAAAGATCTCTATATGGTGGTAAGCGGACTTTAAATCAAATGAGAACAAAAAATCTCCCTTTCTGAACATTTCCAACGCTACGGCAGAATCCTGAAAACGATATTTAAATTTATGCAGGCATGGATTTATGTGCCTACAGTCCAACACTAACCGCAACTTTTTTGCATTGCTTGCAACTGTTAATGGGTTCACTATTTTAGGTATATCTCTCACTTCGGACACACAACCTTTCCTCAATAGGGTCCTAATCTCTTCCACGACAAACGAGGAGTTTTCTCTAGCTGACCTGTTATTTCTAAGTATTCTATCCTTAGGTATCTGATACAAAGGTAACCTGTACCCATTCCGTATGATATCAATCACTACTGGACACGCTTCAATGCGTTCCCATTCATACAGCGCTCCGCGTAACATTCCAACGGGCGAACTGACCTGTGACCTTACTACTTGAACAGCTGATTTTACTACCGACATAGTAAACATTTCGTGCGACAAAAACACGTTCTTTACAGACACTCTCCCTTCAGGAAAAACATTTATACTTATCTTATCTGGTCCCTGCCCAACACTGTGCTGCTGCTGTTGACATTCCGTTCTCCAATGCCCCGGTTTCCCGCAAGCGTAGCAGAGTCCTGGTCTCCTGTTATTTGTGACGTGTACACCAGTCGCCTTCGAAACTGTCGCTTGTGCCTGCTCTCCTTGCCCGTGTGGTCGAGGGGCTCCGTACGGGACAAAACGCCTTTGCCTTGACTGCCTCTGTGCCTTTATTTTTCTCTGTGCCCTGTTTTCGGCTCTCTGAATTCGTCTTTCGTCGTCCGAATTCTCTGCCAACTCGTTGGTCTCGTACTCTGCTACAACTTTCCATCCGGTTTCGGACGAATCCGCTAACCTTATGAGTTTTTGCCTGTGTCTTAGTAATTCAATACCTTCAGCTATCTTGGTTGATGCAGAATCCATATCATGTCTCTCCTGAAGGCTGCTCTGTGCTTCCTGCAACTTCGTTACCACTTAAGTGTTTAATTTATGCTGCTCCTCGTTCCCTTTGTGCTTGAACGTATAAGAGTTTGAGTTCATCTCTGCTATTTTGGATATTTGGGTTTCCGACAACTGTCGCTGCGACTCACTAATCTCTGTCCTGAAATTATCCAGCTTACTTGAGATGAGGTCTTCAAGTTGGTTTAACATGTTTTGTTGCGAAGCCGCTAACGTTGCCGGGTCCATTATGTGCTATGTGTATATGGTTCGGTGTCCACGGCTAGAATGATACCCCTATCACCCGACTATATCCACGCACCTGTCCTGCACGTGCTATAAACGTGCTCAACGCCCATTGAACACCCTGACAAATAACATCTTACGGAAACACCCGAAGTACGTACCTATAGGAAAACTTTTTCTGCTATACTCCGAACCGCGGAAAAAGTTAATTCCAGTGGTTGTCTAGTAGCCCTTGACAGCACACATTTCTCTGCAGTTTCCTTGTAGCACTGAATCATGGTCCCTATTACCATAGGTATATACTTCTTTATCTGGTCTAGGTTTCCTCTGTGGACAATGTGTGCCCTTTCTAACTCTGTAACACACCAGTCCTGTTTCTTACATCAGTGGCCAGTCGTGTCTTCAGCATTCCAAGCGATAGACCTTGTGGTTTCTGAAACAGGCCTTCACTGAATTCGCACTTGAAAATCCTCTCTTTACTTATTTCACCAGGTATCGAGGGTCTTTTAGATTTTTACATCCTGGGTGAGACTTTTTCATACTGGTGTGTGTTTGCTGTCTCTGTCTGTGGTGAGGTTGTTGACTGTAAAATTGTCTGCAGCCTCCTCTCCAACAATGGTGGCCCAGGCTTCTTCATTCCCCATTGCAGACTCCTCAGCCACATTAGCTGTACAATTGCCTTTGTGGTTAGGACAGGTGTTGTTTACCCCACACCTTCTCAGGTACTCAGCAGGCTTACATAGTTTGCTGCCTGTGAACACACTTAGGATTTTCTTGTCTGATGTCATTTGCTCACAAAGAGTCATGGTGACCTGGGTGGCCCCTTGATATGGTGTCCGGTCTCCACTGAAAAGTGGGTTGTTGTACCTCCCATCCATCTCTGAATTGATGAGGTCTGGCTTCTCAAGTCCATTGTATTATCTGCACCAATTTTCTCTCTGACTTTCAATACTCTCTTTCTTCATGGTGACAATTTTCTCCCCACCATGATTGGCGGTTTTCTGTAATCCAGTATAAGAGGGGGGATGATGTTGGCAGTCAGGTATATTTCAATCATTGCAGAATTAGATATTCAGGTACATAACCATCACACTGTGTGTACACATGTGTAATGTTTACATAATAAACAATTATATCCAGGTATACAACCATAACACTGTGTGTACACATGTGCAATGTTTACATAGTAAACAATTATATCCAGGTAAATAACCATCACACTGTGTGAACACATGTGCAATGTTTACATAGTAAACACTTATATCCAGTTACATAACCATCACACTGTGTGAACACATGTGTAATGTTTACACAGTAAACACTTATATCCAGTTACATTACCATCACACTGGGTTTACAAATATGTAATGTTTACATAGTAAGCAATTATATCTAAGTGCATTTCCATCACACTGTGTGTACACATATGCAATGTTTACATAGTAAGAAATTATATCAAGGTACATTACTATCACACTGTGTGTACACATATGCAATGTTTACATAGTAAGAAAATATATCAAGGTACATAACTATCACACTGTGTGTACACATATGCAATGTTTACATAGTAAACAATTATATCCAGGTGCACTACCATCACACTGTGTGTACACATGTGCAATGTTTACATAGTAAGCAATTATATCCAGGTACATTACCATCACACTGTGTGTACACATGTGCAATGTTTACATAGTAAACAATTATATCCAGGAACATTACCATCACACTTTGTGTACACATGTGCATTTTTTACATAGTAAACAATTATATCCAGGTGCACTACCATCACACTGTGTGTACACATGTGCATTTTTTACATAGTAAACAATTATATCCAGGTGCACTACTATCACACTGTGTGTACACATGTGTAATGTTTACATAGTAAACAATTATATCCAGGTACATTAACATCACACTGTGTGTACACATGTGTAATGTTTACATAGTAAACAATTATATCCAGGTACATTACCATCACACTGTGTGTACACATGTGCAATGTTTACATAGTAAACAATTATATTTAAGTGCATTTCCATCACACTGTGTGTACACATGTGCAATGTTTACATAGTAGACAATTATATCCAGGTACATTACCATCACACTGTGTGTACACATGTGTAATGTTTACATAGTAAGAAATTATATCAAGGTACATAACTATCACACTGTGTGTACACATATGCAATGTTTACATAGTAAACAATTATATCCAGGTACATTACCATCACACTGTGTGTACACATGTGCAATGTTTACATAGTAGACAATTATATCCAGGTACATTACCATCACACTGTGTGTACACATGTGTAATGTTTACATAGTAAGAAATTATATCAAGGTACATAACTATCACACTGTGTGTACACATATGCAATGTTTACATAGTAAACAATTATATCCAGGAACATTACCATCACACTGTGTGTACACATGTGCAATGTTTACATAGTAAACATTTATATCCAGGTACATAACTATCACACTGTGTGTACACATGTGCATTTTTTACATAGTAAACAATTATATCCAGGTGTACAACCATCACACTGTGTGTACACATGTGTAATGTTTACATAGTAAACAATTATATCTAAGTGCATTACCATCACACTGTGTGTACACATGTGCAATGTTTACATAGTAAACAATTATATCCAGGTACATTACCATCACACTGTGTGTACACATGTGTAATGTTTACACAGTAAACACTTATATCCAGGTACATTACCATCACACTGTGTGTACACAATTGCAATGTTAACATAGTAAGAAATTATATCAAGGTACATAACTATCACACCGTGTGTACAAATATGCAATGTTTACATAGTAAGAAATTATATCCAGGTACATAACTATAACACTGTGTGTACACATACGCAATGTTTACATAGTAAGAAATTATATCCAGGTACATAACTATCACACTGTGTGTACACATATGCAATGTTTACATAGTAAGAAATTATATCAAGGTACATAACTATCACACTGTGTGTACACATATGGAATATTTACATAGTAAGAAATTATATCAAGGTACATAACTATCACACTGTGTGTACACATATGCAATGTTTACATAGTAAGCAATTATATCCAGGTACATAACTATCACACTGTGTGTACACATATGCAATGTTTACATAGTAAACAATTATATCCAGGTACATTACCATCATAATGTTTGTACACATGTGCAATGTTTACATAGTAAACAATTATATCCAGGTACATTACCATCACACTGTGTGTACACATGTGCAATGTTTACATAGTAAACAATTATATCCAGGTACACTACCATCACACTGTGTGTACACATGTGTAATGTTTACATAGTAAACAATTATATCCAGGAACATTACCATCACAATGTTTGTACACATGTGCATTTTTTACATAGTAAACAATTATATCCAGGTACATTACCATCACACTGTGTGTACACATGTGCATTTTTTACATAGTAAATAATTATATCCAGGTGCACTGCCATCACACTGTGTGTACACATGTGCAATGTTTACATAGTAAACAATTATATCGCGGTGCACTGCCATCACACTGTGTGTACACATGTGCAATGTTTACATAGTAAGCAATTATATCCAGGTACATTACCATCACACTGTGTGTACACATGTGCAATGTTTACATAGTAAACAATTATATCCAGGAACATTACCATCACACTGTGTGTACACATGTGCATTTTTTACATAGTAAACAATTATATCCAGGAACATTACCATCACACTGTGTGTACACATGTGCAATGTTTACATAGTAAACAATTATATCCAGGTACATTACCATCACACTGTGTGTACACATGTGCATTTTTTACATAGCAAACAATTATATCCAGGCGCACTACCATCACACTGTGTGTACACATGTGTAATGTTTACATAGTAAACACTTATATCCAGGTAAATAACCATCACACTGTGTGTACACATGTGTAATGTTTACATAGTAAACAATTATATCCAGGTGTACAACCATCACACTGTGTGTACACATGTGCAATGTTTACATAGTAAGCAATTATATCCAGGTACATTACCATCACACTGTGTGTACACATGTGCAATGTTTACATAGTAAACAATTATATCCAGGTGCACTACCATCACACTGTGTGTACACATGTGTAATGTTTACATAGTAAACACTTATATCCAGGTAAATAACCATCACACTGTGTGTACACATGTGTAATGTTTACATAGTAAACAATTATATCCAGATGTACAACCATCACACTGTGTGTACACATGTGCAATGTTTACATAGTAAGCAATTATATCCAGGTACATTACCATCACACTGTGTGTACACATATGCAATGTTTACATAGTAAACAATTATATCCAGGAACATTACCATCACACTGTGTGTACACATGTGCATTTTTTACATAGTAAACAATTATATCCAGGTATACAACCATCACACTGAGTGAACACATGTGCAATGTTTACATAGTAAACAATTATATCCAGGAACATAACCATCACAATGTTTGTACACATGTGCATTTTTTACATAGTAAACAATTATATCCAGGTACATTACCATCACACTGTGTGTACACATGTGCAATGTTTACATAGTAAACAATTATATCCAGGAACATTACCATCACAATGTTTGTACACATGTGCATTTTTTACATAGTAAACAATTATATCCAGGTACATTACCATCACACTGTGTGTACACATGTGTAATGTTTACATAGTAAGAAATTATATCAAGGTACATAACTATCACTTTGTGTGTACACATATGCAATGTTTACATAGTAAACAATTATATCCAGGTACATTACCATCACACTGTGTGTACACATATGCAATGTTTACATAGTAAACAATTATATCCAGGAACATTACCATCACACTGTGTGTACAAATGTGCAATGTTTACATAGTAAACAATCATATCCAGGTACATTACCATCATAATGTTTGTACAGATGTGCATTTTTTACATAGTAAACAATTATATCCAGGTGTACAACCATCACACTGTGTGTACACATGTGTAATGTTTACATAGTAAACAATTATATCTAAGTGCATTTCCATCACACTGTGTGTACACATGTGCAATGTTTACATAGTAAACAATTATATCCAGGTATACAACCATCACACTGTGTGTACACATGTGTAATGTTTAAATAGTAAACACTTATATCCAGGTAAATAACCATCACACTGTGTGAACACATGTGCAATGTTTACATAGTAAACACTTATATCCAGGTACATTACCATCACACTGTGTGTACACATGTGTAATGTTTTCACAGTAAACACTTATATCCAGGAACATTAACATCACACTGTGTGTACACATGTGTAATGTTTACACAGTAAACACTTATATCCAGGTACATAACCATCACACTGTGTGTACACATGTGTAATGTTTAAATAGTAAACACTTATATCCAGGTAAATAACCATCACACTGTGTGAACACATGTGCAATGTTTACATAGTAAACACTTATATCCAGGTACATTACCATCACACTGTGTGTACACATGTGTAATGTTTTCACAGTAAACACTTATATCCAGGAACATTAACATCACACTGTGTGTACACATGTGTAATGTTTACACAGTAAACACTTATATCCAGGTACATAACCATCACACTGTGTGTACACATGTGTAATGTTTATATAATAAACACTTATATCCAGGTAAATAACCATCACACTGTGTGAACACATGTGTAATGTTTACATAGTAAACACTTATATCCAGGAACATTAACATCACACTGTGTGTACACATGTGTAATGTTTACATAGTAAACAATTATATCCAGGTACATAACTATCACACTGTGTGTACACATATGCAATGTTTACATAGAAAGAAATTATATCAAGGTACATAACTATCACACTGTGTGTACACATATGCAATGTTTACATAGTAAGAAATTATATCAAGGTACATAACTATCACACTGTGTGTACACATATGCAATGTTTACATAGTAAGAAATTATATCCAGGTACATAACTATCACACTGTGTGTACACATACGCAATGTTTACATAGTAAGAAATTATATCAAGGTACATAACTATCACACTGTGTGTACACATATGCAATGTTTACATAGTAAGAAATTATATCAAGGTACATAACTATCACACTGTGTGTACACATATGGAATATTTACATAGTAAGAAATTATATCAAGGTACATAACTATCACACTGTGTGTACACATATGCAATGTTTACATAGTAAGCAATTATATCAAGGTACATTACCATCACACTGTGTGTACACATATGCAATGTTTACACAGTAGACAATTATATCCAGGTACATTACCATCACACTGTGTGTACACATGTGTAATGTTTACATAGTAAGAAATTATATCAAGGTACATAACTATCACACTGTGTGTACACATATGCAATGTTTACATAGTAAATAATTATATCCAGGTGCACTACCATCACACTGTGTGTACACATGTGCAATGTTTACATAGTAAACAAATATATCCAGGTATACAACCATCACACTGTGTGAACACATGTGCAATGTTTACATAGTAAACAATTATATCCAGGTAAATAACCATCACACTGTGTGAACACATGTGCAATGTTTACATAGTAAACAATTATATCCAGGAACATTACCATCACACTGTGTGTACACATGTGCAATGTTTACATAGTAAACAATTATATCCAGGTACATTACCATCATAATGTTTGTACAGATGTGCATTTTTTACATAGTAAACAATTATATCCAGGTGTACAACCATCACACTGTGTGTACACATGTGTAATGTATGTAAACAATTATATCTAAGTGCATTTCCATCACACTGTGTGTACACATGTGCAATGTTTACATAGTAAACAATTATATCCAGGTATACAACCATCACACTGTGTGTACACATGTGTAATGTTTAAATAGTAAACACTTATATCCAGGTAAATAACCATCACACTGTGTGAACACATGTGCAATGTTTACATAGTAAACACTTATATCCAGGTACATTACCATCACACTGTGTGTACACATGTGTAATGTTTTCACAGTAAACACTTATATCCAGGAACATTAACATCACACTGTGTGTACACATGTGTAATGTTTACACAGTAAACACTTATATCCAGGTACATAACCATCACACTGTGTGTACACATGTGTAATGTTTATATAATAAACACTTATATCCAGGTAAATAACCATCACACTGTGTGAACACATGTGTAATGTTTACATAGTAAACACTTATATCCAGGAACATTAACATCACACTGTGTGTACACATGTGTAATGTTTACATAGTAAACAATTATATCCAGGTACATAACTATCACACTGTGTGTACACATATGCAATGTTTACATAGAAAGAAATTATATCAAGGTACATAACTATCACACTGTGTGTACACATATGCAATGTTTACATAGGAAGAAATTATATCCAGGTACATAACTATCACACTGTGTGTACACATATGCAATGTTTACATAGTAAGAAATTATATCCAGGTACATAACTATCACACTGTGTGTACACATACGCAATGTTTACATAGTAAGAAATTATATCAAGGTACATAACTATCACACTGTGTGTACACATATGCAATGTTTACATAGTAAGAAATTATATCAAGGTACATAACTATCACACTGTGTGTACACATATGGAATATTTACATAGTAAGAAATTATATCAAGGTACATAACTATCACACTGTGTGTACACATATGCAATGTTTACATAGTAAGCAATTATATCAAGGTACATTACCATCACACTGTGTGTACACATATGCAATGTTTACACAGTAGACAATTATATCAAGGTACATTACCATCACACTGTGTGTACACATGTGTAATGTTTACATAGTAAGAAATTATATCAAGGTACATAACTATCACACTGTGTGTACACATATGCAATGTTTACATAGTAAATAATTATATCCAGGTGCACTACCATCACACTGTGTGAACACATGTGCAATGTTTACATAGTAAACAAATATATCCAGGTATACAACCATCACACTGTGTGAACACATGTGCAATGTTTAGATAGTAAACAATTATATCCAGGAACATTACCATCACACTGTGTGTACACATGTGCAATGTTTACATAGTAAACAATTATATCCAGGTACATTACCATCATAATGTTTGTACAGATGTGCATTTTTTACATAGTAAACAATTATATCCAGGTGTACAACCATCACACTGTGTGTACACATGTGTAATGTATGTAAACAATTATATCTAAGTGCATTTCCATCACACTTTGTGTACACATGTGCAATGTTTACATAGTAAACAATTATATCCAGGTATACAACCATCACACTGTGTGTACACATGTGTAATGTTTAAATAGTAAACACTTATATCCAGGTAAATAACCATCACACTGTGTGAACACATGTGCAATGTTTACATAGTAAACACTTATATCCAGGTACATTACCATCACACTGTGTGTACACATGTGTAATGTTTTCACAGTAAACACTTATATCCAGGAACATTACCATCACACTGTGTGTACACATGTGTAATGTTTATATAATAAACACTTATATCCAGGTAAATAACCATCACACTGTGTGAACACATGTGTAATGTTTACATAGTAAACACTTATATCCAGGAACATTAACATCACACTGTGTGTACACATGTGTAATGTTTACATAGTAAACAATTATATCCAGGTACATAACTATCACACTGTGTGTACACATATGTAATGTTTACATAGAAAGAAATTATATCAAGGTACACAACTATCACACTGTGTGTACACATATGCAATGTTTACATAGTAAGAAATTATATCCAGGTACATAACTATCACACTGTGTGTACACATATGCAATGTTTACATAGTAAGAAATTATATCCAGGTACATAACTATCACACTGTGTGTACACATACGCAATGTTTACATAGTAAGAAATTATATCAAGGTACATAACTATCACACTGTGTGTACACATATGCAATGTTTACATAGTAAGAAATTATATCAAGGTACATAACTATCACACTGTGTGTACACATATGGAATATTTACATAGTAAGAAATTATATCAAGGTACATAACTATCACACTGTGTGTACACATATGCAATGTTTACATAGTAAGCAATTATATCAAGGTACATTACCATCACACTGTGTGTACACATATGCAATGTTTACACAGTAGACAATTATATCCAGGTACATTACCATCACACTGTGTGTACACATGTGTAATGTTTACATAGTAAGAAATTATATCAAGGTACATAACTATCACACTGTGTGTACACATATGCAATGTTTACATAGTAAACAATTATATCCAGGTACATTACCATCATAATGTTTGTACACATGTGCAATGTTTACATAGTAAACAATTATATCCAGGTACATTACCATCATAATGTTTGTACACATGTGCAATGTTTACATAGTAAACAATTATATCCAGGTACATTACCATCACACTGTGTGTACACATGTGCAATGTTTACATAGTAAACAATTATATCCAGGTACATTACCATCACACTGTGTGTACACATGTGCAATGTTTACATAGTAAACAATTATATTCAGGAACATTACCATCATAATGTTTGTACACATGTGCATTTTTTACATAGTAAATAATTATATCCAGGTGCACTACCATCACACTGTGTGTACACATGTGCAATGTTTACATAGTAAACAATTATATCCAGGAACATTACCATCACAATGTTTGTACACATGTGCATTTTTTACATAGTAAACAATTATATCCAGGCGCACTACCATCACACTGTGTGTACACATGTGCAATGTTTACATAGTAAGCAATTATATCCAGGTACATTACCATCACACTGTGTGTACACATGTGCAATGTTTACATAGTAAACAATTATATTTAAGTGCATTTCCATCACACTGTGTGTACACATGTGCAATGTTTACATAGTAGACAATTATATCCAGGTACATTACCATCACACTGTGTGTACACATGTGTAATGTTTACATAGTAAGAAATTATATCAAGGTACATAACTATCACACTGTGTGTACACATATGCAATGTTTACATAGTAAACAATTATATCCAGGAACATTACCATCACACTGTGTGTACACATGTGCAATGTTTACATAGTAAACAATTATATCCAGGTACATTACCATCATAATGTTTGTACAGATGTGCATTTTTTACATAGTAAACAATTATATCCAGGTGTACAACCATCACACTGTGTGTACACATGTGCAATGTTTACATAGTAAGCAATTATATCCAGGTATACAGCCATCACACTGTGTGTACACATGTGCAATGTTTACATAGTAAGCAATTATATCCAGGTATACAACCATCACACTGTGTGTACACATGTGCAATGTTTACATAGTAAACAATTATATCCAGGTAAATAACCATCACACTGTGTGTACACATGTGCAATGTTTACATAGTAAGCAATTATATCCAGGTATACAGCCATCACACTGTGTGTACACATGTGCAATGTTTACATAGTAAACAATTATATCCTGGTATACAACCATCACACTGTGTGAACACATGTGCAATGTTTACATAGTAAACAATTATATCCAGGAACATTACCATCACACTGTGTGTACACATGTGCAATGTTTACATAGTAAACAATTATATCCAGGTACATTACCATCATAATGTTTGTACAGATGTGCATTTTTTACATAGTAAACAATTATATCCAGGTGTACAACCATCACACTGTGTGTACACATGTGTAATGTTTACATAGTAAACAATTATATCTAAGTGCATTTCCATCACACTGTGTGTACACATGTGCAATGTTTACATAGTAAACAATTATATCCAGGTATACAACCATCACACTGTGTGTACACATGTGTAATGTTTACATAGTAAACACTTATATCCAGGTAAATAACCATCACACTGTGTGAACACATGTGCAATGTTTACATAGTAAACACTTATATCCAGGAACATTAACATCACACTGTGTGTACACATGTGTAATGTTTACACAGTAAACACTTATATCCAGGTACATAACCATCACACTGTGTGAACACATGTGTAATGTTTATATAATAAACACTTATATCCAGGTAAATAACCATCACACTGTGTGAACACATATGTAATGTTTACATAGTAAACACTTATATCCAGGAACATTAACATCACACTGTGTGTACACATGTGTAATGTTTACATAGTAAACAATTATATCAAGGTACATAACTATCACACTGTGTGTACACATATGCAATGTTTACATAGTAAGAAATTATATCAAGGTACATAACTATCACACTGTGTGTACACATATGCAATGTTTACATAGTAAGAAATTATATCAAGGTACATAACTATCACACTGTGTGTACACATATGCAATGTTTACATAGTAAGAAATTATATCAAGGTACATAACTATCACACTGTGTGTACACATATGCAATGTTTACATAGTAAGAAATTATATCCAGGTACATAACTATCACACTGTGTGTACACATATGCAATGTTTACATAGTAAGAAATTATATCAAGGTACATAACTATCACACTGTGTGTACACATATGCAATGTTTACATAGTAAGAAATTATATCAAGGTACATAACTATCACACTGTGTGTACACATATGGAATGTTTACATAGTAAGAAATTATATCAAAGTACATAACTATCACACTGTGTGTACACATATGCAATGTTTACATATTAAGCAATTATATCAAGGTACATTACTATCACACTGTGTGTACACATATGCAATGTTTACACAGTAGACAATTATATCCAGGTACATTACCATCCCACTGTGTGTACACATGTGTAATGTTTACATAGTAAGAAATTATATCAAGGTACATAACTATCACACTGTGTGTACACATGTGCAATTTTTACATAGTAAACAATTATATTCAGCAACATTACCATCATAATGTTTGTACACATCTGCATTTTTTACATAGTAAATAATTATATCCAGGTGCACTACCATCATACTGTGTGTACACATGTGCAATGTTTACATAGTAAACAATTATATTTAAGTGCATTTCCATCACACTGTGTGTACACATGTGCAATGTTTACATAGTAAGCAATTATATCTAAGTGCATTTCCATCACACTGTGTGTACACATATGTAATGTTTACACAGTAAACACTTATATCCAGGTACATTTCCATCACACTGTGTGTACACATGTGCAATGTTTACATAGTAAGCAATTATATCCAGGTATACAACCATCACACTGTGTGTACACATGTGCAATGTTTACATAGTAAACAATTATATCCAGGTAAATAACCATCACACTGTGTGTACACATGTGCAATGTTTACATAGTAAGCAATTATATCCAGGTATACAACCATCACACTGTGTGTACACATGTGCAATGTTTACATAGTAAACAATTATATCCAGGTACATTACCATCACACTGTGTGAACACATGTGCAATGTTTACATAGTAAACAATTATATCCAGGTAAATAACCATCACACTGTGTGAACACATATGTAATGTTTACACAGTAAACACTTATATCCAGGTACATTACCATCACACTGTGTGTACACAATTGCAATGTTTACATAGTAAGCAATTATATCCAGGTATACAACCATCACACTGTGTGTACACATGTGCAATGTTTACATAGTAAACAATTATATCCAGGTAAATAACCATCACACTGTGTGTACACATGTGCAATGTTTACATAGTAAGCAATTATATCCAGGTATACAACCATCACACTGTGTGTACACATGTGCAATGTTTACATAGTAAACAATTATATCCTGGTATACAACCATCACACTGTGTGAACACATGTGCAATGTTTACATAGTAAACAATTATATCCAGGAACATTACCATCACACTGTGTGTACACATGTGCAATGTTTACATAGTAAACAATTATATCCAGGTACATTACCATCATAATGTTTGTACAGATGTGCATTTTTTACATAGTAAACAATTATATCCAGGTGTACAACCATCACACTGTGTGTACACATGTGTAATGTTTACATAGTAAACAATTATATCTAAGTGCATTTCCATCACACTGTGTGTACACATGTGCAATGTTTACATAGTAAACAATTATATCCAGGTATACAACCATCACACTGTGTGTACACATGTGTAATGTTTACATAGTAAACACTTATATCCAGGTAAATAACCATCACACTGTGTGTACACATGTGCAATGTTTACATAGTAAACACTTATATCCAGGTACATTACCATCACACTGTGTGTACACATGTGTAATGTTTTCACAGTAAACACTTATATCCAGGAACATTAACATCACACTGTGTGTACACATGTGTAATGTTTACACAGTAAACACTTATATCCAGGTACATAACCATCACACTATGTGAACACATGTGTAATGTTTATATAATAAACACTTATATCCAGGTAAATAACCATCACACTGTGTGAACACATGTGTAATGTTTACATAGTAAACACTTATATCCAGGAACATTAACATCACACTGTGTGTACACATGTGTAATGTTTACATAGTAAACAATTATATCAAGGTACATAACTATCACACTGTGTGTACACATATGCAATGTTTACATAGTAAGAAATTATATCAAGGTACATAACTATCACACTGTGTGTACACATATGCAATGTTTACATAGTAAGAAATTATATCAAGGTACATAACTATCACACTGTGTGTACACATATGCAATGTTTACATAGTAAGAAATTATATCAAGGTACATAACTATCACACTGTGTGTACACATATGCAATGTTTACATAGTCAGAAATTATATCCAGGTACATAACTATCACACTGTGTGTACACATATGCAATGTTTACATAGTAAGAAATTATATCAAGGTACATAACTATCACACTGTGTGTACACATATGCAATGTTTACATAGTAAGAAATTATATCAAGGTACATAACTATCACACTGTGTGTACACATATGGAATGTTTACATAGTAAGAAATTATATCAAAGTACATAACTATCACACTGTGTGTACACATATGCAATGTTTACATATTAAGCAATTATATCAAGGTACATTACTATCACACTGTGTGTACACATATGCAATGTTTACACAGTAGACAATTATATCCAGGTACATAACTATCACACTGTGTGTACACATGTGTAATGTTTACATAGTAAGAAATTATATCAAGGTACATAACTATCACACTGTGTGTACACATGTGCAATTTTTACATAGTAAACAATTATATTCAGGAACATTACCATCATAATGTTTGTACACATCTGCATTTTTTACATAGTAAATAATTATATCCAGGTGCACTACCATCATACTGTGTGTACACATGTGCAATGTTTACATAGTAAACAATTATATTTAAGTGCATTTCCATCACACTGTGTGTACACATGTGCAATGTTTACATAGTAAGCAATTATATCTAAGTGCATTTCCATCACACTGTGTGTACACATATGTAATGTTTACACAGTAAACACTTATATCCAGGTACATTTCCATCACACTGTGTGTACACATGTGCAATGTTTACATAGTAAGCAATTATATCCAGGTATACAACCATCACACTGTGTGTACACATGTGCAATGTTTACATAGTAAACAATTATATCCAGGTAAATAACCATCACACTGTGTGTACACATGTGCAATGTTTACATAGTAAGCAATTATATCCAGGTATACAACCATCACACTGTGTGTACACATGTGCAATGTTTACATAGTAAACAATTATATCCAGTCACATTACCATCACACTGTGTGAACACATGTGCAATGTTTACATAGTAAGCAATTATATCCAGGTATACAACCATCACACTGTGTGTACACATGTGCAATGTTTACATAGTAAACAATTATATCCAGGTAAATAACCATCACACTGTGTGTACACATGTGCAATGTTTACATAGTAAGCAATTATATCCAGGTATACAACCATCACACTGTGTGTACACATGTGCAATGTTTACATAGTAAACAATTATATCCTGGTATACAACCATCTCACTGTGTGTACACATGTGCAATGTTTACATAGTAAACAATTATATCCAGGAACATTACCATCACACTGTGTGTACACATGTGCAATGTTTACATAGTAAACAATTATATCCAGGAACATTACCATCACACTGTGTGTACACATGTGCAATGTTTACATAGTAAACAATTATATCCAGGTACATTACCATCATAATGTTTGTACAGATGTGCATTTTTTACATAGTAAACAATTATATCCAGGTGTACAACCATCACACTGTGTGTACACATGTGTAATGTTTACATAGTAAACAATTATATCTAAGTGCATTTCCATCACACTGTGTGTACACATGTGCAATGTTTACATAGTAAACAATTATATCCAGGTATACAACCATCACACTGTGTGTACACATGTGTAATGTTTACATAGTAAACACTTATATCCAGGTAAATAACCATCACACTGTGTGAACACATGTGCAATGTTTACATAGTAAACACTTATATCCAGGTACATTACCATCACACTGTGTGTACACATGTGTAATGTTTTCACAGTAAACACTTATATCCAGGAACATTAACATCACACTGTGTGTACACATGTGTAATGTTTACACAGTAAACACTTATATCCAGGTACATAACCATCACACTGTGTGAACACATGTGTAATGTTTATATAATAAACACTTATATCCAGGTAAATAACCATCACACTGTGTGAACACATGTGTAATGTTTACATAGTAAACACTTATATCCAGGAACATTAACATCACACTGTGTGTACACATGTGTAATGTTTACATAGTAAACAATTATATCAAGGTACATAACTATCACACTGTGTGTACACATATGCAATGTTTACATAGTAAGAAATTATATCAAGGTACATAACTATCACACTGTGTGTACACATATGCAATGTTTACATAGTAAGAAATTATATCAAAGTACATAACTATCACACTGTGTGTACACATATGCAATGTTTACATAGTAAGAAATTATATCAAGGTACATAACTATCACACTGTGTGTACACATATGCAATGTTTACATAGTAAGAAATTATATCCAGGTACATAACTATCACACTGTGTGTACACATATGCAATGTTTACATAGTAAGAAATTATATCAAGGTACATAACTATCACACTGTGTGTACACATATGCAATGTTTACATAGTAAGAAATTGTATCAAGGTACATAACTATCACACTGTGTGTACACATATGGAATGTTTACATAGTAAGAAATTATATCAAAGTACATAACTATCACACTGTGTGTACACATATGCAATGTTTACATATTAAGCAATTATATCAAGGTACATTACTATCACACTGTGTGTACACATATGCAATGTTTACACAGTAGACAATTATATCCAGGTACATTACCATCCCACTTTGTGTACACATGTGTAATGTTTACATAGTAAGAAATTATATCAAGGTACATAACTATCACACTGTGTGTACACATGTGCAATTTTTACATAGTAAACAATTATATTCAGGAACATTACCATCATAATGTTTGTACACATCTGCATTTTTTACATAGTAAATAATTATATCCAGGTGCACTACCATCATACTGTGTGTACACATGTGCAATGTTTACATAGTAAACAATTATATTTAAGTGCATTTCCATCACACTGTGTGTACACATGTGCAATGTTTACATAGTAAGCAATTATATCTAAGTGCATTTCCATCACACTGTGTGTACACATAGGTAATGTTTACACAGTAAACACTTATATCCAGGTACATTTCCATCACACTGTGTGTACACATGTGCAATGTTTACATAGTAAGCAATTATATCCAGGTATACAACCATCACACTGTGTGTACACATGTGCAATGTTTACATAGTAAACAATTATATCCAGGTAAATAACCATCACACTGTGTGTACACATGTGCAATGTTTACATAGTAAGCAATTATATCCAGGTATACAACCATCACACTGTGTGTGCACATGTGCAATGTTTACATAGTAAACAATTATATCCAGGTACATTACCATCACACTGTGTGAACACATGTGCAATGTTTACATAGTAAACAATTATATCCAGGTGTACAACCATCACACTGTGTGTACACATGTGTAATGTTTACATAGTAAACAATTATATCTAAGTGCATTTCCATCACACTGTGTGTACACATGTGCAATGTTTACATAGTAAACAATTATATCCAGGTATACAACCATCACACTGTGTGTACACATGTGTAATGTTTACATAGTAAACACTTATATCCAGGTAAATAACCATCACACTGTGTGAACACATGTGCAATGTTTACATAGTAAACACTTATATCCAGGTACATTACCATCACACTGTGTGTACACATGTGTAATGTTTTCACAGTAAACACTTATATCCAGGAACATTAACATCACACTGTGTGTACACATGTGTAATGTTTACACAGTAAACACTTATATCCAGGTACATAACCATCACACTGTGTGAACACATGTGTAATGTTTATATAATAAACACTTATATCCAGGTAAATAACCATCACACTGTGTGAACACATGTGTAATGTTTACATAGTAAACACTTATATCCAGGAACATTAACATCACACTGTGTGTACACATGTGTAATGTTTACATAGTAAACAATTATATCAAGGTACATAACTATCACACTGTGTGTACACATATGCAATGTTTACATAGTAAGAAATTATATCAAGGTACATAACTATCACACTGTGTGTACACATATGCAATGTTTACATAGTAAGAAATTATATCAAGGTACATAACTATCACACTGTGTGTACACATATGCAATGTTTACATAGTAAGAAATTATATCAAGGTACATAACTATCACACTGTGTGTACACATATGCAATGTTTACATAGTAAGAAATTATATCCAGGTTTATATACAACAACAACACAGAAGAAACAGTTAACCTGTTTATTACACTTAAAGCAACATATTTACATTTGGCGTATCAGGGGCTACTCACTTCATGGTTTAACTACCTTATATGTCTGCATTAATTTTTTGTAATTATAATATTTTTACCATGCTAGACTCCGGGGGTTTTAAGAGAAGCAGCTAGACTCTGGAAATGTCTCCAGAGAAGCTCTTATCTACACAGCTCAGAGAAGGTAAGCAGCTAGACTCTGAAAATGTCTCCAGAGAAGCCCTTACAATACGGCCCAGAGAAGAAGTGCAGCTAGACTCTGAAAATGTCTCCAGAGAAGCGACTGGGCTCTGATTGTGAACACCCCTGGAGAAGCAACAAAGAGAGCAGCTCGACTCCTGTGATATAAGAGAAGCCTCATATTTCTTAATATAAACTATGTTGAGATTGGGGGTAAAATTCCCCTAGAATTTAAGGCCAAATTGAATGAATGTGTGATACTAATAAACACATGAGTGAGAGCCCCCAATAGAAAGATAGTAAAAAGTAAAATACAGCATGTGCTGCAACTTGGTTGTCATATAAAATTAGCAGGCAGTGCTGACCCGACATGTGGTATGACTATGAGGACATGTTTCTCTGGGCAGAGCGAATCGTTGATGGGTCAGTGCGAATGTATCGCATGAAGCAGTCAGATGACCATCTACCTAAAGTCTTAATGACATGGTCCTCGACACCGGCTGCGGCGGCTGAAGTAGCAGCACCTATGCGAAAGGAGTGGCCACTAAAAGGTTGCGAGTCGAGACCACAAGCTAACAAGGTTTCATTCAAAAATTTTAAGAAAGTCTGACGCATTAAAGGTTTGATGTAATTAACATTGTCAACAAATAAAGGGGAATCAGATGTTGCACCTCGAGTGGCCCTACACTTTAAGTAAGCTTGCATGGTACTGACTGGAGATAAAGCACTGTTTTCAAATACTTTGACAGTAACTCCTTTTCTGAAAGGGTCGGTTTTGGAAGCTCTCAAATACAGGTTGAAACATGACATGTCTGGATACACAAAAACATCACAAATACGAATAAAATATGTGTCAGATAGAGCTTGGCAAGTAAACTCTGCACAACGCAGAAAACCATAAAACGCTGTCTTGTATATACATGTTAGCATAAGGCTAGTGAAGGCATCAAATAATCCAATCCTACATTCTATGACATCACACAATTTGCACAGTACATCAAATGTAATAGGAAGACGTTTACGTGTGTAATTAACTTGGGATTTTTTGATCCCACGTAAAATGTAATTCAGTCTGAGCGAATTGACCATAGGATCACCTGCTTTGTGACGTATGCAATAAAAGCGGACGCCTGATAAGTACAATTTGATGGTATCGTAACGTAGGCCAAGCTCTTTTTGGCAGTGTGCAACAAACAAGATGAGCAGGTCTTCATCCACAGGGGGAAGCGAGTTCACTGGAAAGGTTAAGCCCATCATGAGCACGAATGTTAAGAAACAGTTCCATGCTGACTTATAAGTAGCTAACGTTCTTGCACTAAGGGCTGCGTTCCATAAACAATCCACTTCGCGATTCAACTCATGAGCAGGGAAGACATCGGCAGACATGGTACTGGCAAGACTTCTGCTTGAGGAGCCAACATCCTGAAACGCGCCATCTGATAACGAGAAAGAGAATCAGCGATTTTATTGTCTACTCCTGGAATGTGCTTAGCATGAATCACAAAGTTGAAAAGAGCAGAATGGTAAGTAAGTGTTCTCATAAGTCTCATTATACTTTTGACCTTAGAGCGCCCTTTGGAAATTATCTCAACGACTGCTAAATTGTCACAATGGAATAAGATTCTTTTCTTATGCCACTGATGCCCCCACAACACACAGGCCATAACAATTGGGTATAGTTCAAATAGGGCCATAGAGGGGTCAGCGTCACCGAGTTCAGGTGGGAACATTCCCTGGAACCATTTAGTCTTGTAAAACCCTCCAAAGGCTTTTGGAGTAGCGTCAGTATACAAGTGTAAGTCTGCTGCTGAGGTAATATGATCATCTAAGAAAAAAGAAACACCATTCCAATTCTTTAAGAAAAGAGACCACATGGCGAGGTCTGAACGACATTCTTCTGTTAATTTCACATGATAATGCAATTCCGGCACAGACGAAGCAAGCGAAATGAGATGGGAAACAAACGATCGCCCTGGCTTAACACACCTACACGCATAGTTCATATGTCCCAACAGACAAAGTAGTTCCCTCTTGGTGCACGATTTCCTATTCACAAAAGTGTCAATGAGGTCTACGATGCGCATTATCTTTTCTCCAGGCAAACTGACCTCCATTTTATGGGAGTCCAAAAACACCCCTAGGTACTCTAGTTTTGTGCATGGCCCTACCGTTTTATGAGCCCCGATTGGAATGCATAAATCACTAAAGACGGACAAAAAGCGAGACATTGTATCATGTGCATTAACATGTGCGGGTTCCACCACGAGAAAATCGTCTAACAAGTGCAAAATGTGATTGATATTGTAATTATTCTCGGCAATCCAACACACGGCTTGTGACAAGCAATCAAAAATCTATGGGCTGGAACGACTTCCAAATACTAGCCTAGTAAAGAAATAATACTTTTGGTTCCAACGAATACCATGGTAAGGCCACAATTCAGGTTTTATTGGTAACAACTTGAATGCATCCGTTATGTCAGTTTTCATGAGCCAAACATCTTCGCCCAAACTTTTCACAATTCGAATCGCATCGTCAATCGTAACATATTTCAATGAACACGTGGCCTTATCGATAAGACTGTTGAGGCTAGGGTTATCAGCGTTCTGATGCGGGGCTGACATGTCGACTATGAGACGCTTTTTCTTAGTATACTTATGTTCGGCTAGCCCGATAGGATTTATCCTGTAACTGTCATAAGGAATGCAGTCGAACGGACCTAACAGATAACCTTTGTCCAGTTCTTTCTTTACCAATTCTGACACGCTGTCTGGGTCTGCAGTAGCTGATCGGAGATTTTTGCATTCGTACGAGCTGTCAGGTAAGTGCAACAAGCCTGTATCAAAACCGTTCTCAAGTCCATTTAACAAATAATCAACAAATTCTTTATCCGGGTGGTACTGGAGTTCTGATTTTATACGAGAAATGTTGATGGGAGTGTTGACTGCCTGATGTATCATTTCCTCCTTGTGGGCGACTGAGCCACCTCTAAAGGGCACTTGGATTGGGGATGATTACCTTTACACAACAAACATGCATGCAAGAAGTAGCATGGGGTCCGTATACACCCAAAACGTCCAATGTTGTAGTTGTTACAGATTTCTTTGCCTTCATGATTAACCCGATTACGACCCTGTGAGTCAACATTATCTGAATTGCGTGCTCGTTGACCTCCTGATGACTTGGGAGTGTTTTTTGGCTGTCTGATATCAACTCCGGCCATAGGACAGAAACCGGTACTATGCAAAGTGCTGTCACATACGTTGCACACAATTGGACGAATGTTTGAAAAGATATTACAAAATAAAGTATCGTCCCGCACGGACCAGTCCACAAGTCTGTTGTTGTATCTGAGTTGAGCCGCTGCCCTCATGGAGAACTGTCTATGATATTCATAGAAACCAGTATTGTATCGCGAACCCATATCGACAACGTCTCTCTCATAGAGATCAAGTTCGACACGCCTGGACGGATGGGCAACACACATGACATGCTTATAGATTCCAAAGGCCAGGATGAATTCACTCAAATTTAACACCCTATTCAGTCTTGGGTCGCTTTTATCTGATTGACAGCTGGGGTCGCTCTGACCACAATAATACGGGATGAGTAAGGCCGCGAGGTTAACATCCCTACCTGCAATAATGCTCTGTCTGAGGGCTGGCGAGACCGTCTCCACTAATGGTAGGGACTCCGCAGCAAATCCAAAATGTGTCCTCCTGACGCTGTAGTGTTCTGTCGTTGCGCTATCATTATGAAAACTCTGGTAAGCGGAAGTCAGATTATACTCCGTGGTAGTCGGGACCACGTTAGGGGTTCTAACAGTGTGGCCGTCCTCGATAGGTCTAGTAACGACTACGTCTGAAGCGATTTGTTGATCACTCCCCGCTGCTGCTGCAGCCCGAATTCCGTTGTCACTTCGGGGCTCAACACGTCTTGCAAGAACTAAACCGCGTTCAGGAGCTTCCTCAAAACGATTTTCCAGGCGTTGATAGCACTCTTGCAGAGTAACTACGCTCTCCGTCAGTGTACTCACAATGTCAATTAAATTTTGCGCGTTATGGCCGCCATCTTGCTGAGGAACGACTGGTGCATCATGGGATCGCGCACCTCTGACGCTTTCCCTAGCATCAGCATCTCTTAAAAGTTTAACTAGCGCCATGCGTCTAGATCCCTTTTTAAATACAATGTTCCTCTTGGAAAGTTCTTGCTGTAAACGGGCTAAAGTCCAGTTCTCAAACAGTTCAGGGTCGTACGGTGTTGGTCGGGAAGACTTACGTTTAGGACCCATTGCGTAACGGAGAAAGGACAAGGAAAGCCAACTCAATAAAATGTGGAAAACGATAGGCCTACAGTACCTGTATTGTCCTCGTCACATAAGCGATGTAAACGTCACATGAAACGATGTCACAAGTAAGTCCATCGGTAAACAAACAGAAAAGGAAAGTTCGTTCTTGATCTCGAAGCCAAACCAATATGGCGCGTAAATGTCGCAAGTTCTGTCAAGACCAATCTGGCGCACAAAACACGTAACTGCTTAGCACATCATCGATGATTTCACATAAACTTCTGAGAAAACGTTCATAAGCTTATAATGCTTCATATCTTCTATGTTTGGACCGTACAGTCGTGCTGATTAATATGTAAAAAACGAAAACCGTGGAATAATACACAAAACAATCCTGATACTCTGCAGCCTCCCTGGATGAAGGGACATCTATACACCAATTAATAGACCCCTATAGGGGACCAAATGCTACACTGTGATTGGTCAAAACCACAACCACCAGCTCATTGTATATCCTCATTAGCATATATAAACACAGTCACTTAAACTGAACCGGGAACAATATAAGTTCAATACATTATTACAAATTAAACGAAAACACAATAATTAAAGCAGAAAAGAGGACTTGCTACAAATATATTTGTTGTATATAAACTATAATTTAATATAAATATCAAATTATCATTACATAACTATCACACTGTGTGTACACATATGCAATGTTTACATAGTAAGAAATTATATCAAGGTACATAACTATCACACTGTGTGTACACATATGCAATGTTTACATAGTAAGAAATTATATCAAGGTACATAACTATCACACTGTGTGTACACATATGCAATGTTTACATAGTAAGAAATTATATCCAGGTACATAACTATCACACTGTGTGTACACATGTGCAATGTTTACATAGTAAGAAATTATATCAAGGTACATAACTATCACACTGTGTGTACACATGTGCAATGTTTACATACTAAGAAATTATATCAAGGTACATAACTATCACACTGTGTGTACACATATGGAATGTTTACATAGTAAGAAATTATATCAAAGTACATAACTATCACACTGTGTGTACACATGTGCAATGTTTACATAGTAAGAAATTATATCCAGGTACATAACTATCACACTGTGTGTACACATGTGCAATGTTTACATAGTAAGAAATTATATCAAGGTACATTACCATCCCACTGTGTGTACACATGTGTAATGTTTACATAGTAAGAAATTATATCAAGGTACATAACTATCACACTGTGTGTACACATGTGCAATTTTTACATAGTAAACAATTATATTCAGGAACATTACCATCATAATGTTTGTACACATCTGCATTTTTTACATAGTAAATAATTATATCCAGGTGCACTACCATCATACTGTGTGTACACATGTGCAATGTTTACATAGTAAACAATTATATTTAAGTCGTTTCCATCACACTGTGTGTACACATGTGCAATGTTTACATAGTAAGCAATTATATCTAAGTGCATTTCCATCACACTGTGTGTACACATATGTAATGTTTACACAGTAAACACTTATATCCAGGTACATTTCCATCACACTGTGTGTACACATGTGCAATGTTTACATAGTAAGCAATTATATCCAGGTATACAACCATCACACTGTGTGTACACATGTGCAATGTTTACATAGTAAACAATTATATCCAGGTAAATAACCATCACACTGTGTGTACACATGTGCAATGTTTACATAGTAAGCAATTATATCCAGGTATACAACCATCACACTGTGTGTACACATGTGCAATGTTTACATAGTAAACAATTATATCCAGGTACATTACCATCACACTTTGTGAACACATGTGCAATGTTTACATAGTAAACAATTATATCCAGGTAAATAACCATCACACTGTGTGAACACATATGTAATGTTTACACAGTAAACACTTATATCCAGGTACATTACCATCACACTGTGTGTACACAATTGCAATGTTTACATAGTAAGCAATTATATCCAGGTATACAACCATCACACTGTGTGTACACATGTGCAATGTTTACATAGTAAACAATTATATCCAGGTAAATAACCATCACACTGTGTGTACACATGTGCAATGTTTACATAGTAAGCAATTATATCCAGGTATACAACCATCACACTGTGTGAACACATGTGCAATGTTTACATAGTAAACAATTATATCCAGGTAAATAACCATCACACTGTGTGAACACATGTGCAATGTTTACATAGTAAACAATTATATCCAGGTACATTACCATCACACTGTGTGTACACATGTGCAATGTTTACATAGTAAACAATTATATCCAGGTACATTACCATCATAATGTTTGTACAGATGTGCATTTTTTACATAGTAAACAATTATATCCAGGTGTACTACCATCACACTGTGTGTACACATGTGCAATGTTTACATAGTAAACAATTATATCTAAGTGCATTTCCATCCCACTGTGTGTACACATATGCAATGTTTACATAGTAAGCAATTATATCCAGGTACATTACCATCATAATGTTTGTACAGATGTGCATTTTTTACATAGTAAACAATTATATCCAGGTGTACTACCATAACACTGTGTGTACACATGTGCAATGTTTACATAGTAAGCAATTATATCTAAGTGCATTTCCATCCCACTGTGTGTACACATATGCAATGTTTACCTAGTAAACAATTATATCCAGGTACATTACCATCACACTGTGTGTACACATGTGCAATGTTTACATAGTAGACACTAATATCCAGGTACATTACCATCACGCTGTGTGTACACATGTGCAATGTTTACATAGTAGACACTAATATCCAGGTACATTACCATCACACAGTGTGTACACATGTGCAATGTTTACATTGTAAACCATTATATTCAGGAACATTACCATCATAATGTTTGTACACATGTGCATTTTTTACATAGTAAATAATTATATCCAGGTGCACTACCATCACACTGTGTGTACACATGTGCAATGTTTACATAGTAAACAATTATATCCAGGTATACAACCATCACACTGTGTGAACACATGTGCAATGTTTACATAGTAAACAATTATATCCAGGTAAATAACCATCACACTGTGTGAACACATGTGCAATGTTTACATAGTAAACAATTATATCCAGGAACATTACCATCACACTGTGTGTACACATGTGCAATGTTTACATAGTAAACAATTATATCCAGGTACATTACCATCATAATGTTTGTACAGATGTGCATTTTTTACATAGTAAACAATTATATCCAGGTGTACTACCATCACACTGTGTGTACACATGTGCAATGTTTACATAGTAAGCAATTATATCTAAGTGCATTTCCATCCCACTGTGTGTACACATATGCAATGTTTACATAGTAAGCAATTATATCCAGGTACATTACCATCATAATGTTTGTACACATGTGCAATGTTTACATAGTAGACACTAATATCCAGGTACATTACCATCACGCTGTGTGTACACATGTGCAATGTTTACATAGTAGACACTAATATCCAGGTACATTACCATCACGCTGTGTGTACACATATGCAATGTTTACATAGTAGACACTAATATCCAGGTACATTACCATCACACTGTGTGTACACATGTGCAATGTTTACATAGTAAACCATTATATTCAGGAACATTACCATCATAATGTTTGTACACATGTGCATTTTTTACATAGTAAATAATTATATCCAGGTGCACTACCATCACACTGTGTGTACACATGTGCAATGTTTACATAGTAAACAATTATATCCAGGTATACAACCATCACACTGTGTGAACACATGTGCAATGTTTACATAGTAAACAATTATATCCAGGAACATTACCATCACACTGTGTGTACACATGTGCATTTTTTACATAGTAAACAATTATATCCAGGTGCACTACCATCACACTGTGTGTACACATGTGCAATGTTTACATAGTAAACAATTATATCCAGGTAAATAACCATCACACTGTGTGAACACATGTGCAATGTTTACATAGTAAACAATTATATCCAGGAACATTACCATCACACTGTGTGTACACATGTGCAATGTTTACATAGTAAACAATTATATCCAGGTACATTACCATCATAATGTTTGTACAGATGTGCATTTTTTACATAGTAAACAATTATATCCAGGTGTACTACCAT
Organism: Mimachlamys varia; assembly: GCA_947623455.1. Taxonomy (NCBI): domain Eukaryota; kingdom Metazoa; phylum Mollusca; class Bivalvia; order Pectinida; family Pectinidae; genus Mimachlamys; species Mimachlamys varia. Next base: position 5,880,090 of record OX392540.1, on the reverse strand, counting down.
CACACTGTGTGTACACATGTGCAATGTTTACATAGTAAGCAATTATATCTAAGTGCATTTCCATCCCACTGTGTGTACACATGTGCAATGTTTACATAGTAAGCAATTATATCCAGGTAAATAACCATCACACTGTGTGTACACATGTGCAATGTTTACATAGTAAGCAATTATATCCAGGTATACAACCATCACACTGTGTGTACACATGTGCAATGTTTACATAGTAAACAATTATATCCAGGTACATTACCATCACACTTTGTGAACACATGTGCAATGTTTACATAGTAAACAATTATATCCAGGTAAATAACCATCACACTGTGTGAACACATATGTAATGTTTACACAGTAAACACTTATATCCAGGTACATTACCATCACACTGTGTGTACACAATTGCAATGTTTACATAGTAAGCAATTATATCCAGGTATACAACCATCACACTGTGTGTACACATGTGCAATGTTTACATAGTAAACAATTATATCCAGGTAAATAACCATCACACTGTGTGTACACATGTGCAATGTTTACATAGTAAGCAATTATATCCAGGTATACAACCATCACACTGTGTGAACACATGTGCAATGTTTACATAGTAAACAATTATATCCAGGTAAATAACCATCACACTGTGTGAACACATGTGCAATGTTTACATAGTAAACAATTATATCCAGGTACATTACCATCACACTGTGTGTACACATGTGCAATGTTTACATAGTAAACAATTATATCCAGGTACATTACCATCATAATGTTTGTACAGATGTGCATTTTTTACATAGTAAACAATTATATCCAGGTGTACTACCATCACACTGTGTGTACACATGTGCAATGTTTACATAGTAAACAATTATATCTAAGTGCATTTCCATCCCACTGTGTGTACACATATGCAATGTTTACATAGTAAGCAATTATATCCAGGTACATTACCATCATAATGTTTGTACAGATGTGCATTTTTTACATAGTAAACAATTATATCCAGGTGTACTACCATAACACTGTGTGTACACATGTGCAATGTTTACATAGTAAGCAATTATATCTAAGTGCATTTCCATCCCACTGTGTGTACACATATGCAATGTTTACCTAGTAAACAATTATATCCAGGTACATTACCATCACACTGTGTGTACACATGTGCAATGTTTACATAGTAGACACTAATATCCAGGTACATTACCATCACGCTGTGTGTACACATGTGCAATGTTTACATAGTAGACACTAATATCCAGGTACATTACCATCACACAGTGTGTACACATGTGCAATGTTTACATTGTAAACCATTATATTCAGGAACATTACCATCATAATGTTTGTACACATGTGCATTTTTTACATAGTAAATAATTATATCCAGGTGCACTACCATCACACTGTGTGTACACATGTGCAATGTTTACATAGTAAACAATTATATCCAGGTATACAACCATCACACTGTGTGAACACATGTGCAATGTTTACATAGTAAACAATTATATCCAGGTAAATAACCATCACACTGTGTGAACACATGTGCAATGTTTACATAGTAAACAATTATATCCAGGAACATTACCATCACACTGTGTGTACACATGTGCAATGTTTACATAGTAAACAATTATATCCAGGTACATTACCATCATAATGTTTGTACAGATGTGCATTTTTTACATAGTAAACAATTATATCCAGGTGTACTACCATCACACTGTGTGTACACATGTGCAATGTTTACATAGTAAGCAATTATATCTAAGTGCATTTCCATCCCACTGTGTGTACACATATGCAATGTTTACATAGTAAGCAATTATATCCAGGTACATTACCATCATAATGTTTGTACACATGTGCAATGTTTACATAGTAGACACTAATATCCAGGTACATTACCATCACGCTGTGTGTACACATGTGCAATGTTTACATAGTAGACACTAATATCCAGGTACATTACCATCACGCTGTGTGTACACATATGCAATGTTTACATAGTAGACACTAATATCCAGGTACATTACCATCACACTGTGTGTACACATGTGCAATGTTTACATAGTAAACCATTATATTCAGGAACATTACCATCATAATGTTTGTACACATGTGCATTTTTTACATAGTAAATAATTATATCCAGGTGCACTACCATCACACTGTGTGTACACATGTGCAATGTTTACATAGTAAACAATTATATCCAGGTATACAACCATCACACTGTGTGAACACATGTGCAATGTTTACATAGTAAACAATTATATCCAGGAACATTACCATCACACTGTGTGTACACATGTGCATTTTTTACATAGTAAACAATTATATCCAGGTGCACTACCATCACACTGTGTGTACACATGTGCAATGTTTACATAGTAAACAATTATATCCAGGTAAATAACCATCACACTGTGTGAACACATGTGCAATGTTTACATAGTAAACAATTATATCCAGGAACATTACCATCACACTGTGTGTACACATGTGCAATGTTTACATAGTAAACAATTATATCCAGGTACATTACCATCATAATGTTTGTACAGATGTGCATTTTTTACATAGTAAACAATTATATCCAGGTGTACTACCATCACACTGTGTGTACACATGTGCAATGTTTACATAGTAAGCAATTATATCTAAGTGCATTTCCATCCCACTGTGTGTACACATGTGCAATGTTTACATAGTAAGCAATTATATCTAAGTGCATTTCCATCACACTGTGTGTACACATATGCAATGTTTACCTAGTAAACAATTATATCCAGGTACATTACCATCACACTGTGTGTACACATGTGCAATGTTTACATAGTAGACACTAATATCCAGGTACATTACCATCACGCTGTGTGTACACATGTGCAATGTTTACATAGTAGACACTAATATCCAGGTACATTACCATCACGCTGTGTGTACACATATGCAATGTTTACATAGTAGACACTAATATCCAGGTACATTACCATCACACTGTGTGTACACATGTGCAATGTTTACATAGTAAACCATTATATTCAGGAACATTACCATCATAATGTTTGTACACATGTGCATTTTTTACATAGTAAATAATTATATCCAGGTGCACTACCATCACGCTGTGTGTACACATGTGCAATGTTTACATAGTAGACACTAATATCCAGGTACATTACCATCACGCTGTGTGTACACATATGCAATGTTTACATAGTAAACAATTATATCCAGGTATACAACCATCACACTGTGTGAACACATGTGCAATGTTTACATAGTAAACAATTATATCCAGGAACATTACCATAAACAATTATATCCAGGTGTACAACCATCACACTGTGTGTACACATGTGTAATGTTTACATAGTAAACAATTATATCTTAGTGCATTTCCATCACACTGTGTGTACACATGTGCATTGTTTACATAGTAAACAATTATATCCAGGTATACAACCATCACACTGTGTGTACACATGTGTAATGTTTACATAGTAAACACTTATATCCAGGTAAATAACCATCACACTGTGTGAACACATGTGCAATGTTTACATAGTAAACACTTATATCCAGGTACATTACCATCACACTGTGTGTACACATGTGTAATGTTTTCACAGTAAACACTTATATCCAGGAACATTAACATCACACTGTGTGTACACATGTGTAATGTTTACACAGTAAACACTTATATCCAGGTACATAACCATCACACTGTGTGTACACATGTGTAATGTTTATATAATAAACACTTATATCCAGGTAAATAACCATCACACTGTGTGTACACATGTGTAATGTTTACATAGTAAACAATTATATCAAGGTACATTAACATCACACTGTGTGTACACATGTGTAATGTTTACATAGTAAACAATTATATCAAGGTACATAACTATCACACTGTGTGTACACATATGCAATGTTTACATAGTAAGAAATTATATCAAGGTACATAACTATCACACTGTGTGTACACATATGCAATGTTTACATAGTAAGAAATTATATCAAGGTACATAACTATCACACTGTGTGTACACATATGCAATGTTTACATAGTAAGAAATTATATCAAGGTACATAACTATCACACTGTGTGTACACATATGCAATGTTTACATAGTAAGAAATTATATCCAGGTACATAACTATCACACTGTGTGTACACATATGCAATGTTTACATAGTAAGAAATTATATCAAGGTACATAACTATCACACTGTGTGTACACATATGCAATGTTTACATAGTAAGAAATTATATCAAGGTACATAACTATCACACTGTGTGTACACATATGCAATGTTTACATAGTAAGAAATTATATCAAGGTACATAACTATCACACTGTGTGTACACATATGCAATGTTTACATAGTAAGAAATTATATCCAGGTACATAACTATCACACTGTGTGTACACATATGCAATACTTACATAGTAAGAAATTATATCAAGGTACATAACTATCACACTGTGTGTACACATATGCAATGTTTACATAGTAAGAAATTATATCAAGGTACATAACTATCACACTGTGTGTACACATATGGAATGTTTACATAGTAAGAAATTATATCAAAGTACATAACTATCACACTGTGTGTACACATATGCAATGTTTACATAGTAAGCAATTATATCAAGGTACATTACTATCACACTGTGTGTACACATATGCAATGTTTACACAGTAGACAATTATATCCAGGTACATTATCATCACACTGTGTGTACACATGTGTAATGTTTACATAGTAAGAAATTATATCAAGGTACATAACTATCACACTGTGTGTACACATGTGCAATTTTTACATAGTAAACAATTATATTCAGGAACATTACCATCATAATGTTTGTACACATCTGCATTTTTTACATAGTAAATAATTATATCCAGGTGCACTACCATCATACTGTGTGTACACATGTGCAATGTTTACATAGTAAACAATTATATTTAAGTGCATTTCCATCACACTGTGTGTACACATGTGCAATGTTTACATAGTAAGCAATTATATCTAAGTGCATTTCCATCACACTGTGTGTACACATATGTAATGTTTACACAGTAAACACTTATATCCAGGTACATTTCCATCACACTGTGTGTACACATGTGCAATGTTTACATAGTAAGCAATTATATCCAGGTATACAACCATCACACTGTGTGTACACATGTGCAATGTTTACATAGTAAACAATTATATCCAGGTACATTACCATCATAATGTTTGTACAGATGTGCATTTTTTACATAGTAAACAATTATATCCAGGTGTACTACCATCACACTGTGTGTACACATGTGCAATGTTTACATAGTAAGCAATTATATCTAAGTGCATTTCCATCCCACTGTGTGTACACATATGCAATGTTTACATAGTAAGCAATTATATCCAGGTACATTACCATCATAATGTTTGTACACATGTGCAATGTTTACATATTAGACACTAATATCCAGGTACATTACCATCACACTGTGTGTACACATGTGCAATGTTTACATAGTAAACAATTATATCCAGGTATACAACCATCACACTGTGTGAACACATGTGCAATGTTTACATAGTAAACAATTATATACAGGTAAATAACCATCACACTGTGTGAACACATGTGCAATGTTTACATAGTAAACAATTATATCCAGGAACATTACCATCACACTGTGTGTACACATGTGCCATGTTTACATAGTAAACAATTATATCCAGGTACATTACCATCATAATGTTTGTACAGATGTGCATTTTTTACATAGTAAACAATTATATCCAGGTGTACTACCATCACACTGTGTGTACACATGTGCAATGTTTACATAGTAAGCAATTATATCTAAGTGCATTTCCATCCCACTGTGTGTACACATATGCAATGTTTACATAGTAAGCAATTATATCCAGGTACATTACCATCATAATGTTTGTACAGATGTGCATTTTTTACATAGTAAACAATTATATCCAGGTGTACTACCATAACACTGTGTGTACACATGTGCAATGTTTACATAGTAAGCAATTATATCTAAGTGCATTTCAATCCCACTGTGTGTACACATATGCAATGTTTACCTAGTAAACAATTATATCCAGGTACATTACCATCACACTGTGTGTACACATGTGCAATGTTTACATAGTAGACACTAATATCCAGGTACATTACCATCACGCTGTGTGTACACATGTGCAATGTTTACATAGTAGACACTAATATCCAGGTACATTACCATCACGCTGTGTGTACACATATGCAATGTTTACATAGTAGACACTAATATCCAGGTACATTACCATCACACTGTGTGTACACATGTGCAATGTTTACATAGTAAACCATTATATTCAGGAACATTACCATCATAATGTTTGTACACATGTGCATTTTTTACATAGTAAATAATTATATCCAGGTGCACTACCATCACACTGTGTGTACACATGTGCAATGTTTACATAGTAAACAATTATATCCAGGTATACAACCATCACACTGTGTGAACACATGTGCAATGTTTACATAGTAAACAATTATATCCAGGAACATTACCATCACACTGTGTGTACACGTGTGCATTTTTTACATAGTAAACAATTATATCCAGGAACATTACCATCACACTGTGTGTACACATGTGCAATGTTTACATAGTAAACAATTATATCCAGGTAAATAACCATCACAATGTTTGTACACATGTGTAATGTTTACATAGTAAACAATTATATCCAGGAACATTACCATCACACTGTGTGTACACATGTGCATTTTTTACATAGTAAACAATTATATCCAGGTGCACTACCATCACACTGTGTGAACACATGTGCAATGTTTACATAGTAAACAATTATATCCAGGAACATTACCATCACACTGTGTGTACACATGTGCAATGTTTACATAGTAAACAATTATATCCAGGTACATTACCATCATAATGTTTGTACAGATGTGCATTTTTTACATAGTAAACAATTATATCCAGGTGTACTACCATCACACTGTGTGTACACATGTGCAATGTTTACATAGTAAGCAATTATATCTAAGTGCATTTCCATCCCACTGTGTGTACACATATGCAATGTTTACATAGTAAGTAATTATATCCAGGTACATTACCATCATAATGTTTGTGCAGATGTGCATTTTTTACATAGTAAACAATTATATCCAGGTGTACTACCATAACACTGTGTGTACACATGTGCAATGTTTACATAGTAAGAAATTATATCAAGGTACATAACTATCACACTGTGTGTACACATATGCAATGTTTACATAGTAAGAAATTATATCAAGGTACATAACTATCACACTGTGTGTACACATATGCAATGTTTACATAGTAAGAAATTATATCAAGGTACATAACTATCACACTGTGTGTACACATATGCAATGTTTACATAGTAAGAAATTATATCCAGGTACATAACTATCACACTGTGTGTACACATATGCAATGTTTACATAGTAAGAAATTATATCAAGGTACATAACTATCACACTGTGTGTACACATATGCAATGTTTACATAGTAAGAAATTATATCAAGGTACATAACTATCACACTGTGTGTACACATATGGAATGTTTACATAGTAAGAAATTATATCAAAGTACATAACTATCACACTGTGTGTACACATATGCAATGTTTACATAGTAAGCAATTATATCAAGGTACATTACTATCACACTGTGTGTACACATATGCAATGTTTACACAGTAGACAATTATATCCAGGTACATTACCATCACACTGTGTGTACACATGTGTAATGTTTACATAGTAAGAAATTATATCAAGGTACATAACTATCACACTGTGTGTACACATGTGCAATTTTTACATAGTAAACAATTATATTCAGGAACATTACCATCATAATGTTTGTACACATCTGCATTTTTTACATAGTAAATAATTATATCCAGGTGCACTACCATCATACTGTGTGTACACATGTGCAATGTTTACATAGTAAACAATTATATTTAAGTGCATTTCCATCACACTGTGTGTACACATGTGCAATGTTTACATAGTAAGCAATTATATCTAAGTGCATTTCCATCACACTGTGTGTACACATATGTAATGTTTACACAGTAAACACTTATATCCAGGTACATTTCCATCACACTGTGTGTACACATGTGCAATGTTTACATAGTAAGCAATTATATCCAGGTATACAACCATCACACTGTGTGTACACATGTGCAATGTTTACATAGTAAACAATTATATCCAGGTAAATAACAATCACACTGTGTGTACACATGTGCAATGTTTACATAGTAAGCAATTATATCCAGGTATACAACCATCACACTGTGTGTACACATGTGCAATGTTTACATAGTAAGCAATTATATCCAGGTATACAACCATCACACTGTGTGTACACATGTGCAATGTTTACATAATAAACAATTATATCCAGGTGCATTACCATCACACTGTGTGTACACAATTGCAATGTTTACATAGTAAGCAATTATATCCAGGTATACAACCATCACACTGTGTGTACACATGTGCAATGTTTACATAGTAAACAATTATATCCAGGTAAATAACCATCACACTGTGTGTACACATGTGCAATGTTTACATAGTAAACAATTATATCCAGGTATACAACCATCACACTGTGTGTACACATGTGCAATGTTTACATAGTAAACAATTATATCCAGGTAAATAACCATCACACTGTGTGAACACATGTGCAATGTTTACATAGTAAACAATTATATCCAGGTACATTACCATCACACTGTGTGTACACATGTGCAATGTTTACATAGTAAGCAATTATATCTAAGTGCATTTCCATCCCACTGTGTGTACACATATGCAATGTTTACATAGTAAGCAATTATATCCAGGTACATTACCATCATAATGTTTGTACAGATGTGCATTTTTTACATAGTAAACAATTATATCCAGTTGTACTACCATAACACTGTGTGTACACATGTGCAATGTTTACATAGTAAGCAATTATATCTAAGTGCATTTCCATCCCACTGTGTGTACACATATGCAATGTTTACCTAGTAAACAATTATATCCAGGTACATTACCATCACACTGTGTGTACACATGTGCAATGTTTACATAGTAGACACTAATATCCAGGTACATTACCATCACGCTGTGTGTACACATGTGCAATGTTTACATAGTAGACACGAATATCCAGGTACATTACCATCACGCTGTGTGTACACATATGCAATGTTTACATAGTAGACACTAATATCCAGGTACATTACCATCACACTGTGTGTACACATGTGCAATGTTTACATAGTAAACCATTATATTCAGGAACATTACCATCATAATGTTTGTACACATGTGCATTTTTTACATAGTAAATAATTATATCCAGGTGCACTACCATCACACTGTGTGTACACATGTGCAATGTTTACATAGTAAACAATTATATCCAGGTATAAAACCATCACACTATGTGAACACATGTGCAATGTTTACATAGTAAACAATTATATCCAGGAACATTACCATCACACTGTGTGTACACATGTGCAATGTTTACATAGTAAACAATTATATCCAGGTACATTACCATCATAATGTTTGTACAGATGTGCATTTTTTACATAGTAAACAATTATATCCAGGTGTACAACCATCACACTGTGTGTACACATGTGTTATGTTTACATAGTAAACAATTATATCTAAGTGCATTTCCATCACACTGTGTGTACACATGTGCAATGTTTACATAGTAAACAATTATATCCAGGTATACAACCATCACACTGTGTGTACACATGTGTAATGTTTACATAGTAAACACTTATATCCAGATAAATAACCATCACACTGTGTGAACACATGTGCAATGTTTACATAGTAAACACTTATATCCAGGTACATTACCATCACACTGTGTGTACACATGTGTAATGTTTTCACAGTAAACACTTATATCCAGGAACATTAACATCACACTGTGTGTACACATGTGTAATGTTTACACAGTAAACACTTATATCCAGGTACATAACCATCACACTGTGTGTACACATGTGTAATGTTTATATAATAAACACTTATATCCAGGTAAATAACCATCACACTGTGTGAACACATGTGTAATGTTTACATAGTAAACACTTATATCCAGGAACATTAACATCACACTGTGTGTACACATGTGTAATGTTTACACAGTAAACACTTATATCCAGGTACATAACTATCACACTGTGTGTACACATATGCAATGTTTACATAGTAAGAAATTATATCAAGGTACATAACTATCACACTGTGTGTACACATATGCAATGTTTACATAGTAAGAAATTATATCAAGGTACATAACTATCACACTGTGTGTACACATATGCAATGTTTACATAGTAAGAAATTATATCAAGGTACATAACTATCACACTGTGTGTACACATATGCAATGTTTACATAGTAAGAAATTATATCCAGGTACATAACTATCACACTGTGTGTACACATATGCAATGTTTACATAGTAAGAAATTATATCAAGGTACATAACTATCACACTGTGTGTACACATATGCAATGTTTACATAGTAAGCAATTATATCAAGGTACATTACTATCACACTGTGTGTACACATATGCAATGTTTACACAGTAGACAATTATATCCAGGTACATTACCATCACACTGTGTGTACACATGTGTAATGTTTACATAGTAAGAAATTATATCCAGGTACATAACTATCACACTGTGTGTACACATATGGAATGTTTACATAGTAAGAAATTATATCAAAGTACATAACTATCACACTGTGTGTACACATATGCAATGTTTACATAGTAAGCAATTATATCAAGGTACATTACTATCACACTGTGTGTACACATATGCAATGTTTACACAGTAGACAATTATATCCAGGTACATTACCATCACACTGTGTGTACACATGTGTAATGTTTACATAGTAAGAAATTATATCAAGGTACATAACTATCACACTGTGTGTACACATGTGCAATTTTTACATAGTAAACAATTATATTCAGGAACATTACCATCATAATGTTTGTACACATCTGCATTTTTTACATAGTTAATAATTATATCCAGGTGCACTACCATCATACTGTGTGTACACATGTGCAATGTTTACATAGTAAACAATTATATTTAAGTGCATTTCCATCACACTGTGTGTACACATGTGCAATGTTTACATAGTAAGCAATTATATCTAAGTGCATTTCCATCACACTGTGTGTACACATATGTAATGTTTACACAGTAAACACTTATATCCAGGAACATTTCCATCACACTGTGTGTACACATGTGCAATGTTTACATAGTAAGCAATTATATCCAGGTATACAACCATCACACTGTGTGTACACATGTGCAATGTTTACATAGTAAACAATTATATCCAGGTAAATAACCATCACACTGTGTGTACACATGTGCAATGTTTACATAGTAAGCAATTATATCCAGGTATACAACCATCACACTGTGTGTACACATGTGCAATGTTTACATAGTAAGCAATTATATCCAGGTATACAACCATCACACTGTGTGTACACCTGTGCAATGTTTACATAGTAAACAATTATATTTAAGTGCATTTCCATCACACTGTGTGTACACATGTGCAATGTTTACATAGTAAACAATTATATCTAAGTGCATTTCCATCACACTGTGTGTACACATATGTAATGTTTACACAGTAAACACTTATATCCAGGTACATTTCCATCACACTGTGTGTACACATGTGCAATGTTTACATAGTAAGCAATTATATCCAGGTATACAACCATCACACTGTGTGTACACATATGTAATGTTTACACAGTAAACACTTATATCCAGGTGCATTACTATCACACTGTGTGTACACAATTGCAATGTTTACATAGTAAGCAATCATATCCAGGTATACAACCATCACACTGTGTGTACACATGTGCAATGTTTACATAGTAAACAATTATATCCAGGTAAATAACCATCACACTGTGTGTACACATGTGCAATGTTTACATAGTAAACAATTAAATCCAGGTATACAACCATCACACTGTGTGTACACATGTGCAATGTTTACATAGTAAACAATTATATCCAGGTAAATAACCATCACACTGTGTGAACACATGTGCAATGTTTACATAGTAAACAATTATATCCAGGTACATTACCATCACACTGTGTGTACACATGTGCAATGTTTACATAGTAAACAATTATATTCAGGAACATTACCATCATAATGTTTGTACAGATGTGCATTTTTTACATAGTAAACAATTATATCCAGGTGTACTACCATAACACTGTGTGTACACATGTGCAATGTTTACATAGTAAGCAATTATATCTAAGTGCATTTCCATCCCACTGTGTGTACACATATGCAATGTTTACCTAGTAAACAATTATATCCAGGTACATTACCATCACACTGTGTGTACACATGTGCAATGTTTACATAGTAGACACTAATATCCAGGTACATTACCATCACACTGTGTGTACACATGTGCAATGTTAACATAGTAGACACTAATATCCAGGTACATTACCATCACGCTGTGTGTACACATGTGCAATGTTTACATAGTAGACACGAATATCCAGGTACATTACCATCACGCTGTGTGTACACATATGCAATGTTTACATAGTAGACACTAATATCCAGGTACATTACCATCACACTGTGTGTACACATGTGCAATGTTTACATAGTAAACCATTATATTCAGGAACATTACCATCATAATGTTTGTACACATGTGCATTTTTTACATAGTAAATAATTATATCCAGGCGCACTACCATCACACTGTGTGTACACATGTGCAATGTTTACATAGTAAACAATTATATCCAGGTATACAACCATCACACTGTGTGAACACATGTGCAATGTTTACATAGTAAACAATTATATCCAGGTAAATAACCATCACACTGTGTGAACACATGTGCAATGTTTACATAGTAAACAATTATATCCAGGAACATTACCATCACACTGTGTGTACACATGTGCAATGTTTACATTGTAAACAATTATATCCAGGTACATTACCATCATAATGTTTGTACAGATGTGCATTTTTTACATAGTAAACAATTATATCCAGGTGTACAACCATCACACTGTGTGTACACATGTGTAATGTTTACATAGTAAACAATTATATCTAAGTGCATTTCCATCACACTGTGTGTACACATGTGCAATGTTTACATAGTAAACAATTATATCCAGGTATACAACCATCACACTGTGTGTACACATGTGTAATGTTTACATAGTAAACACTTATATCCAGGTAAATAACCATCACACTGTGTGAACACATGTGCAATGTTTACATAGTAAACACTTATATCCAGGTACATTACCATCACACTGTGTGTACACATGTGTAATGTTTTCACAGTAAACACTTATATCCAGGAACATTAACATCACACTGTGTGAACACATGTGTAATGTTTACACAGTAAACACTTATATCCAGGTACATAACCATCACACTGTGTGTACACATGTGTAATGTTTATATAATAAACACTTATATCCAGGTAAATAACCATCACACTGTGTGAACACATGTGTAATGTTTACATAGTAAACACTTATATCCAGGAACATTAACATCACACTGTGTGTACACATGTGTAATGTTTACATAGTAAACAATTATATCAAGGTACATAACTATCACACTGTGTGTACACATATGCAATGTTTACATAGTAAGAAATTATATCAAGGTACATAACTATCACACTGTGTGTACACATATGCAATGTTTACATAGTAAGAAATTATATCAAGGTACATAACTATAACACTGTGTGTACACATATGCAATGTTTACATAGTAAGAAATTATATCAAGGTACATAACTATCACACTGTGTGTACACATATGCAATGTTTACATAGTAAGAAATTATATCAAGGTACATAACTATCACACTGTGTGTACACATATGCAATGTTTACATAGTAAGAAATTATATCCAGGTACATAACTATCACACTGTGTGTACACATATGCAATGTTTACATAGTAAGAAATTATATCAAGGTACATAACTATCACACTGTGTGTACACATATGGAATATTTACATAGTAAGAAATTATATCAAGGTACATAACTATCACACTGTGTGTACACATATGCAATGTTTACATAGTAAATAATTATATCCAGGTGCACTACCATCACACTGTGTGTACACATGTGTAATGTTTACATAGTAAACAATTATATCCAGGTAAATAACCATCACACTGTGTGTACACATGTGCAATTTTTACATAGTAAACAATTATATTCAGGAACATTACCATCATAATGTTTGTACACATCTGCATTTTTTACATAGTAAATAATTATATCCAGGTGCACTACCATCACACTGTGTGTACACATGTGCAATGTTTACATAGTAAACAATTATATTTAAGTGCATTTCCATCACACTGTGTGTACACATGTGCAATGTTTACATAGTAAACAATTATATCTAAGTGCATTTCCATCACACTGTGTGTACACATGTGCAATGTTTACATAGTAAACACTTATATCCAGGTACATTACCATCACACTGTGTGTACACAATTGCAATGTTTACATAGTAAGCAATTATATCCAGGTAAATAACCATCACACTGTGTGTACACATATGCAATGTTTACATAGTAAGCAATTATATCCAGGTATACAACCATCACACTGTGTGTACACATGTGCAATGTTTACATAGTAAACAATTATATCCAGGTAAATAACCATCACACTGTGCGAACACATGTGCAATGTTTACATAGTAAACAATTATATCCAGGTACATTACCATCACACTGTGTGTACACATGTGCAATGTTTACATAGTAAACAATTATATTCAGGAACATTACCATCATAATGTTTGTACAGATGTGTTTTTTTTACATAGTAAACAATTATATCCAGGTGTACTACCATCACACTGTGTGTACACATGTGCAATGTTTACATAGTAAACCATTATATTCAGGAACATTACCATCATAATGTTTGTACACATGTGCATTTTTTACATAGTAAATAATTATATCCAGGTGCACTACCATCACACTGTGTGTACACATGTGCAATGTTTACATAGTAAACAATTATATCCAGGTATACAACCATCACACTGTGTGAACACATGTGCAATGTTTACATAGTAAACAATTATATCCAGGTAAATAACCATCACACTGTGTGAACACATGTGCAATGTTTACATAGTAAACAATTATATCCAGGAACATTACCATCACACTGTGTGTACACATGTGCAATGTTTACATAGTAAACAATTATATCCAGGTACATTACCATCATAATGTTTGTACAGATGTGCATTTTTTACATAGTAAACAATTATATCCAGGTGTACAACCATCACACTGTGTGTACACATGTGTAATGTTTACATAGTAAACAATTATATCTAAGTGCATTTCCATCACACTGTGTGTACACATGTGCAATGTTTACATAGTAAACAATTATATCCAGGTATACAACCATCACACTGTGTGTACACATGTGTAATGTTTACATAGTAAACACTTATATCCAGGTAAATAACCATCACACTGTGTGAACACATGTGCAATGTTTACATAGTAAACACTTATATCCAGGTACATTACCATCACACTGTGTGTACACATGTGTAATGTTTTCACAGTAAACACTTATATCCAGGAACATTAACATCACACTGTGTGTACACATGTGTAATGTTTACACAGTAAACACTTATATCCAGGTACATAACCATCACACTGTGTGTACACATGTGTAATGTTTATATAATAAACACTTATATCCAGGTAAATAACCATCACACTGTGTGAACACATGTGTAATGTTTACATAGTAAACACTTATATCCAGGAACATTAACATCACACTGTGTGTACACATGTGTAATGTTTACATAGTAAACAATTATATCAAGGTACATAACTATCACACTGTGTGTACACATATGCAATGTTTACATAGTAAGAAATTATATCAAGGTACATAACTATCACACTGTGTGTACACATATGCAATGTTTACATAGTAAGAAATTATATCAAGGTACATAACTATCACACTGTGTGTACACATATGCAATGTTTACATAGTAAGAAATTATATCAAGGTACATAACTATCACACTGTGTGTACACATATGCAATGTTTACATAGTAAGAAATTATATCCAGGTACATAACTATCACACTGTGTGTACACATATGCAATGTTTACATAGTAAGAAATTATATCAAGGTACATAACTATCACACTGTGTGTACACATATGGAATATTTACATAGTAAGAAATTATATCAAGGTACATAACTATCACACTGTGTGTACACATATGCAATGTTTACATAGTAAATAATTATATCCAGGTGCACTACCATCACACTGTGTGTACACATGTGTAATGTTTACATAGAAAACAATTATATCCAGGTAAATAACCATCACACTGTGTGTACACATGTGCAATTTTTACATAGTAAACAATTATATTCAGGAACATTACCATCATAATGTTTGTACACATCTGCATTTTTTACATAGTAAATAATTATATCCAGGTGCACTACCATCACACTGTGTGTACACATGTGCAATGTTTACATAGTAAACAATTATATTTAAGTGCATTTCCATCACACTGTGTGTACACATGTGCAATCTTTACATAGTAAGTAATTATATCTAAGTGCATTTCCATCACACTGTGTGTACACATATGTAATGTTTACACAGTAAACACTTATATCCAGGTACATTACCATCACACTGTGTTTACACATGTGCAATGTTTACATAGTAAACAATTATATCTAAGTGCATTTCCATCACACTGTGTGTACACATGTGCAATGTTTACATAGTAAACACTTATATCCAGGTACATTACTATCACACTGTGTGTACACAATTGCAATGTTTACATAGTAAGCAATTATATCCAGGTAAATAACCATCACACTGTGTGTACACATGTGCATTTTTACATAGTAAGCAATTATATCCAGGTATACAACCATCACACTGTGTGTACACATGTGCAATGTTTACATAGTAAACAATTATATCCAGGTAAATAACCATCACACTGTGCGAACACATGTGCAATGTTTACATAGTAAACAATTATATCCAGGTACATTACCATCACACTGTGTGTACACATGTGCAATGTTTACATAGTAAACAGTTATATTCAGGAACATTACCATCACACTGTGTGTACACATGTGCAATGTTTACATTGTAAGCAATTATATCTAAGTGCATTACCATCACACTGTGTGTACACATGTGCAGTGTTTACATAGTAGACACTAATATCCAGGTACATTACCATCACGCTGTGTGTACACATGTGCAATGTTTACATAGTAGACACTAATATCCAGGTACATTACCATCACGCTGTGTGTACACACATGTAATGTTTACATAGTAAACAATTATATCCAGGTACATTACCATCACACTGTGTGTACACATATGCAATGTTTACATAGTAAGAAATTATATCCAGGTACATTACCATCACACTGTGTGTACACATATGCAATGTTTACACAGTAAACAATTATATCCAGGAACATTACCATCACACTGTGTGTACACATGTGTAATGTTTACATAGTAAACACTTATATCCAGGTGCATTACCATCACACTGTGTGTACACATGTGCAATGTTTACATAGTAAGCAATTATATCCAGGTATACAACCATCACACTGTGTGTACACATGTGTAATGTTTACATAGTAAACAATTATATTCAGGTATATTACCATCACACTGTGTGTACAAATATGTAATGTTTACATAATAAACACTTATATCCAGGTACATTACCATCACACTGTGTGTACACATGTGCAATGTTTACATAGTAAACAATTATATCCAGGAACATTACCATCACAATGTTTGTACACATGTGCATTTTTTACATAGTAAACAATTATATCCAGGCGCACTACCATCACACTGTGTGTACACATGTGCAATGTTTACATAGTAAGCAATTATATCCAGGTACATTACCATCACACTGTGTGTACACATGTGCAATGTTTACATAGTAAACAATTATATTTAAGTGCATTTCCATCACACTGTGTGAACACATGTGCAATGTTTACATAGTAGACAATTATATCCAGGTACATTACCATCACACTGTGTGTACACATGTGTAATGTTTACATAGTAAGAAATTATATCAAGGTACATAACTATCACACTGTGTGTACACATATGCAATGTTTACATAGTAAACAATTATATCCAGGTACATTACCATCACACTGTGTGTACACATGTGCAATGTTTACATAGTAAACAATTATATCCAGGTATACAACTATCACACTGTGTGTACACATATGCAATGTTTACATAGTAAGAAATTATATCCAGGTACATAACTATCACACTGTGTGTACACATATGCAATGTTTACATAGTAAGAAATTATATCAAGGTACATAACTATCACACTGTGTGTACACATATGGAATATTTACATAGTAAGAAATTATATCAAGGTACATAACTATCACACTGTGTGTACACATATGCAATGTTTACATAGTAAATAATTATATCCAGGTGCACTACCATCACACTGTGTGTACACATGTGTAATGTTTACATAGTAAACAATTATATCCAGGTAAATAACCATCACACTGTGTGTACACATGTGCAATTTTTACATAGTAAACAATTATATTCAGGAACATTACCATCATAATGTTTGTACACATCTGCATTTTTTACATAGTAAATAATTATATCCAGGTGCACTACCATCACACTGTGTGTACACATGTGCAATGTTTACATAGTAAACAATTATATTTAAGTGCATTTCCATCACACTGTGTGTACACATGTGCAATCTTTACATAGTAAGTAATTATATCTAAGTGCATTTCCATCACACTGTGTGTACACATATGTAATGTTTACACAGTAAACACTTATATCCAGGTACATTACCATCACACTGTGTGTACACATGTGCAATGTTTACATAGTAAACAATTATATCTAAGTGCATTTCCATCACACTGTGTGTACACATGTGCAATGTTTACATAGTAAACACTTATATCCAGGTACATTACCATCACACTGTGTGTACACAATTGCAATGTTTACATAGTAAGCAATTATATCCAGGTAAATAACCATCACACTGTGTGTACACATGTGCATTTTTACATAGTAAGCAATTATATCCAGGTATACAACCATCACACTGTGTGTACACATGTGCAATGTTTACATAGTAAACAATTATATCCAGGTAAATAACCATCACACTGTGCGAACACATGTGCAATGTTTACATAGTAAACAATTATATCAAGGTACATTACCATCACACTGTGTGTACACATGTGCAATGTTTACATAGTAAACAGTTATATTCAGGAACATTACCATCACACTGTGTGTACACATGTGCAATGTTTACATTGTAAGCAATTATATCTAAGTGCATTACCATCACACTGTGTGTACACATGTGCAGTGTTTACATAGTAGACACTAATATCCAGGTACATTACCATCACGCTGTGTGTACACATGTACAATGTTTACATAGTAGACACTAATATCCAGGTACATTACCATCACGCTGTGTGTACACACGTGTAATGTTTACATAGTAAACACTTATATCCAGGTACATAACTATCACACTGTGTGTACACATATGCAATGTTTACATAGTAAGAAATTATATCCAGGTACATTACCATCACACTGTGTGTACACATATGCAATGTTTACACAGTAAACAATTATATCCAGGAACATTACCATCACACTGTGTGTACACATGTGCAATGTTTACATAGTAAGCAATTATATCCAGGTATACAACCATCACACTGTGTGTACACATGTGTAATGTTTACATAGTAAACAATTATATCCAGGTATATTACCATCACACTGTGTGTACAAATATGTAATGTTTACATAATAAACACTTATATCCAGGTACATTACCATCACACTGTGTGTACACATGTGCAATGTTTACATAGTAAACAATTATATCCAGGAACATTACCATCACAATGTTTGTACACATGTGCATTTTTTACATAGTAAACAATTATATCCAGGCGCACTACCATCACACTGTGTGTACACATGTGCAATGTTTACATAGTAAACAATTATATTTAAGTGCATTTCCATCACACTGTGTGTACACATGTGCAATGTTTACATAGTAGACAATTATATCCAGGTACATTACCATCACACTGTGTGTACACATGTGTAATGTTTACATAGTAAGAAATTATATCAAGGTACATAACTATCACACTGTGTGTACACATATGCAATGTTTACATAGTAAACAATTATATCCAGGTACATTACCATCACACTGTGTGTACACATGTGCAATGTTTACATAGTAAACAATTATATCCAGGTATACAACCATCACACTGTGTGAACACATGTGCAATGTTTACATAGTAAACAATTATATCCAGGAACATTACCATCACACTGTGTGTACACATGTGCAATGTTTACATAGTAAACAATTATATCCAGGTACATTACCATCATAATGTTTGTACAGATGTGCATTTTTTACATAGTAAACAATTATATCCAGGTATACAACCATCACACTGTGTGAACACATGTGCAATGTTTACATAGTAAACAATTATATCCAGGAACATTACCATCACACTGTGTGTACACATGTGCAATGTTTACATAGTAAACAATTATATCCAGGTACATTACCATCATAATGTTTGTACAGATGTGCATTTTTTACATAGTAAACAATTATATCCAGGTGTACAACCATCACACTGTGTGTACACATGTGTAATGTTTACATAGTAAACAATTATATCCAGGTATATTACCATCACACTGTGTGTACACATGTGCAATGTTTACATAGTAAGCAATTATATCCAGGAACATAACCATCACACTGTGTGTACACATGTGCAATGTTTACATAGTAAACAATTATATCCAGGTACATTACCATCATAATGTTTGTACAGATGTGCATTTTTTACATAGTAAACAATTATATCCAGGTATACAACCATCACACTGTGTGAACACACGTGCAATGTTTACATAGTAAACAATTATATCCAGGAACATTACCATCACACTGTGTGTACACATGTGCAATGTTTACATAGTAAACAATTATATCCAGGTACATTACCATCATAATGTTTGTACAGATGTGCATTTTTACATAGTAAACAATTATATCCAGGTGTACAACCATCACACTGTGTGTACACATGTGTAATGTTTACATAGTAAACAATTATATCCAGGTATATTACCATCACACTGTGTGTACACATGTGCAATGTTTACATAGTAAACAATTATATCCAGGTACATTACCATCACACTGTGTGTACACATGTGCAATGTTTACATAGTAGACACTAATATCCAGGTACATTACCATCACGCTGTGTGTACACATGTGCAATGTTTACATAGTAGACACTTATATCCAGGTACATTACCATCACGCTGTGTGTACACATGTGCAATGTTTACATAGTAGACACTAATATCCAGGTACATTACCAGCACGCTGTGTGTACACATGTGCAATGTTTACATAGTAAACACTTATATCCAGGTGCATTACCATCACACTGTGTGTACACATGTGTAATGTTTACATAGTAAACAATTATATCCAGGTATATTACCATCACACTGTGTGTACAAATATGTAATGTTTACATAGTAAACACTTATATCCAGGTACATTACCATCATAATGTTTGTACACATGCGCAATGTTTACATAGTAAACACTTATATCCAGGTAACTAACCATCATACTCTTTTTACACCTGTGTAATATTTACAAAGTAAACACTTATATCCAGGTAAATTACCATCACGCTGTGTGTACACACGTGTAATGTTTACATAGTAAACACTTATATCCAGGTATATTACCATCACACTGTGTGTACAAATATGTAATATTTACACAGTAAACACTTATATCCAGGTACATTACCATCACACTGTGTGTGAACAATTGCAATGTTTACATAGTAAGCAATTATATCCAGGTAAATAACCATCACACTGTGTGTACACATGTGCAAATTTACATAGTAAACAATTATATCCAGGTACATTACCATCGCACTGTGTGTACACATGTGCAATGTTTACATGATAATTTAATTGTTATTAAATTATAGTTTGTATACAACTATAGTGTCTTCTCTCTTGTAACTTTGCTTGTTTGTATATATATTTTGATTTGCAATCGTAGTACTGATAGGAAATACATGTTTGTTTAATCTGTTATTGTCATATATATGGGTTTGTTTATAGTGTAGCTTATATGCTAATTAGTCTAAGGGATGCAAATTATATCCAATCAGAAGGCACCCTGATGAGGGATCCCGTGCTGCGGGGTGTGAATCCCCTCAGTTTTGTTTTGAGGTGTTGATATTGTCAGTGACTTGCTTTTGCTTTCCCACCAACCTCCCCGTCAGCACCCCTCTTGCATTTCTCGTTATCTTTAGTATTTTAGTATCATTTTATACATGTACCTGTATGTTAATTCTAACTTTTTGTAACCTTTATATGCATCGTAGCCATATTGCCATCTTCTTGTTACAAAGTGGGTCTTGTCAAGTACTAGTCCTATTTGTAATTGTTTGTTTACAAGTTTTGATGTAATATATATTCAGTATGTTATGTTGGGCTACTCACTCTGTATTTAGAATTTAAAGAATTAGCTAATGTCTAATATTATCGTTTCCTTATGGCATTTAATTCGTGGGGAATTTTACCCCCAATCTCATAATAATAGAATACTCTTGTAGATATATGTGTCAGCTTCTCTCATATCGGTGAGGGCCTAGCCAGACATATTCAGCTTTTCTCAAATCGTTGAGGGCCTAGCTAATACCAGATTATTGTCTCTTGTCAATAGAATATCCTTAAGTCATCACGTATGTTGCAAAGCTTCTCTCGATACACTGAGGGTCTAGCCAGACATACTCAGCTTCTCTCATATCTTTGAGGGCCTAGCTGATGCTTGAGCATATTCTAACATATACAATATATCCCGGCTTCCATATCTCACCGGGACACTTTCGGCTTGTAACCAATTAAATTTGTTCAGTAAAGTATCATAGAGTGCGTAGCCCCTAATACTCCAAATTATCTTGCTTTGCATTTTTTGCATAGTGATAAATAAACTATGGAACTCTTTACCATGCGTTAGTTGTATATAAAATAGTAAACTCTTATATCCAGGTACATAACCATCACACTGTGTGTACACATGTGCAATGTTTACATAGTAGACACTTAATTATATCCAGGTACATTAACATCACACTGTGTGTACACATGTGTCATGTTTACACAGTAAACACTTATATTCAGGTACATTACCATAACACTGTATGTACACATGCGAATGTTTACATAGTAAGCAATCATATCCAGGTAAATAACCATCACATTGTGTGTACACCTGTGTAATGTTTACATAGTAAACACTTATATCCAGGTATATAACCATCACACATTGTGTACACATGTTATTGTTAAGATAATAAGTAATTATATCCAAGCAAACAACCTCACACTGTGTGTACAAATGTGTAATGTTTACACAGTATCACTTATATCCAGGTACATTACCATCCCACTGTGTGTGAACAATTGCAATGTTTACATAGTAAGCAATTATATCGAGGTAAATAACCATCACACTGTGTGTAGACATGTTCAATGTTTGCAAAGTAAACACTTATATCCAGATACATTTCTGTCAGCCTGTGTGTACACATGTGTAATGTTTATATAGTGAGGAATTTTATGCAGGTAAATAACCATCATACTTTTTGTACAAATGTGTAAGGTTAACATAGTAAACAATTTTATCCAGGTAAATAACGATCATACTTTGTGAAAACCTGTGTCATGTTTACACAGTAAACAATTATATCCAGGTGCATTACCATCACACTGTGTGTACACATGTTTAATGTAAACAATTATAACCAGGTTTATTACTATAACACTGTATGTACACATGTTCTATGTATGTGTTCAAATGTGCGATGTTTACATAGTAAACACTTATATCCAGGTACATTACCATCACACTGTGTGTACACATGTGCAATGTTTACACTGTAGACACTTATATCCAGGTACATAACTATAACACTGTATGTACACATGTTCTATGTTTGAATAGTAAACAATTATATCCAGGTACATTACCATCACACTGTGTGTACACATGTGCTATTTTTACACAGTAAATATTTATATCCAGGTACATTACTATAGCACTGTGTGTACACATGTTCTATGTTTGAATAGTAAACAATTATATCCAGGTGCATTACCATCACACTGTGTGTACCCTTATGCAATTTTAAAACAGTAAATAATTATATCCAGGTATATTACCATCATCGTGTGTGTAAACATGTGTAATGTTTACATAGTAAGCAATTATATCAAGGTACATTATCATTACACTGTGCCTTCACATGTTTAATGCAACTAATTGTATCCAGGTACAAGTATTCAACCATCAGACTGTTTGTACACATGTGCAACGAATTGAAATTATACAGAACTAGTTAAATTTTACTTCTAAATTCATTAATAAAAGGGTTCCCACCTTTTGGCCCCTAGCGTTACTGAAGAGTCCTAGGAGGACGAAAAAGGTTATGATGCGGTTTAATTCATTTCATCGGCATATCGTATATATTACTAGCATAGGTGTGTGTTAAGTCATCATACACTTAATAATGTATTGCTTTTCAGTCGTGTCACGAATCTTGTTTTCCTTACCGAAAAGGAATCGTCATAGAATAGAAGATGTTAATTTATTTATTGAATCATCATGAAAAATTTGCTAATTTGACAGAGAAAAGCAATCGTTGTTTAATGGACTATGGGTATGTTTGTCAATAATGTGTAGGATTTGGCATTCCATGGTAACGTTTAATGCTTTATGGATGCACGATCTATTACCGTAAAGGAAGTTTCTGTAGGAAGCGTGTGGTCATTATAACGCAGTTGATCATTTAGATTGGAAGTTCGCTCACTTATCGATCAGGACAGATGAGGACAATCATAATGAGTTAGATTATGTATACACCTCCACCTTGCCGGCGGTCTTTACATATAAACGCCAGGAAAGTCTCATCGACACGGTGTCTTATTAGTTCATTTATTTAAAATACACGTATTTGGAAAACACCTTCAAAATTTCGACTTCGTGTTTGAATAAAAACACATCACTTGCATTTCTTAAAATAACTTCAAATTGTGTAGCTGTCCGTTTTGTTGATTGTACTTACGTAATAATGCCAGTTTAGTAGGAGAGCAACAGTTGTAAGTATTACAGGGGAAATCACTCGCACACGTACACCTTCCGAATACAGGTGTGACAAGGGAGATCACTGCGAAACGCACACCGAACGATCACAGGTCATCAAAACTTGATTAATTTAAGATTCTAGTGACATTCCAGCTGAAACATTTAAATAAGAATGTACAGTTTATTAAAACAACCCTTAATATGTGTACATACTTTTTAAAGTTTGTTAATCATACCGAATTCTACTTGATGCAAAGCAAACCTATGCAAATTACTTTTCATGAAGGTTTTTCATCTCAACCATTTCCTTAAAACAAGGTATCGTATAGGGTGGATGGTGGGCTAGGAAAAGACACAGAACGAATATTTTTAAATGTTACTATGTCCAAATTTCACCTCATATGTAAATCACACAAATTTAAACATTTTTTGGGGCAATACTTGTGTATTAAATGTGTAGTATATTCCACGGGAAGTTTGGAAGGAAAAAAAGGTCTGAGTGTGTAGTTATGCAGTAACAAAGGACTCCACCGAGCAATGTTCACACGTGAAAAGCTTGGTCATAGAAGGAGAGACAGGATTCGCTTCCTTTACAAAGATATAGATTTCTTCAAATGCACATTTATTGATATTTAAACAATAATCCTTTGGTTTATTAAAACATCACGAGAAATAATTGCACACATCGGAAACTTGATATTTTTCTCAACGCAAAGCAAACAAAGTGTGTATAAGACAACAAATGTCCTCAGTTTTATCATATCTGATGCGGTGGCCAAGTGGGCTAAGTGGGTGGTTTGCCGTGTAACTGTATTGAACGTCGGAGGTTCGATACCTGTTCGATTAATTTTTAGCGCTAAAACTACGAGTAGTTTTGCGTCTATTGCTGCCACTATTCTGTGACCTTTGACCCATGTCATTTTTTCCCCTCCCGCTCCGGAAAATCTTGAATTGCTACCAATCGCACGATATCTGAACTATTTGAAAGCCTAAACCTAACAGGAAATGATGTTCCCATGGTATTGTTAATAAGTATGATGACTTTAATAATCTATATGCTATTTGTAACAAAGAAATCAATTTTTCACTCCCACGGCTCATTTAAATATTACGTCTCTGCCCCTGGTTGACCTCTCGCGTGGTTGGCCTCTCGCGTGTATACATGCATTCGTGTTATAGGCCTATACCTCTCTGTGCTTTACACTCGTATACGGATCGTGGAATGTACTGGCATGGTGTAGTTTGTTATGTTAAACTTTGATTATATAATCGCGCCATAGCCAACGACCCTGATTTGGATTCCAATGTAATATTACCTTGTACATGTGCTTAAACCAAAATACTTGACCAATTTGGCAGTCGGAAATATTAATTCGTTATTACAGTGTAAATCCGCCCTCTGGATATGATAATGTTATTTACGAGTTACTTCCCCTGATCGTCACTATAACGTTGTGATATATACAATGTATATACCACGGACTTGGATAATCTAAGTCCTTGGTATATACTGAATGAACAAACTTGATAGATTTTCTTACTTAATATTGTAATGAGTATACAATTTTAATGAGACATTATCAGAACCTGCAGAATGTACGTGTACATATGAATTGGCAAAACATTTGATTTATTGAAAATAACAGCAAAAGCTCGTGGTTTTATAATTACGTTCTCTGTGCTTCACCTATCACTATACACTGAAGGTTCAAATTTTTGTTTTAATGAAACTTGATCAAAACCTGTATAGTGTATATAGCAATTGACAAAATATAAATTATTAAGTAGAAATAACACTTATTTATTTTTCTGGTATGCAAAAACTTTTATCGTGTAAATTCCCGTAATTCTGTGCGGCCCTATATACATAGGTCACGGCCAACATACATGTAATTTTCATTGCTTTGTATATGAACTTGATAATTGATAATTATGTCCCCCAAACGAAGTGGGGGGACATATTGTTTTTGCTCGGTTTCTTCTTATTATTATTATTATCATTATTATTATTATTCTTATTATTATTATTATTATTATTATTATTACAAGCTTTACCGAACATAATCTTACAGTGTACTGGAATGATGAACATATCAGCTGAAGGTAGCTAAACTAAACACTAATGCAAAAAACGCTGTTCGGCATTACTTCAAACACTGGGAGTGGAATGATGGGATAGCATGTTATCTTTGTGTCCGGCTATCTCATCAGTTGAGAAAACATAACATTTAATACAATGTTACCAATTTTAACCCTCTAGATATGTTTCAAACACTTTTCGAATATTCCAGAATTTACAAATTTTCATTTCAGTTCAATCAGCTATTAGTATCGCCTTTAAAACACTTGCACAAAACAGTTTCGAAGTTTGTGTGTAGTAACATAAGTAGAAATCTGGGTGAATAAGTTTGAAAGACAAGTTCATGAGTTGGCATTAAAATGAGGCAACAGAATCGCAGAGCCACTGGACTCTTTTTGTTCCTCACATTGCCTGCATTCTGAACCCGATATATGCAATATATGTATGTCGATTTTGATTTACCTTGACCAAAAAACTTTGAAACTTGAACTTGTCCAAGACATGTTAATCCTCGTGTGAAGTTGGTGAAAATCTATGAAGAAACAAAGCCGCTACAGTGATGACAATTATTGTCTAAAAAAGCAACAGTGATCTTGACCCGACAACACTGAAACTTAAACTTTCAACTTGTCAAAGAATTTTTAACTCTGTATGTATAAGATTGTGTGGTTTAATGGAAATCCATTAGTAAAGAAAAACCATACGAGTGCTGACAATTCTTTTCTAGCCACAGTGAACTTGACCTTGACCTGATAACCCTAAAACTCGAACTCATCAATGATATTTTGATTTTGTATTAGTATGTGTAGTTTGATGAAATCCATGAAGATATGAAGCCACTAGAGTGCTGACAATGAATTTCTAAAAATAGCAACTGTGACCTTGACCTTACAACCCTTAAGATATTTTGATTTTGTGCTAGTACTGTAAAAGTGAAATACTTCGTGGTTTGGAAATTTTCGCTTATATCGCTGCCTATATATTTTCCCAGATGTACATTGTATCCACACGCGAAATTATTTGATACCATTCAAATTCTACAGTGGATAGTATATGTCACATTGCTAAACAGAAGACTGACAGCATAACCTTCCAACACTGCTAACAGTTTGGAGGCTGACTAAGCGAAAAAGAGCACCACGAGCAGAGGCATGATACGCCTGTTGTACCATATCGGAACTATAATGGTATGTAAACACAAAAAAGTTTCTACATGATGCCCCAAATTGCATCATATACAAGTTCCAAGGGGCCATAACTCTAGTAAATATTGTCAAATCAAACTGTCTTCCAGGAAAACACAACTTCATGTCATGATGATAAAACCTAGCGAATTTGAAAGATATCAATTGGAAACTGTAGGAGAAGATCTCCAGACAAATAATAGTTTACGACAGAAAGGCATTGTCTACATGATGCCTTTATTTAACTATGAAATGCTGTTACGCGAAAAGTTGAAATAACTCAACAAAACCTGTTATATATGTTGAATGTTAAAACTTTTCGAAGGTCCATACCTTTAGAGGAATTGAAAGAAACACAAAAAAGTTCTGACGTTTTCTACATAATGGCCGAAATTTTGTCCAAAAGGGACATAACCCTAGTGAATATTGTCGAATCAAACTGTAAATCAGGAAAACACAACTTAATGTCATGGTGGTCAAGCCTATCAAGTTTTAAAAATCGGTTGAAAACTGTAAGAGGAGATCTCCGGACAAATAAAAGTTTACAACGAACGGACAACACCATTCCATAATACGTCCCGTCATTTTTGACAGGTGTATAAAAATTCCACACTCAAGTTTGATGGAAATTCATGAAAGAAAGAAAGAAGTGCTGACAAACTTCAGTGGGCAGACAGATGGCTGGGAAAAGTATTTGTATTTCTACACAACCCCCCCCCCCCCCTCCCCCATCCCTCCTATATATTTGTACCGATGGGTTTACCTAGTCCTTGTGGTGGCCGAGTGGTTAAGGTGTTCCAACATTCTACCACTAGCCCTCCAACTCTGAGAACTTGCGAGTTCAAAACCAACGTGAGGCAGTTGCAAGGTACTGACCGTAGTTCGGTGGTTTTTACTCGGGGTACTCAGGCTTTCCTTCGCTTCCAAAACCTCCTTTAATGACCTGGCGATTGATAGGACTTAAAACAAAATAAACCAAGCCTCATAACTAGAAATGACTGTGAGACATAAATGCCCCCTTCCCCCATATGACATTAGTTCTACATACTTAGATACTACACATGTGAAGTTTGATGACAATAGGATCAGTAGTTATTTAAATAAGCTGGTTACATTACCATGGAAGGGGACAGACATGGATACAATATATGCCCCCCCCCCTTCCAATTTCATGATGGGGGCATAAAAATCATGTAAACATTGTTTTTGTCAGAAATATGTCAATGTTTCCCCTGATTTATGAGTCTTAGGCAGATGATTAAAAGAAAATCCCCTTCAAAGGAGAAGCTGGGTGTTTCAAGCAAAACAATTATTATCAATGGGTTTTTTTTCAAAAGATTTGCACATATATACATTTAACATTTAGGTGTCCTCTATAGCATATTATCATATTGTGACCCGTTTCTTTGTATACAAGGGAGGTAATTCACTCTAATTATCTCCCTTTCCACACAAAATGCAATATTCACAAAGAAAACATTGAATTATCAGTCGTAAAGTATTTATTTTTTCAGAATCTGCAAATAATACAAGAAGACTTCCTTTCATATAAAAATGATTAATTTTAGTTTAACCTTAACCTTGAAATATGGCACAGACCTACGTTATAACATTTTCAAATATAATATGCAGTTATATAGGGTATTCATTTACTCAAAATTATGTAATATTTGCACTGAAACTTAATATATGAACAATAACAGCAGAAATGCTTTTCATTGGAGTATGAAAGCAAAATCTCTTCTGACGTAACTCCTGGTCTATTAATGACATTATTGCATTAACATTGTCCAATGAGAGTCTTTTAAGCTTGCTTTGCTTCGGATATCATGGAGAATATCCCTGGATCAAGTTTATCTGAATTGCATATTGTTTCCCTTTATTGAGATGCATTTTTGTTTTTTTAGAAAATGTAGACTTCATAGCACTGGTGTTATTCCTAATCCAGTCCCTGTGTACCTATGTGATTTAGTTACACTTCCAGGAGAAAGCAAGGCATTTTCATTCACCTAAGAAAAAAAATATTGTCAACATACAGTTTCCAAATTTTCACATATATACATATCCAAAATAGACAATAGACAGCTATACGAATACTTAGCAAATGTATATTGACCCAAGATACATTATTGTATGTTTGTAGAACACTAAACTTAAATCTTCATATAGATCTTGACCCTTACCTAAAGTGAAGTAATGACCTTGACATTTCTCTTGACAAAGTGTTTATCTTGTAAAATTAAGACAAATTTTATCAGAAAATTACAAATGAAAGGCTCAGGATCAGTCAGTATAAAAATGAATACAAATCATTCAACAAATTTAAGATATATACAGTACATTTTACAGAGACAACTTTTTGAGATATTGCACTAAACTGAGGGTATTTATGAAGGCAACACTTACTTACCTTGTTCAGCCTTTTGTGTCCTTCATTCTCTTGCATCCCAGCAGAAGATACTCTTGTTTCCAAAGACTTGGTCCAATCATAAAACCTGTAGAAAGTCATAATGTTATATATAGAGTTGCAAATAATTTATGAATTTCCATTTTCTCCTTTTTCATACAAAACAAAATATGAAAAAATATGTGGTATTGATCAAGAGTAGGCAAAATTATCAAATACCCTTACCCTACCACTTGACATTGACTAATTAAACTGGCTGCTGTGTAATAAGAATTCCTGTCTTATATATAACCAAGTTCTAACAACTTATACCTTACCTTTAAACAAACCGACAATTGTTTAAACAACAGACTAATAGTTTTGGTTCCAGTGCCTTTGGGTTTAGACAGCTGGTTTAACTGTATATAGTTGAATTAAAATAAAATGTTTTTCACACAGTCTCATGGTAATAAGAGTAAACTTAGAGTGAATGGACTGGTACAAGTCAGTTTTATAGATACGCAAAATGATCTATATACAATTTTGACTAACTCTACAAACTTGTCCAATTAACATTGCATTAATGTTTTGAAACAGTCTCGGACCTTTCCAGATGATACTGGCACATACACAATGTACTACATCTTCTTGTTCTCAAGTCAAAGTCCACAATCTTTCCATTGTTGACACCAATAAGACCTGAAATTTTAACAATATAAGTTATCTCCCTTTATTTTGTTAACTCCAGGACTCCAACAACTAAAACTACCCCTTATCAGTCACAGGGACATGTTACAATAAAAATGTATTTATAAAATCATAAGGAGTATTCATAAACAGTCTCCCCGCCATTTTATACTTGTAAACATTTTATGCATATCTGCAATAAAATTCAACTTTAAGAAAATAAATGTATTGAAGCAAATAATTGAATATCTCGCATATTATTTTTAGACTTAAACTTTTATTGTAACTCAACCCTCTGCTTGCAAAATATATTGCAGATCAGATATATATAGTTAGAACACTTCAGACTTAAAACTGCAGACCTGAGTTGGGTCAGACTAAGCTTGTTCTAATATACAAAACAAAATGTTTATATATTCATTAAATAGAACAGCATCTGTGTAGCATGGTATTTTGAATCATGGTGAAATGACCCCGGGGTCAAAATACTATTATGGTAAAATGCCCCCCCCCCCTTTACAACTGTCACTATAATATGCTTTTCCATATATAATTTCACATGTTTTTGTTAGAACTATGTTGTATCAATAAAAACAGTACCATGGCCATGGTAAAATGACCCCCCCCCCCTCCCATTTCAGCAAAATTGATTTTTTTTAGTAAATCTTTTATAAGTTTACTTCATTCATTATATTCTTTAAATCACAATTCATTAAAATTGGTTTTGGATAGGTGATTTTTATGTGAGTCATGTAGGGATGGGGGGTTCAATTTACCATGGTGAAGTGAAACCTTATACATTATTTTGGCAAGTGACTTTTTCCATTAAATCTTCATCAGTTTACTTAACTTTATTTGTATATACATTACTATACATTATCAAACAGCAATAATGTTTATACCTTTAATATGTTCAAAAAACAAAATGCGGGGGGGGGGGGGGGTCGTTTTACCATGGCCATGGTAAAGTGACCCCCCTCTTACAACTGTCACTATAATATGCTTTTCCATATATAATTTCATATATTTTTATTAGAACTATGTTGTATCAATAAAAACAGTGCAAACTTGGATGGGAAAGTTAACAAAAGAGCAAAATATAGGTGAATGTTTGAGGATTGGGGGGGGGGGATGGTCACTGTACCATGGCTATGGTGAAGTAAAGCCTTTTTTAAAGAGTTATTTGGTAAGTGATTTTTTTTTTTTATTTAATCTGTTTCAGTTACCTTCAATTTATAATACAATACCTTATTTAACAGCAAAATTGGTTGGGAGGGGGGGATGTCAATTTACCATGGCCATGGTAAAATGCCATCCCCCCCCCTTGTCAACAAAATTGATTTTTTTAGTAAATCTTTTTTAAGTTCCAGCCTAGGCAGACAAAGCCAAGACATGGAATCATATTCAGACTCTATATTCAAGGAATACATGAGTAATTTGCATACAAATTGTTGTCAATTCAATGAACAGTGATGTGTTGGAGCAGTTACAAAATATTCTTGATAACATGATTATATAGATTACTTTGGGACTTGATCGACTGTTCCTTTGATTATTACTTAATTTAGGCCTAATATTTGCGAGTTTAACATGCTCCAACATCGATCTTGCCGTGCATTAATTTTCATAATCTACAAAACACAATTGAAATATGGCAGTATAATGCGCGGTAAAAGGGTGGGCTATGAGAAATTTCTGACTCGTGTATTTATAAGTTTTATAAATTTATCGTGTATTTGGTGTCACATGACCCTTTAAAGGAACGGTAATTAATACTAATTATAAGTCTGCATTTTGCGTTATAGGCTGGTCTTTAACATCCATGCATCGGGACAACATGTACATTACAGAGATTGGGCCTGCTAGACACAACTTGTTAAATAACTAGGCCTATATAGATTCTAACCTAAAGGACATATATCATTTTTAAAAAAATGCAAAGTCATCATGTAGAGTGATCATGATCATGGTTAAAATAAAATCATCCCAAACTCATTCAATCATTTCAATGCTATTGGTTCAATAAGAAAAACTTATTAACATTAACAAATAATGCTGGACCTAAAAATATTTTGACCACAATTACACAAATTGATTATGTAACAGTTAGGCTTATTCAATTTCCAGTCGATTAAAAAAAATATGCAAGTCATTTGCAAAGACAGCGAAATGTCGGGTCAAATGAATTAAATGCATTGTTATTTTCCGTTGTTTGAATATATAGGGTTAAATAGTTCCTCTTATATGGACCATGACAACTACATGTATGCAGTTTGTTCATTTGTGTATTTAAACTGGGAACCATTGGAAGATTTAATTTCAATTTGTCACAGGAAAAATTGTACATCCTCATATCATTATTATAAAGGAAGAACATGATTGAAAATAAGGGATGAGTAACTGCTGTTGAAATGAAGATTCGTGTCAGAATATGCTCTATTCCAAACCTGATTAAATTTAAATTTAATGTACTCTCATAAGATTTTTTATTAGTTAGGCTAATATACCATACATATCATAGGGACCTGAGAATTAGTTTCAGTCAGTTTTGGACCTTAACTAACTGTTTTAAGTAATTTTACACTTTTGGGAGGTTTTCGATCTATTTTCGATAAAAATGCTCCCTCAGTCTTAAATGGTTGTAAATGCTAAGGGGTTGAAAGATTTCGATGTCGAAAAAGTGACGCTACCTACATTTCTTACATCGAAAATCACATTTTTTAGTTGAGGTATGGAAAAACGCTTGATACCATAGGAAAGATGGATATTTTTTTTATTTTAGAAACCGCCTAAATGTACACAAATGTAACCCCACCCAGAAGTGTAAAATTAGACTGAACATCTAGTTTAGGTCCAAAACTAGTTTAAATTAGCTGTAACAAATTTTCAGGTCCCTGTGGTACATGTACATGTACGCCTATAGCTGCGCTCTCCATCACGCATAATCCGTTTACATATTAATTAAGTATTGTTATATTATTAGTTTGTTACCTACCTACATGTAGCTATAGACAGCTGATAGATACACTGTACACTGTTGAATCGGTGTCAAAACTTTAGTTTGAAGTTCTTTTTCCTGTGGGGTCTAAGCTGCTGACACACACTGCTCGGACATGTTATGTACGTAATGGTAACTTGCATTGCCATACCGTAAATTATCTCGCCAACAAAACCTCGGATTTACATTTTGCAGTTGGTTTTCCCGAAAAGTACTGTCAACTCAAAGCAACCACTTCGTCCGTCAAACCATGGTCTTGGTCTTCTTTGATGGGTTTCGTGTTTCTTTTTGTTGATCCGATGCATCTCTTCCGATCTTTTTAATAGTCTCTTTAATTTGTTGGCTAGTCTTCCTTTGAGCCTGATATGCGACCCTGGTTTCGTCTGGCAGCCATATTTGTTTACTGTACCGCTGATACCTGATCATATCATGTGCTTCCGGTTCTATTTTTATACGAGCAATCACGTGATTTTCCGAAATACGTCACCATTACTTGTTCCCGCGTTCAGTGCCGATTCGCAAAAAAAGGATATGAAATGTTTTTTCAATATTGAAAACGATAATAAAAATATAACTGAAGCATCAGTATGTTAGACAATAAATCCTGATATGAATAAAATAGGTCGTTGTTGAATAGTCCAAACAATGAAGGTTTTAAAAAATGTAGAAAATGTTTGATTTCGTATCATGTTGAGATTCCTATAATTAGTCGAATGGCGGCAGCGAAATTGAGCAGAAATGGGCCAAATTTAGCGGAAAATGCTGTTTTAAGGTACTTTCTTGTTATTTAGCACAACCGAGACCTTGATTTTCCTTCTTAGAATAACATTTGCCTTCAGAAAATTTATTTCATTTGGAAATTCGTCCAAACACGAGCTAATTATTATTATTATGTAAGATTATGTTTTAATTATTCTTGTTTCTTCCACTTTCTTCCGCCGCGGAGGTTTCCGACCGTTTTCTCAAAAACTACTGGACGGATCTTCACGAAACTTCACACACATACTCATTAGGGGCGGGGTGTGTGAAAACGGGTTGTTTTTTCGCGACCGGAAGTCCAAGATGGCCGCCAGAGCTAATTTCCGGTTTTCAAAATTCAGTCTCCGATTTCAGTAAAAATTGGTACATGGGTGTTTTAAGGGATGCTGAATAACATGGTAACATTTTCGTAAAGTTTGGTTGCCACCGAAACGAAAATGGAGGCCTCTGATTGGTCGAAATTTATATATTGTCCGATTTCAATGAAATTTAATATATATGTGTAGTATTACACCAACAACATTGTCGTAACCTCCGTTTCGTGATTCGTCAACATGGCCGCTATTTCCTGGCTTCTGATTGGTCGAAATTTATATATTGTCCGATTTCAATGAAATTTAATATATTTGTGTAGTATTACACCAACAACATTGTCGTAACCTCCGTTTCGTGATTCGTCAACATGGCCGCTATTTCCTGGCTTCTGATTGGTCGAAATTTATATATTGTCCGATTTCAATGAAATTTTATATATAACTGTAGTAGGTCACCACGGACATTGTCGTAACCTCCGTTTCGTGATTCGTCAACATGGCCGCTATTTCCTGGCTTCTGATTGGTCGAAATTTATATATTGTCCGATTTCAATGAAATTTTATATATAACTGTAGTAGGACACCACGGACATTGTCGTAACCTCCGTTTCCTAATTCGTCAACATGACCGCTGATATATGGGGTGTCAGCTATATTTCCATTGTGAGTTCATTGGGCTCATCAGTTCCGACCAAAGGGGTAGTTTGGGGGACATCTGTAATGGTACCCCATTACAATTAGCACTTGTTAGGCCTAGAGATTTAAGTGAATATGACATATTTGCATACCATTATTTTTCTCTGGCTTGGTAAAGATATCGTAATAGGACTTATATAGGCTTTAAGACTGTTGTCCAATCCTTTTGATTTCGAAGCATCTTGTAAATAAAATTTAGGGAAGTTTTTCCTCAAGCTCGAAGCTAGAAGACGACCTAAATCCTATGTACACTTAAAACCTGCCACTCATTTATCATACTTTTAGGTTGCTATGATATGTCTACGTCATAATGCAAACTTTTATTACCTAACAATAACATCTATTTTATTATTGAAACAAACTAGTACATTTGTTAATGTATATGTCTCTGCCAATGCTCCCGTAATTAATCGTCATCTTGCATTTCCATCTGGATCTCGGGTATGATTTTTTGCCTTTGTTTTATTTTGTATCTAACACACTAATACCGTTTATTTCAGTGCATATATCATAACGAAATATTATGATAAAAGTGCTTTATTTGAACTTTAATTTAATTCCTTATTTGGTGTATTTTAAACTACAAAGTTCCGAACTTTCATTTCATTTATTCCATCTGACAATGCTAATATGGAACTATTTTATGTAAATTGTATCATAATTCTCCATAACTCGTGTTAATTTAGATAAGGTCTATTTACAAAAGTTTCCTTTGAAGTAGTTATAAGTAATTCGTTTGAATCATTGTTGTCAGATTAATTCATGTATCAACTATATGTCCATCGTATACCATATACCTTTTAACTTTTGCGTAACATGATTAACTGGTCTTACCAGGTCGGACTCGGACAAAGGACAGCGAGGTAGAATTATCTCACCTGGTCGGGTACGGCTTGGGTCTGAAAGGCCAACTGCTTAAATGACAGATGTCACTCACTTAATTGTATGTTCTCTTTTGCTATTGTAACAATATACTTATTGGAATTATTATGCTTGTAAGAGCAGTTAGGACCTAGGCCTCGGACTATACGGGTGTGATTTTGGATGCTCCAGAAATCGCCTACCGACCTAGAGAAAGTTACCTTAATAAATCTTT
This sequence comes from Mimachlamys varia, assembly GCA_947623455.1. NCBI lineage: Eukaryota > Metazoa > Mollusca > Bivalvia > Pectinida > Pectinidae > Mimachlamys > Mimachlamys varia. The sequence goes on along the minus strand of OX392540.1, from coordinate 5,842,242 downwards.
ATTTGGACCACATTTCGATCTCCAGAACTTTTACTTTCTTCACTGACAACAACACCCCGCAAACGCCTTGTTATAATTGGTGGAGTTATCCGGAGTAATTTGCCTCATTGATTTGTGTAAGTCAAGTTACGGACAAGATCCCGAATCCTCACAGCCAAGCGAGATTTCCTCACATCTTCAACCATCACGACAACACATCAAAGATTCGTGGATCATATTCATCATGTTTGAACAGAGAGTTGCCCATTCATCTCATGAGACTCCTCAACGTTTCTGGAATAATACCGGAACTGGACGAAACAGCTGGGTATTGCATAGTAATAGACATTGTACACGATGCGGCTTAACCTTTCACAATGGCCATCTCAGAACGTGCCCTGCAATGTCAGCACAGTGTTTCAAGTGTGGAAAAAATTGACACTTTTCTAGACTCTGTTTCGTAAAGGACAACCGAAGACGAAACTTCCGTCAACCATTGATGTCACCGAGCACCCCCTTACCCAATACTAGAAGAATCGACAACGGCACATACGCCCAGATTCCTTACGGCACCAACGCCAGAGTTCCTATCCATTCCTCATACACAACCCTTTCAGTGCCATCGACAACACCGAAACAGAGTGAAAAGAGAAAGTCGAAATCCCGCGCCAAAAGGAGGAGAGACAAAGTAAGAATTACACTATTCAAAGAGAGAAAACATCTTCAAGATATTCTACCGTTTTCATCTATTCCAGACAGTGAAATACCAAAACTGTGTGTTCCCGCTACAACAGACGGAAATTTAATCGTAAAACTTAAACAGCAAGTTTCAGACTTGTCAACCCAGTGTAAACAATTACAAAGTGACTTCAATCTGATACAATCTGAATCCAAAGACTGTGAAACATGCCTCATAACAACAGAACAAGAAACGCTGTTCAGAACAGAAAATGTAACTTTGAAAGCGAAACTAGTAGAATGCAACAAACTGCTGGACGAAGCTAATGAACTCAAGAACACTATCCTACAAGAATTCATCAAACAAAAAGGTGAACTTGGAAATTTGAGTCACAAATTTGAAGAACTCTGTGCACAAAGTAAGTTAATGCTTGACCTAAATGACAAACTAAAAGCTGAAAATTGTGAACTAAAACAACAGTTAAATCCGGTACCACACACACCATCCTTTGTAAATCAACGGAACTACGGCAGAGGATATCATAACCGAAATTACGGACGTGGTTTTTATCGTTAAACAAAGCCGCGGGACGCGACTTTACCGGAACCGGAGGGAAGTTATCATAACGAAATATTATGATAAAAGTGCTTTATTTGAACTTTAATTTAATTCCTTATTTGGTGTATTTTAAACTACAAAGTTCCGAACTTTCATTTCATTTATTCCATCTGACAATGCTAATATGGAACTATTTTATGTAAATTGTATCATAATTCTCCATAACTCGTGTTAATTTAGATAAGGTCTATTTACAGAAGTTTCCTTTGAAGTAGTTATAAGTAATTCGTTTGAATCATTGTTGTCAGATTAATTCATGTATCAACTATATGTCCATCGTATACCATATACCTTTTAACTTTTGCGTAACATGATTAACTGGTCTTACCAGGTCGGACTCGGACAAAGGACAGCGAGGTAGAATTATCTCACCTGGTCGGGTACGGCTTGGGTCTGAAAGGCCAACTGCTTAAATGACAGATGTCACTCACTTAATTGTATGTTCTCTTTTGCTATTGTAACAATATACTTATTGGAATTATTATGCTTGTAAGAGCAGTTAGGACCTAGGCTTCGGACTATACGGGTGTGATTTTGGATGCTCCAGAAATCGCCTACCGACCTAGAGAAAGTTACCTAAATAAATCTTTATTTGGACCATATTTCGATCTCCAGAACTTTTACTTTCTTCACTTCGACAACACCACGAAAACGCCTTGTTATACATATATTAAAATAAACACATTCGCTTCCCTGTAAATGGATCAATATTCATTTGTAATGAAAATTGATATTTCAGTTAAATTGTTAAAGGCCCAATTAATAAACGTAACTATGGGCAAAACTTGAAGAGAAAATCAAGCCTAATAACTTATTATATTTATAGATTTAATTAAGATTAACTTAAACACACAATATTCAAGATGAATCCTTATGCGGTTACCGGTACAGCAGCAGTTGAAACTCTGTATTTGTAAACACGCGTCCATTTTGAACTGTCTTCTAACTTCGTCTTGTTGTTGAAATGAGCCACACCTGAATTATTTTCAATTCTTTGGAATTTTCTGTCAAGAATTATTTGTAAGATACCGCTAAGGTTTACTTCGTTTTAGACATATTTTTGCATAGTAATCAACTTGGCTTTTTTATCAACTAGATTGTACATGTAGCTTGAAATACAACTCGTCAATCTAAACAACTTGTGTGTTATTGAGTTTACTCTAAATACTTACTTAATCCTTATTCTGAAACTTTCTGATATCGAAACTTAGTAACCTACAACAAAAACAATGCAATAGCTGTCGAAATATACATACTATTGTTTGAAGTTTTAGCGTTTCAGTACTTTCAGTACTTTGATTTTTATTATTATTAAAAGAAATCCATTTTCCTACTTTTTAAATACATATTCGGTAATCTTTCAATTTCGCGTCAAAAATTTAACTCAGACAAATAAGACAAAATATAGACATTCTCGTTTTAATACATTAAAACATGGGTCATTAATCACAAAACAATCAGGTTTCATCATGTACATTCTGTTGCCGGAAAAGGCAACACACTTTCAGATACAAAATATTAAAAGGTGCAGCACATGTGTGTGTTGCGTCAGCATGCATGATAGGGGGTGTTAGACTCTGCTGTTGGATGTTTCAGTCCCTGAGGTTTGCTGGAGCCTCCATAGCCACAGTTATCTCATTTGAGTAGTGACACGCTACATAATATACACATTTTCGTAGTACACGAAATGAAATTATACAGAACTAGTTAAATTTTACTTCTAAATTCATTAATAAAGGGGGTTTAACGCACCTAACCCTTCTGCTTTTACATTAGTTTAGAAATTTTGGATTTCCACCTTTTGGCCCCTAGCGTTACTGAAGAGTCCTAGGAGGACGAAACAGGTGTATGATGCAGTTTAATTCATTTTATCGGCATATCGTATATATTACTAAATTTTAAAGGTGCATCATAGGTGTGTGTTTAGTCATCATACATTTAATAATGTATTTCTTATCAGTCGTGTCACGAATCTTGTTTTCCATACCGAAAAGGAATCGTCATAGAATAGAAGATGTTAATTTATTTATTGAATCATCATGAAAAATTTGCTAATTTGACAGAGAAAAGCAATCGTTGTTTAATGGACTATGGGTATGATTGTCAATAATGTGTAGGATTTGGCATTCCATGGTAACGTTTAATGCTTTATGGATGCACGAACTATTACCGTAAAGGAAGTTTCTGTAGGAAGCGTGTGGTCATTATAACGCAGTTGATCATTTAGATTGGAAGTTCGCTCACTTATCGATCAGGACAGATGAGGACAGTCATAATGAGTTAGATTATGAATACACCTCCACCTTGCCGGCGGTCTTTACATATAAACGCCAGGAAAGTCTCATCGACACGGTGTCTTATTAATTCATTTATTTAAAATACACGTATTTGGAAAACACCTTCAAAATTTCGACTTCGTGTTTGAATAAAAACACATCACTTGCATTTCTTAAAATTACTGCAAATTGTGTAGCTGTCCGTTTAGTTGATTGTACTTCCGTTTATAATACCAGTTGAGTAGGAGAGTAACAGTTGTAAGTATTACAGGGGAAATCACTCGCACACGTACACCTTCCGAATACAGGTGTGACAAGGGAGATAACTGCGAAACGCACCTCGAACGATCACAGGTCATCAAAACTTGATTAATTTCAGATTCTAGTGACATTTCAGCTGACACATTTAAATAAGAATGTGCAGTTTATAAAAATAAACCTTAATATGTGTACATACTTTACAAAGTTTGTTAATCATACCGAGTTCTACTTGATGCAAAGCAAACATATGCAAATTACTTTTCATGAAGCTTTTCCATCTCAACCATTTCCTTAAAACAAGGTATCGTATAGGGTGGATGGTGGGCTAGGAAAAGACACAGAACGAATATTTTTAAATGTTACTATGTCCAAATTTCACCTCATATGTAAATCACACAAATTTAAACATTTTTTGGGGCAATACTTGTGTATTAAATGTGTAGTATATTCCACGGGAAGTTTGGAAGGGAAAAAAAGATCTGAGTGTGTAGTTATGCAGTAACAAAGGACTTCACCGAGCAGTGTTCACACGTGAAAAGCTTGGTCATAGAAGGAGAGACAGGATTCGCTTCCTTTACAAAGATATAGATTTCTTCAAATGCACATTTATTGATATTTAAACAATAATCCTTTGGTTTATTAAAACATCACGAGAAATAATTGCACACATCGGAAACTTGATATTTTTCTCAAGGCAAAGCAAACAAAGTGTGTATAAGACAACAAATGTCCTCGGTTTTATCATATCTGATGCGGTGGCCAAGTGGGCTAAGTGGGTGGTTTGCCGTGTAACTGTATTGAACGTCGGAGGTTCGATACCTGTTCGATTCATTTTTTTTTATTATTATTAAAAGAAATCCATTTTCCTACTTTTTAAATACATATTCGGTAATCTTTCAATTTCGCGTCAAAAATTTAACTCAGACAAATAAGACAAAATATAGACATTCTCGTTTTAATACATTAAAACATGGGTCATTAATCACAAAACAATCAGGTTTCATCATGTACATTCTGTTGCCGGAAAAGGCAACACACTTTCAGATACAAAATATTAAAAGGTGCAGCACATGTGTGTGTTGCGTCAGCATGCATGATAGGGGGTGTTAGACTCTGCTGTTGGATGTTTCAGTCCCTGAGGTTTGCTGGAGCCTCCATAGCCACAGTTATCTCATTTGAGTAGTGACACGCTACATAATATACACATTTTCGTAGTACACGAATTGAAATTATACAGAACTAGTTAAATTTTACTTCTAAATTCATTAATAAAGGGGGTTTAACGCACCTAACCCTTCTGCTTTTACATTAGTTTAGAAATTTTGGATTTCCACCTTTTGGCCCCTAGCGTTACTGAAGAGTCCTAGGAGGACGAGACAGGTGTATGATGCAGTTTAATTCATTTTATCGGCATATCGTATATATTACTAAATTTTAAAGGTGCATCATAGGTGTGTGTTAAGTCATCATACATTTAATAATGTATTTCTTATCAGTCGTGTCACGAATCTTGTTTTCCATACCGAAAAGGAATCGTCATAGCATAGAAGATGTTAATTTATTTATTGAATCATCATGAAAAATTTGCTAATTTGACAGAGAAAATCAATCGTTGTTTAATGGACTATGGGTATGATTGTCAATAATGTGTAGGATTTGGCATTCCATGGTAACGTTTAATGCTTTATGGATGCACGAACTATTACCGTAAAGGAAGTTTCTGTAGGAAGCGTGTGGTCATTATAACGCAGTTGATCATTTAGATTGGAAGTTCGCTCACTTATCGATCAGGACAGATGAGGACAGTCATAATGAGTTAGATTATGAATACACCTCCACCTTGCCGGCGGTCTTTACATATAAACGCCAGGAAAGTCTCATCGACACGGTGTCTTATTAATTCATTTATTTAAAATACACGTATTTGGAAAACACCTTCAAAATTTCGACTTCGTGTTTGAATAAAAACACATCACTTGCATTTCTTAAAATTACTGCAAATTGTGTAGCTGTCCGTTTAGTTGATTGTACTTCCGTTTATAATACCAGTTGAGTAGGAGAGTAACAGTTGTAAGTATTACAGGGGAAATCACTCGCACACGTACACCTTCCGAATACAGGTATGACAAGGGAGATAACTGCGAAACGCACCTCGAACGATCACAGGTCATCAAAACTTGATTAATTTCAGATTCTAGTGACATTTCAGCTGACACATTTAAATAAGAATGTGCAGTTTATAAAAATAAACCTTAATATGTGTACATTCTTTATAAAGTTTGTTAATCATACCGAGTTCTACTTGATGCAAAGCAAACATATGCAAATTACTTTTCATGAAGGTTTTCCATCTCAACCATTTCCTTAAAACAAGGTATCGTATAGGGTGGATGGTGGGCTAGGAAAAGACACAGAACGAATATTTTTAAATGTTACTATGTCCAAATTTCACCTCATATGTAAATCACACAAATTTAAACATTTTTTTGGGCAATACTTGTGTATTAAATGTGTAGTATATTCCACGGGAAGTTTGGAAGGAAAAAAAAGATCTGAGTGTGTAGTTATGCAGTAACAAAGGACTTCACCGAGCAGTGTTCACACGTGAAAAGCTTGGTCATAGAAGGAGAGACAGGATTCGCTTCCTTTACAAAGATATAGATTTCTTCAAATGCACATTTATTGATATTTAAACAATAATCCTTTGGTTTATTAAAACATCACGAGAAATAATTGCACACATCGGAAACTTGATATTTTTCTCAAGGCAAAGCAAACAAAGTGTGTATAAGACAACAAATGTCCTCGGTTTTATCATATCTGATGCGGTGGCCAAGTGGGCTAAGTGGGTGGTTTGCCGTGTAACTGTATTGAACGTCGGAGGTTCGATACCTGTTCGATTCATTTTTTTTTATTATTATTAAAAGAAATCCATTTTCCTACTTTTTAAATACATATTCGGTAATCTTTCAATTTCGCGTCAAAAATTTAACTCAGACAAATAAGACAAAATATAGACATTCTCGTTTTAATACATTAAAACATGGGTCATTAATCACAAAACAATCAGGTTTCATCATGTACATTCTGTTGCCGGAAAAGGCAACACACTTTCAGATACAAAATATTAAAAGGTGCAGCACATGTGTGTGTTGCGTCAGCATGCATGATAGGGGGTGTTAGACTCTGCTGTTGGATGTTTCAGTCCCTGAGGTTTGCTGGAGCCTCCATAGCCACAGTTATCTCATTTGAGTAGTGACACGCTACATAATATACACATTTTCGTAGTACACGAATTGAAATTATACAGAACTAGTTAAATTTTACTTCTAAATTCATTAATAAAGGGGGTTTAACGCACCTAACCCTTCTGCTTTTACATTAGTTTAGAAATTTTGGATTTCCACCTTTTGGCCCCTAGCGTTACTGAAGAGTCCTAGGAGGACGAGACAGGTGTATGATGCAGTTTAATTCATTTTATCGGCATATCGTATATATTACTAAATTTTAAAGGTGCATCATAGGTGTGTGTTAAGTCATCATACATTTAATAATGTATTTCTTATCAGTCGTGTCACGAATCTTGTTTTCCATACCGAAAAGGAATCGTCATAGAATAGAAGATGTTAATTTATTTATTGAATCATCATGAAAAATTTGCTAATTTGACAGAGAAAAGCAATCGTTGTTTAATGGACTATGGGTATGATTGTCAATAATGTGTAGGATTTGGCATTCCATGGTAACGTTTAATGCTTTATGGATGCACGAACTATTACCGTAAAGGAAGTTTCTGTAGGAAGCGTGTGGTCATTATAACGCAGTTGATCATTTAGATTGGAAGTTCGCTCACTTATCGATCAGGACAGATGAGGACAGTCATAATGAGTTAGATTATGAATACACCTCCACCTTGCCGGCGGTCTTTACATATAAACGCCAGGAAAGTCTCATCGACACGGTGTCTTATTAATTCATTTATTTAAAATACACGTATTTGGAAAACACCTTCAAAATTTCGACTTCGTGTTTGAATAAAAACACATCACTTGCATTTCTTAAAATTACTGCAAATTGTGTAGCTGTCCGTTTAGTTGATTGTACTTCCGTTTATAATACCAGTTGAGTAGGAGAGTAACAGTTGTAAGTATTACAGGGGAAATCACTCGCACACGTACACCTTCCGAATACAGGTATGACAAGGGAGATAACTGCGAAACGCACCTCGAACGATCACAGGTCATCAAAACTTGATTAATTTCAGATTCTAGTGACATTTCAGCTGACACATTTAAATAAGAATGTGCAGTTTATAAAAATAAACCTTAATATGTGTACATACTTTATAAAGTTTGTTAATCATACCGAGTTCTACTTGATGCAAAGCAAACATATGCAAATTACTTTTCATGAAGGTTTTCCATCTCAACCATTTCCTTAAAACAAGGTATCGTATAGGGTGGATGGTGGGCTAGGAAAAGACACAGAACGAATATTTTTAAATGTTACTATGTCCAAATTTCACCTCATATGTAAATCACACAAATTTAAACATTTTTGGGGCAATACTTGTGTATTAAATGTGTAGTATATTCCACGGGAAGTTTGGAAGGAAAAAAAAGATCTGAGTGTGTAGTTATGCAGTAACAAAGGACTTCACCGAGCAGTGTTCACACGTGAAAAGCTTGGTCATAGAAGGAGAGACAGGATTCGCTTCCTTTACAAAGATATAGATTTCTTCAAATGCACATTTATTGATATTTAAACAATAATCCTTTGGTTTATTAAAACATCACGAGAAATAATTGCACACATCGGAAACTTGATATTTTTCTCAAGGCAAAGCAAACAAAGTGTGTATAAGACAACAAATGTCCTCGGTTTTATCATATCTGATGCGGTGGCCAAGTGGGCTAAGTGGGTGGTTTGCCGTGTAACTGTATTGAACGTCGGTGGTTCGATACCTGTTCGATTCATTTTTTTTTATTATTATTAAAAGAAATCCATTTTCCTACTTTTTAAATACATATTCGGTAATCTTTCAATTTCGCGTCAAAAATTTAACTCAGACAAATAAGACAAAATATAGACATTCTCGTTTTAATACATTAAAACATGGGTCATTAATCACAAAACAATCAGGTTTCATCATGTACATTCTGTTGCCGGAAAAGGCAACACACTTTCAGATACAAAATATTAAAAGGTGCAGCACATGTGTGTGTTGCGTCAGCATGCATGATAGGGGGTGTTAGACTCTGCTGTTGGATGTTTCAGTCCCTGAGGTTTGCTGGAGCCTCCATAGCCACAGTTATCTCATTTGAGTAGTGACACGCTACATAATATACACATTTTCGTAGTACACGAATTGAAATTATACAGAACTAGTTAAATTTTACTTCTAAATTCATTAATAAAGGGGGTTTAACGCACCTAACCCTTCTGCTTTTACATTAGTTTAGAAATTTTGGATTTCCACCTTTTGGCCCCTAGCGTTACTGAAGAGTCCTAGGAGGACGAAACAGGTGTATGATGCAGTTTAATTCATTTTATCGGCATATCGTATATATTACTAAATTTTAAAGGTGCATCATAGGTGTGTGTTAAGTCATCATACATTTAATAATGTATTTCTTATCAGTCGTGTCACGAATCTTGTTTTCCATACCGAAAAGGAATCGTCATAGAATAGAAGATGTTAATTTATTTATTGAATCATCATGAAAAATTTGCTAATTTGACAGAGAAAAGCAATCGTTGTTTAATGGACTATGGGTATGATTGTCAATAATGTGTAGGATTTGGCATTCCATGGTAACGTTTAATGCTTTATGGATGCACGAACTATTACCGTAAAGGAAGTTTCTGTAGGAAGCGTGTGGTCATTATAACGCAGTTGATCATTTAGATTGGAAGTTCGCTCACTTATCGATCAGGACAGATGAGGACAGTCATAATGAGTTAGATTATGAATACACCTCCACCTTGCCGGCGGTCTTTACATATAAACGCCAGGAAAGTCTCATCGACACGGTGTCTTATTAATTCATTTATTTAAAATACACGTATTTGGAAAACACCTTCAAAATTTCGACTTCGTGTTTGAATAAAAACACATCACTTGCATTTCTTAAAATTACTGCAAATTGTGTAGCTGTCCGTTTAGTTGATTGTACTTCCGTTTATAATACCAGTTGAGTAGGAGAGTAACAGTTGTAAGTATTACAGGGGAAATCACTCGCACACGTACACCTTCCGAATACAGGTATGACAAGGGAGATAACTGCGAAACGCACCTCGAACGATCACAGGTCATCAAAACTTGATTAATTTCAGATTCTAGTGACATTTCAGCTGACACATTTAAATAAGAATGTGCAGTTTATAAAAATAAACCTTAATATGTGTACATTCTTTATAAAGTTTGTTAATCATACCGAGTTCTACTTGATGCAAAGCAAACATATGCAAATTACTTTTCATGAAGGTTTTCCATCTCAACCATTTCCTTAAAACAAGGTATCGTATAGGGTGGATGGTGGGCTAGGAAAAGACACAGAACGAATATTTTTAAATGTTACTATGTCCAAATTTCACCTCATATGTAAATCACACAAATTTAAACATTTTTTTGGGCAATACTTGTGTATTAAATGTGTAGTATATTCCACGGGAAGTTTGGAAGGAAAAAAAAGATCTGAGTGTGTAGTTATGCAGTAACAAAGGACTTCACCGAGCAGTGTTCACACGTGAAAAGCTTGGTCATAGAAGGAGAGACAGGATTCGCTTCCTTTACAAAGATATAGATTTCTTCAAATGCACATTTATTGATATTTAAACAATAATCCTTTGGTTTATTAAAACATCACGAGAAATAATTGCACACATCGGAAACTTGATATTTTTCTCAAGGCAAAGCAAACAAAGTGTGTATAAGACAACAAATGTCCTCGGTTTTATCATATCTGATGCGGTGGCCAAGTGGGCTAAGTGGGTGGTTTGCCGTGTAACTGTATTGAACGTCGGAGGTTCGATACCTGTTCGATTCATTTTTTTTTATTATTATTAAAAGAAATCCATTTTCCTACTTTTTAAATACATATTCGGTAATCTTTCAATTTCGCGTCAAAAATTTAACTCAGACAAATAAGACAAAATATAGACATTCTCGTTTTAATACATTAAAACATGGGTCATTAATCACAAAACAATCAGGTTTCATCATGTACATTCTGTTGCCGGAAAAGGCAACACACTTTCAGATACAAAATATTAAAAGGTGCAGCACATGTGTGTGTTGCGTCAGCATGCATGATAGGGGGTGTTAGACTCTGCTGTTGGATGTTTCAGTCCCTGAGGTTTGCTGGAGCCTCCATAGCCACAGTTATCTCATTTGAGTAGTGACACGCTACATAATATACACATTTTCGTAGTACACGAATTGAAATTATACAGAACTAGTTAAATTTTACTTCTAAATTCATTAATAAAGGGGGTTTAACGCACCTAACCCTTCTGCTTTTACATTAGTTTAGAAATTTTGGATTTCCACCTTTTGGCCCCTAGCGTTACTGAAGAGTCCTAGGAGGACGAAACAGGTGTATGATGCAGTTTAATTCATTTTATCGGCATATCGTATATATTACTAAATTTTAAAGGTGCATCATAGGTGTGTGTTAAGTCATCATACATTTAATAATGTATTTCTTATCAGTCGTGTCACGAATCTTGTTTTCCATACCGAAAAGGAATCGTCATAGAATAGAAGATGTTAATTTATTTATTGAATCATCATGAAAAATTTGCTAATTTGACAGAGAAAATCAATCGTTGTTTAATGGACTATGGGTATGATTGTCAATAATGTGTAGGATTTGGCATTCCATGGTAACGTTTAATGCTTTATGGATGCACGAACTATTACCGTAAAGGAAGTTTCTGTAGGAAGCGTGTGGTCATTATAACGCAGTTGATCATTTAGATTGGAAGTTCGCTCACTTATCGATCAGGACAGATGAGGACAGTCATAATGAGTTAGATTATGAATACACCTCCACCTTGCCGGCGGTCTTTACATATAAACGCCAGGAAAGTCTCATCGACACGGTGTCTTATTAATTCATTTATTTAAAATACACGTATTTGGAAAACACCTTCAAAATTTCGACTTCGTGTTTGAATAAAAACACATCACTTGCATTTCTTAAAATTACTGCAAATTGTGTAGCTGTCCGTTTAGTTGATTGTACTTCCGTTTATAATACCAGTTGAGTAGGAGAGTAACAGTTGTAAGTATTACAGGGGAAATCACTCGCACACGTACACCTTCCGAATACAGGTATGACAAGGGAGATAACTGCGAAACGCACCTCGAACGATCACAGGTCATCAAAACTTGATTAATTTCAGATTCTAGTGACATTTCAGCTGACACATTTAAATAAGAATGTGCAGTTTATAAAAATAAACCTTAATATGTGTACATACTTTATAAAGTTTGTTAATCATACCGAGTTCTACTTGATGCAAAGCAAACATATGCAAATTACTTTTCATGAAGGTTTTCCATCTCAACCATTTCCTTAAAACAAGGTATCGTATAGGGTGGATGGTGGGCTAGGAAAAGACACAGAACGAATATTTTTAAATGTTACTATGTCCAAATTTCACCTCATATGTAAATCACACAAATTTAAACATTTTTGGGGCAATACTTGTGTATTAAATGTGTAGTATATTCCACGGGAAGTTTGGAAGGAAAAAAAAGATCTGAGTGTGTAGTTATGCAGTAACAAAGGACTTCACCGAGCAGTGTTCACACGTGAAAAGCTTGGTCATAGAAGGAGAGACAGGATTCGCTTCCTTTACAAAGATATAGATTTCTTCAAATGCACATTTATTGATATTTAAACAATAATCCTTTGGTTTATTAAAACATCACGAGAAATAATTGCACACATCGGAAACTTGATATTTTTCTCAAGGCAAAGCAAACAAAGTGTGTATAAGACAACAAATGTCCTCGGTTTTATCATATCTGATGCGGTGGCCAAGTGGGCTAAGTGGGTGGTTTGCCGTGTAACTGTATTGAACGTCGGAGGTTCGATACCTGTTCGATTCATTTTTTTTTATTATTATTAAAAGAAATCCATTTTCCTACTTTTTAAATACATATTCGGTAATCTTTCAATTTCGCGTCAAAAATTTAACTCAGACAAATAAGACAAAATATAGACATTCTCGTTTTAATACATTAAAACATGGGTCATTAATCACAAAACAATCAGGTTTCATCATGTACATTCTGTTGCCGGAAAAGGCAACACACTTTCAGATACAAAATATTAAAAGGTGCAGCACATGTGTGTGTTGCGTCAGCATGCATGATAGGGGGTGTTAGACTCTGCTGTTGGATGTTTCAGTCCCTGAGGTTTGCTGGAGCCTCCATAGCCACAGTTATCTCATTTGAGTAGTGACACGCTACATAATATACACATTTTCGTAGTACACGAATTGAAATTATACAGAACTAGTTAAATTTTACTTCTAAATTCATTAATAAAGGGGGTTTAACGCACCTAACCCTTCTGCTTTTACATTAGTTTAGAAATTTTGGATTTCCACCTTTTGGCCCCTAGCGTTACTGAAGAGTCCTAGGAGGACGAAACAGGTGTATGATGCAGTTTAATTCATTTTATCGGCATATCGTATATATTACTAAATTTTAAAGGTGCATCATAGGTGTGTGTTAAGTCATCATACATTTAATAATGTATTTCTTATCAGTCGTGTCACGAATCTTGTTTTCCATACCGAAAAGGAATCGTCATAGAATAGAAGATGTTAATTTATTTATTGAATCATCATGAAAAATTTGCTAATTTGACAGAGAAAATCAATCGTTGTTTAATGGACTATGGGTATGATTGTCAATAATGTGTAGGATTTGGCATTCCATGGTAACGTTTAATGCTTTATGGATGCACGAACTATTACCGTAAAGGAAGTTTCTGTAGGAAGCGTGTGGTCATTATAACGCAGTTGATCATTTAGATTGGAAGTTCGCTCACTTATCGATCAGGACAGATGAGGACAGTCATAATGAGTTAGATTATGAATACACCTCCACCTTGCCGGCGGTCTTTACATATAAACGCCAGGAAAGTCTCATCGACACGGTGTCTTATTAATTCATTTATTTAAAATACACGTATTTGGAAAACACCTTCAAAATTTCGACTTCGTGTTTGAATAAAAACACATCACTTGCATTTCTTAAAATTACTGCAAATTGTGTAGCTGTCCGTTTAGTTGATTGTACTTCCGTTTATAATACCAGTTGAGTAGGAGAGTAACAGTTGTAAGTATTACAGGGGAAATCACTCGCACACGTACACCTTCCGAATACAGGTATGACAAGGGAGATAACTGCGAAACGCACCTCGAACGATCACAGGTCATCAAAACTTGATTAATTTCAGATTCTAGTGACATTTCAGCTGACACATTTAAATAAGAATGTGCAGTTTATAAAAATAAACCTTAATATGTGTACATACTTTATAAAGTTTGTTAATCATACCGAGTTCTACTTGATGCAAAGCAAACATATGCAAATTACTTTTCATGAAGGTTTTCCATCTCAACCATTTCCTTAAAACAAGGTATCGTATAGGGTGGATGGTGGGCTAGGAAAAGACACAGAACGAATATTTTTAAATGTTACTATGTCCAAATTTCACCTCATATGTAAATCACACAAATTTAAACATTTTTGGGGCAATACTTGTGTATTAAATGTGTAGTATATTCCACGGGAAGTTTGGAAGGAAAAAAAAGATCTGAGTGTGTAGTTATGCAGTAACAAAGGACTTCACCGAGCAGTGTTCACACGTGAAAAGCTTGGTCATAGAAGGAGAGACAGGATTCGCTTCCTTTACAAAGATATAGATTTCTTCAAATGCACATTTATTGATATTTAAACAATAATCCTTTGGTTTATTAAAACATCACGAGAAATAATTGCACACATCGGAAACTTGATATTTTTCTCAAGGCAAAGCAAACAAAGTGTGTATAAGACAACAAATGTCCTCGGTTTTATCATATCTGATGCGGTGGCCAAGTGGGCTAAGTGGGTGGTTTGCCGTGTAACTGTATTGAACGTCGGTGGTTCGATACCTGTTCGATTCATTTTTTTTTATTATTATTAAAAGAAATCCATTTTCCTACTTTTTAAATACATATTCGGTAATCTTTCAATTTCGCGTCAAAAATTTAACTCAGACAAATAAGACAAAATATAGACATTCTCGTTTTAATACATTAAAACATGGGTCATTAATCACAAAACAATCAGGTTTCATCATGTACATTCTGTTGCCGGAAAAGGCAACACACTTTCAGATACAAAATATTAAAAGGTGCAGCACATGTGTGTGTTGCGTCAGCATGCATGATAGGGGGTGTTAGACTCTGCTGTTGGATGTTTCAGTCCCTGAGGTTTGCTGGAGCCTCCATAGCCACAGTTATCTCATTTGAGTAGTGACACGCTACATAATATACACATTTTCGTAGTACACGAATTGAAATTATACAGAACTAGTTAAATTTTACTTCTAAATTCATTAATAAAGGGGGTTTAACGCACCTAACCCTTCTGCTTTTACATTAGTTTAGAAATTTTGGATTTCCACCTTTTGGCCCCTAGCGTTACTGAAGAGTCCTAGGAGGACGAAACAGGTGTATGATGCAGTTTAATTCATTTTATCGGCATATCGTATATATTACTAAATTTTAAAGGTGCATCATAGGTGTGTGTTAAGTCATCATACATTTAATAATGTATTTCTTATCAGTCGTGTCACGAATCTTGTTTTCCATACCGAAAAGGAATCGTCATAGAATAGAAGATGTTAATTTATTTATTGAATCATCATGAAAAATTTGCTAATTTGACAGAGAAAAGCAATCGTTGTTTAATGGACTATGGGTATGATTGTCAATAATGTGTAGGATTTGGCATTCCATGGTAACGTTTAATGCTTTATGGATGCACGAACTATTACCGTAAAGGAAGTTTCTGTAGGAAGCGTGTGGTCATTATAACGCAGTTGATCATTTAGATTGGAAGTTCGCTCACTTATCGATCAGGACAGATGAGGACAGTCATAATGAGTTAGATTATGAATACACCTCCACCTTGCCGGCGGTCTTTACATATAAACGCCAGGAAAGTCTCATCGACACGGTGTCTTATTAATTCATTTATTTAAAATACACGTATTTGGAAAACACCTTCAAAATTTCGACTTCGTGTTTGAATAAAAACACATCACTTGCATTTCTTAAAATTACTGCAAATTGTGTAGCTGTCCGTTTAGTTGATTGTACTTCCGTTTATAATACCAGTTGAGTAGGAGAGTAACAGTTGTAAGTATTACAGGGGAAATCACTCGCACACGTACACCTTCCGAATACAGGTATGACAAGGGAGATAACTGCGAAACGCACCTCGAACGATCACAGGTCATCAAAACTTGATTAATTTCAGATTCTAGTGACATTTCAGCTGACACATTTAAATAAGAATGTGCAGTTTATAAAAATAAACCTTAATATGTGTACATTCTTTATAAAGTTTGTTAATCATACCGAGTTCTACTTGATGCAAAGCAAACATATGCAAATTACTTTTCATGAAGGTTTTCCATCTCAACCATTTCCTTAAAACAAGGTATCGTATAGGGTGGATGGTGGGCTAGGAAAAGACACAGAACGAATATTTTTAAATGTTACTATGTCCAAATTTCACCTCATATGTAAATCACACAAATTTAAACATT
This sequence comes from Mimachlamys varia, assembly GCA_947623455.1. NCBI lineage: Eukaryota > Metazoa > Mollusca > Bivalvia > Pectinida > Pectinidae > Mimachlamys > Mimachlamys varia. Next base: position 5,825,584 of record OX392540.1, on the reverse strand, counting down.
TTTTTGGGCAATACTTGTGTATTAAATGTGTAGTATATTCCACGGGAAGTTTGGAAGGAAAAAAAAGATCTGAGTGTGTAGTTATGCAGTAACAAAGGACTTCACCGAGCAGTGTTCACACGTGAAAAGCTTGGTCATAGAAGGAGAGACAGGATTCGCTTCCTTTACAAAGATATAGATTTCTTCAAATGCACATTTATTGATATTTAAACAATAATCCTTTGGTTTATTAAAACATCACGAGAAATAATTGCACACATCGGAAACTTGATATTTTTCTCAAGGCAAAGCAAACAAAGTGTGTATAAGACAACAAATGTCCTCGGTTTTATCATATCTGATGCGGTGGCCAAGTGGGCTAAGTGGGTGGTTTGCCGTGTAACTGTATTGAACGTCGGAGGTTCGATACCTGTTCGATTCATTTTTTTTTATTATTATTAAAAGAAATCCATTTTCCTACTTTTTAAATACATATTCGGTAATCTTTCAATTTCGCGTCAAAAATTTAACTCAGACAAATAAGACAAAATATAGACATTCTCGTTTTAATACATTAAAACATGGGTCATTAATCACAAAACAATCAGGTTTCATCATGTACATTCTGTTGCCGGAAAAGGCAACACACTTTCAGATACAAAATATTAAAAGGTGCAGCACATGTGTGTGTTGCGTCAGCATGCATGATAGGGGGTGTTAGACTCTGCTGTTGGATGTTTCAGTCCCTGAGGTTTGCTGGAGCCTCCATAGCCACAGTTATCTCATTTGAGTAGTGACACGCTACATAATATACACATTTTCGTAGTACACGAATTGAAATTATACAGAACTAGTTAAATTTTACTTCTAAATTCATTAATAAAGGGGGTTTAACGCACCTAACCCTTCTGCTTTTACATTAGTTTAGAAATTTTGGATTTCCACCTTTTGGCCCCTAGCGTTACTGAAGAGTCCTAGGAGGACGAGACAGGTGTATGATGCAGTTTAATTCATTTTATCGGCATATCGTATATATTACTAAATTTTAAAGGTGCATCATAGGTGTGTGTTAAGTCATCATACATTTAATAATGTATTTCTTATCAGTCGTGTCACGAATCTTGTTTTCCATACCGAAAAGGAATCGTCATAGCATAGAAGATGTTAATTTATTTATTGAATCATCATGAAAAATTTGCTAATTTGACAGAGAAAATCAATCGTTGTTTAATGGACTATGGGTATGATTGTCAATAATGTGTAGGATTTGGCATTCCATGGTAACGTTTAATGCTTTATGGATGCACGAACTATTACCGTAAAGGAAGTTTCTGTAGGAAGCGTGTGGTCATTATAACGCAGTTGATCATTTAGATTGGAAGTTCGCTCACTTATCGATCAGGACAGATGAGGACAGTCATAATGAGTTAGATTATGAATACACCTCCACCTTGCCGGCGGTCTTTACATATAAACGCCAGGAAAGTCTCATCGACACGGTGTCTTATTAATTCATTTATTTAAAATACACGTATTTGGAAAACACCTTCAAAATTTCGACTTCGTGTTTGAATAAAAACACATCACTTGCATTTCTTAAAATTACTGCAAATTGTGTAGCTGTCCGTTTAGTTGATTGTACTTCCGTTTATAATACCAGTTGAGTAGGAGAGTAACAGTTGTAAGTATTACAGGGGAAATCACTCGCACACGTACACCTTCCGAATACAGGTATGACAAGGGAGATAACTGCGAAACGCACCTCGAACGATCACAGGTCATCAAAACTTGATTAATTTCAGATTCTAGTGACATTTCAGCTGACACATTTAAATAAGAATGTGCAGTTTATAAAAATAAACCTTAATATGTGTACATTCTTTATAAAGTTTGTTAATCATACCGAGTTCTACTTGATGCAAAGCAAACATATGCAAATTACTTTTCATGAAGGTTTTCCATCTCAACCATTTCCTTAAAACAAGGTATCGTATAGGGTGGATGGTGGGCTAGGAAAAGACACAGAACGAATATTTTTAAATGTTACTATGTCCAAATTTCACCTCATATGTAAATCACACAAATTTAAACATTTTTTGGGGCAATACTTGTGTATTAAATGTGTAGTATATTCCACGGGAAGTTTGGAAGGAAAAAAAAGATCTGAGTGTGTAGTTATGCAGTAACAAAGGACTTCACCGAGCAGTGTTCACACGTGAAAAGCTTGGTCATAGAAGGAGAGACAGGATTCGCTTCCTTTACAAAGATATAGATTTCTTCAAATGCACATTTATTGATATTTAAACAATAATCCTTTGGTTTATTAAAACATCACGAGAAATAATTGCACACATCGGAAACTTGATATTTTTCTCAAGGCAAAGCAAACAAAGTGTGTATAAGACAACAAATGTCCTCGGTTTTATCATATCTGATGCGGTGGCCAAGTGGGCTAAGTGGGTGGTTTGCCGTGTAACTGTATTGAACGTCGGAGGTTCGATACCTGTTCGATTCATTTTTTTTTATTATTATTAAAAGAAATCCATTTTCCTACTTTTTAAATACATATTCGGTAATCTTTCAATTTCGCGTCAAAAATTTAACTCAGACAAATAAGACAAAATATAGACATTCTCGTTTTAATACATTAAAACATGGGTCATTAATCACAAAACAATCAGGTTTCATCATGTACATTCTGTTGCCGGAAAAGGCAACACACTTTCAGATACAAAATATTAAAAGGTGCAGCACATGTGTGTGTTGCGTCAGCATGCATGATAGGGGGTGTTAGACTCTGCTGTTGGATGTTTCAGTCCCTGAGGTTTGCTGGAGCCTCCATAGCCACAGTTATCTCATTTGAGTAGTGACACGCTACATAATATACACATTTTCGTAGTACACGAATTGAAATTATACAGAACTAGTTAAATTTTACTTCTAAATTCATTAATAAAGGGGGTTTAACGCACCTAACCCTTCTGCTTTTACATTAGTTTAGAAATTTTGGATTTCCACCTTTTGGCCCCTAGCGTTACTGAAGAGTCCTAGGAGGACGAGACAGGTGTATGATGCAGTTTAATTCATTTTATCGGCATATCGTATATATTACTAAATTTTAAAGGTGCATCATAGGTGTGTGTTAAGTCATCATACATTTAATAATGTATTTCTTATCAGTCGTGTCACGAATCTTGTTTTCCATACCGAAAAGGAATCGTCATAGAATAGAAGATGTTAATTTATTCATTGAATCATCATGAAAAATTTGCTAATTTGACAGAGAAAAGCAATCGTTGTTTAATGGACTATGGGTATGATTGTCAATAATGTGTAGGATTTGGCATTCCATGGTAACGTTTAATGCTTTATGGATGCACGAACTATTACCGTAAAGGAAGTTTCTGTAGGAAGCGTGTGGTCATTATAACGCAGTTGATCATTTAGATTGGAAGTTCGCTCACTTATCGATCAGGACAGATGAGGACAGTCATAATGAGTTAGATTATGAATACACCTCCACCTTGCCGGCGGTCTTTACATATAAACGCCAGGAAAGTCTCATCGACACGGTGTCTTATTAATTCATTTATTTAAAATACACGTATTTGGAAAACACCTTCAAAATTTCGACTTCGTGTTTGAATAAAAACACATCACTTGCATTTCTTAAAATTACTGCAAATTGTGTAGCTGTCCGTTTAGTTGATTGTACTTCCGTTTATAATACCAGTTGAGTAGGAGAGTAACAGTTGTAAGTATTACAGAGGAAATCACTCGCACACGTACACCTTCCGAATACAGGTATGACAAGGGAGATAACTGCGAAACGCACCTCGAACGATCACAGGTCATCAAAACTTGATTAATTTCAGATTCTAGTGACATTTCAGCTGACACATTTAAATAAGAATGTGCAGTTTATAAAAATAAACCTTAATATGTGTACATACTTTATAAAGTTTGTTAATCATACCGAGTTCTACTTGATGCAAAGCAAACATATGCAAATTACTTTTCATGAAGGTTTTCCATCTCAACCATTTCCTTAAAACAAGGTATCGTATAGGGTGGATGGTGGGCTAGGAAAAGACACAGAACGAATATTTTTAAATGTTACTATGTCCAAATTTCACCTCATATGTAAATCACACAAATTTAAACATTTTTTGGGGCAATACTTGTGTATTAAATGTGTAGTATATTCCACGGGAAGTTTGGAAGGAAAAAAAAGATCTGAGTGTGTAGTTATGCAGTAACAAAGGACTTCACCGAGCAGTGTTCACACGTGAAAAGCTTGGTCATAGAAGGAGAGACAGGATTCGCTTCCTTTACAAAGATATAGATTTCTTCAAATGCACATTTATTGATATTTAAACAATAATCCTTTGGTTTATTAAAACATCACGAGAAATAATTGCACACATCGGAAACTTGATATTTTTCTCAAGGCAAAGCAAACAAAGTGTGTATAAGACAACAAATGTCCTCGGTTTTATCATATCTGATGCGGTGGCCAAGTGGGCTAAGTGGGTGGTTTGCCGTGTAACTGTATTGAACGTCGGAGGTTCGATACCTGTTCGATTCATTTTTTTTTATTATTATTAAAAGAAATCCATTTTCCTACTTTTTAAATACATATTCGGTAATCTTTCAATTTCGCGTCAAAAATTTAACTCAGACAAATAAGACAAAATATAGACATTCTCGTTTTAATACATTAAAACATGGGTCATTAATCACAAAACAATCAGGTTTCATCATGTACATTCTGTTGCCGGAAAAGGCAACACACTTTCAGATACAAAATATTAAAAGGTGCAGCACATGTGTGTGTTGCGTCAGCATGCATGATAGGGGGTGTTAGACTCTGCTGTTGGATGTTTCAGTCCCTGAGGTTTGCTGGAGCCTCCATAGCCACAGTTATCTCATTTGAGTAGTGACACGCTACATAATATACACATTTTCGTAGTACACGAATTGAAATTATACAGAACTAGTTAAATTTTACTTCTAAATTCATTAATAAAGGGGGTTTAACGCACCTAACCCTTCTGCTTTTACATTAGTTTAGAAATTTTGGATTTCCACCTTTTGGCCCCTAGCGTTACTGAAGAGTCCTAGGAGGACGAAACAGGTGTATGATGCAGTTTAATTCATTTTATCGGCATATCGTATATATTACTAAATTTTAAAGGTGCATCATAGGTGTGTGTTAAGTCATCATACATTTAATAATGTATTTCTTATCAGTCGTGTCACGAATCTTGTTTTCCATACCGAAAAGGAATCGTCATAGAATAGAAGATGTTAATTTATTTATTGAATCATCATGAAAAATTTGCTAATTTGACAGAGAAAATCAATCGTTGTTTAATGGACTATGGGTATGATTGTCAATAATGTGTAGGATTTGGCATTCCATGGTAACGTTTAATGCTTTATGGATGCACGAACTATTACCGTAAAGGAAGTTTCTGTAGGAAGCGTGTGGTCATTATAACGCAGTTGATCATTTAGATTGGAAGTTCGCTCACTTATCGATCAGGACAGATGAGGACAGTCATAATGAGTTAGATTATGAATACACCTCCACCTTGCCGGCGGTCTTTACATATAAACGCCAGGAAAGTCTCATCGACACGGTGTCTTATTAATTCATTTATTTAAAATACACGTATTTGGAAAACACCTTCAAAATTTCGACTTCGTGTTTGAATAAAAACACATCACTTGCATTTCTTAAAATTACTGCAAATTGTGTAGCTGTCCGTTTAGTTGATTGTACTTCCGTTTATAATACCAGTTGAGTAGGAGAGTAACAGTTGTAAGTATTACAGGGGAAATCACTCGCACACGTACACCTTCCGAATACAGGTATGACAAGGGAGATAACTGCGAAACGCACCTCGAACGATCACAGGTCATCAAAACTTGATTAATTTCAGATTCTAGTGACATTTCAGCTGACACATTTAAATAAGAATGTGCAGTTTATAAAAATAAACCTTAATATGTGTACATACTTTATAAAGTTTGTTAATCATACCGAGTTCTACTTGATGCAAAGCAAACATATGCAAATTACTTTTCATGAAGGTTTTCCATCTCAACCATTTCCTTAAAACAAGGTATCGTATAGGGTGGATGGTGGGCTAGGAAAAGACACAGAACGAATATTTTTAAATGTTACTATGTCCAAATTTCACCTCATATGTAAATCACACAAATTTAAACATTTTTGGGGCAATACTTGTGTATTAAATGTGTAGTATATTCCACGGGAAGTTTGGAAGGAAAAAAAAGATCTGAGTGTGTAGTTATGCAGTAACAAAGGACTTCACCGAGCAGTGTTCACACGTGAAAAGCTTGGTCATAGAAGGAGAGACAGGATTCGCTTCCTTTACAAAGATATAGATTTCTTCAAATGCACATTTATTGATATTTAAACAATAATCCTTTGGTTTATTAAAACATCACGAGAAATAATTGCACACATCGGAAACTTGATATTTTTCTCAAGGCAAAGCAAACAAAGTGTGTATAAGACAACAAATGTCCTCGGTTTTATCATATCTGATGCGGTGGCCAAGTGGGCTAAGTGGGTGGTTTGCCGTGTAACTGTATTGAACGTCGGTGGTTCGATACCTGTTCGATTCATTTTTTTTTATTAT